>VXBT01006276.1:36374-289873 GCA_013400235.1 Oriolus oriolus | reverse complement strand
TTTTTTTTTTTTACATCTTGAGACAATGCCAAGCTTATGCTTCTAGAATTTCTGAGCCTTAGGAGGCAAATTAAAAAAATATGTTTCTCAGATTATCTTATTCTTTGTGTTGCCTCTCAACACTTTCAAACAAGCTTTTCAGTCTGTGATTGGATAAGAGTACGTTCCCTCCAAAATGTGCATAATCATGCAGTTTTACATTTAGATAAAATTTAGGTGTAAACCATTTTTACTTCAGATTTAAATTAATATAATTTTTTTGATTAAGTTCAAGTATTTGAGTTTCAAAAAATGTCTAAATATTTGTACCTTCCATCAAATTCTTATTAAAAAAAAAACAAACCCTTGCCTTCTTCTGAAGATATTCTTACATTTGTTTGAAAGGCTTTATTTTCTAATAAACTTTGTTTGATATGTCATCTGTTGTTTTGTAAAGCATTTTAAGATGAATTATTTCTTTAGACTCATGTAGCATACTTAATAAATTTCCTTCACATATTTTTAATATATTTTTAATCCTAATCCTTTCAGCACAATATCGGAAACAATAATTTTGGCTACATTTCAGGTGAAAGTTTCTCTAGTGAGTGACAGTCTCCTATAAGAATTTGTCTTGACAGTGAGGAGAAGAAGGAAGTTGATGCTAAAAACCGCTGGTGTGTGTGCATATGTGTGGTTTTGAATATATGTTTTTCATAATGTGGTGTAGTGCGTGACTAGGTGGAAGCATTCTAGATAGGAAACAGCAGTAAATTCCTTTGAGTACATTTTTCTTAGAAATACCCACTTCCTGTTTGTTTCCTTTTAATGTGTCCTGACATGGCAACACGTTCTCTCATGCTTTAGGAATTGTACAAGAACCATTGTAGGCCTTTGTGGGTCAGGCTGTCATATGACAGATGTGTGTGTATCCTTCCCTGGGCCACAGGTACAGTTTGTTACCTTTTGGATGCATTTCACATTTTCTGTGCTGCCTCTTCAGATGCTCATTTTTCTTTACATTTGGCACAATCTAAGTTTTTGCATACTGGTCAAGTGTTCATATATTCACTTAGTTTTCCAAAAATTTTTTTTAGAGTGCTTAAATTTTGAAGTCAAGTTTGAGTCACATTATAGGGATCTTATTTTCTGAAAGGAAGAGCAATTTCTTCACAGAAATGCATGCCTTGCTTATTTGGCTTTCTAATTTGCATCAACTTCTATATTATTTTTTTGCTTCTGCCAAGATTCAGGTCTTATGAGCATGTTCTGTCTGTCTCTGATAAAGCTGTTGCTTCTTATTCCATCTGTTTTTTGAGCTTTATAACCCTTGTTAGTTGGGGGTTTTAATTTTGTGGGGTTTTTTTCTTTCTATTCTTCATTCATACTCCAAATACCTCTTTTAATTATTAATTATACCTCGCTGTTAGTTTGGCTACTGATCACCTGGAAGCTAATCTGCAGTCACAGAATGTGTTAAATTTATAGATATTTTCGAGAAATTCCTGGTGCCACCTATTGGTTCAATTGTAGAAATGCAGCTGCAACTCAGCAAAGTCAGCAGTGGAAATAAGAGTTAGTTATTCGAATTCTTATGTGTATACTCTTATGTGTCTGACTACATAGAACACGTAACTGAGTTCTAGTAACTTTATAAACTTTTAAAATATTTTTTCCTACTTAAAAGATTCAAGTAAATATCAACACTCCTCCTCAGCTGAAAACTTCAATAAACATTTTGAAAGTGGGATATGGCCGCTACTGATCCTTTCTTTTAATTTCTTCCCAGTTTATTGGACATTTTTTAAAGGAGTATGTATGAATTTTAAACACATTCCCCATAACAGCAGTTGTGCAGGCTTACTTCATTATAAAATATAAACTTTGTCCTAATCAGTGTTTTGAAATAGACTTTTTTTTAATGTGGATATAAACATATGTATAGCCCTTTGTTCTTTAATGTGTAGGCTTACTGGAGAGACACAGGGTTGTGCAGAAAGGTTTTAAATTACTTATTTATGTAGGGAATGCAACTTCATGTATTTTACCAGGCAGGTCAAAGCAGACGGCAACAAGTGTAGTGCATTTCTGAGAACAGATGGTTTCACTTTACAGTCACTGCAGGAGCAGTGAATTTACAGACCTGCAAATACATTTCTATTGGATAGTAGTGTCTGGTGACCCTGTCATATTTACAAGTTTACTTGGGTTTGTATGATTAAATCTGTGTTAACGAGATAAATTTATGCATAATTGTGGTTGACAATTGAAGTCCTGGCAAAGATCATAGATGATTAATTACTATTAAGTACCTCTCTTGATACAGCTATGCTACAAAATCAGTTTTATTTCACAAATATGTAATACTTAATTAAATGAATTACCAAATTGTTTCATTCTCATCTAGAGTGAAATCTGACTTGATTTCTGAACTTGATTTACCTCGTAAAAAAACCTGTATGTAGATATTACATCTGTCAGACAGCGTGCTTCCCTCTAAGACATAATATTTTAAAGTTCAGCTGAACAAGAAGTGTTATTGCGTGCCTGAGATAAAGCATGACACAGGTTGTTGCTTCTTCAGAAAAACCCATAAATAAAGCAAGTTCAGAAAAGCCTCACCCTTTTATCCCTTTTCATTACTTTATCTAGTCTCATTGTTTTCTATGAATAGAAAATTGCAGAACAAATTTTCCAATTTATTAGAACAGCAAAATATCTAACTGTTGGACCCTTTGTGCTTTACAGTTAGGAAAAATACAGCCACTGCAGATGTGTTTGTAGTTTCAAAGCCATATCAGCACAGGTTTAGAAAACAGGGATCCTGTTCTGAAGTTTTAAACTTTTATGTTTTTGAAGGCAGCAGCCAGGCCAACGGTCTGTCCTCCAGAATGGGTAGTGAAAACACATAACCTTTACATGAGCTCTACTCCATAATTATAACCGTTGGGATTACAAAGGAATAGTAGTGAGATGAAAGGTTCAGTAGATATTTTATGTAGTCCTGAAACCTACTCTTAATAGATATATATTTTAACTTGGGAGTATTTCTTTTAATCATCAGTCTGTTGTATGAACACCTGGGCTGCTCTATTTGCATTTCACATTTACCGCTGCATGATATATTCACAGAATCAGTCTGGGAGGAAAATAGGAAGTAACTTAAATTCTGGTGCTTATCTTGCACATGCACAAGAGGGCACATTTCAGTTTCGAAGCCACACATTAACTTCTCTCGCTGAAATGTACTGGTTTTTTTCCCAAAATGGATTGCAGAAACATGTCCTTTTCTCACCTAGCAGGCGAGGGCATGATGGAGCAGGCTGGCCCAGACAGACTGTACCCTCTCCTCTGCCAAAGTAAAAGTCCAGCTCACTGGCCTGGCCTAGAAGAGCAATATCACTGAGAAATCTCAGACATAAACCACCATAGTACCAACCCGAGGTTTATGTTTTCCATCCAGAATAATACTTTAACCGCTCTCCGTGGGTTAAATGGGGCTCAGGATAATTGCTTCCTTTCCTCACAAAGGTGTTGTGAGAATTAATTAGTTAACGTTTGTATGGCACTTCCAAGATACAAAGTGCTATACGTGTGCTAATTAATTCGATTATTATTACCCGTTTGTCATTTGCACTGTCAGGAAATCCATATATGACTAATCCAGCCCAATAATTCAGCTTTATGTGCTGCATGCTAGTCCATGGATTAGAAACACCTCCCATAAAAAAAAGCAAACAACAAACCAGCAACAGATAGTAGAAGAAATAAAGGTGTGTATTCTGTAGTGAAAGAGATTTTCCACCCAAGAGTACCATTTTGGTCTTGTAAACATTAACAAAATACTGCTATGGTGAGTGTTAATTCTCAAAACAGCCATGAAAACCATTTTGCTACAATAGGTGTTCTGGATGCCAGATCTTCAATTACAGGGAAAATTTAAAGGTACATAGAAAGATGGCCTTTGGATAGGAGGCAGGGTCCCACCAGCTATGAATGTGTCTATAATCAGGCTCCTGGATTTGGATATAATTAAGCAGTTGGCAGAGAATATCTCTGTTAGAATGTGTTTCCAGTAGTATCATTCGTAATGCTTGAGGCTAAAGCCACTCTATGTAATGACCTTACATACATAAGAAGAGCAAGAGCTCTCTGAATGTATGTCCCAGGGTAGCAGTTCTGCGCTGCAGGAAAAATAATGTATTAAAAGGGAAAGAATGAGCTTTCATGTGAACTATGACACATGAACACTTACTTCCTAGAGATGTGTTTTATCTCTAAGTCAGTCATGCATCTTTTTAACAAGAAAAGACTAAAGAAATACTATGGATATACTAAGTAAGGAAAAAGAGAAATACCCAGCATAAAACACTCCTAAAAGTACGTCTGCCAAATGAAATTCTTATAATAGGATATGGTATCCATACTATTCTCTTGCGTGAAATTTCCGTAATCAGTAGGAAGTGCAACTTATTCCTCTCTCCACCCTCTCTGTGTTCCCCAGCATCTTATTCATTCCCCTTGCCTTGTCTCCTCATCTCCATGCAACCCTTCAATATTTCTATTTTATCCTCATCCTGTCTTTATTCATCTTGCTTCTTGGTGTTGTTATGCTTTTCCTTTTCTTCTCTATATTGCCTTTTTTGTGCCATTTTCTTCTATTCATGATTTCTTGAGACTACATTTTAGCCTTTTTCCTTGTTTTTTGTATTCTTTTCCCTGTACTGAACTTGAATATTCTCTTCTTTCTCCCTTCCCTTTTTTTGCCTTTTGCCTTTCGTCTTCCATTCCCTTCCCTTCCCATTCCACACATCATAAATAAGATGACTCTCCTGTAACCATACTGTATTTCATGGTATATTAATATCATTGTGAGTTATGTTTTTATGTGTTGAAAGCACTCAGAGTTGTGGGAGGAGAATGTTTTCACAGTCATAAACCCCCTGGAGCTGGGAATACAATTTATTTTCCAGCTCTGTACCAAAGATGTCTCTGACTTCAATCAGCATAACCATATGCTTAAAGGTAATGTACATGTTGTGCTGTTCTGCTGATAAGCCCACCTCTGTCCAACATTTTAAATCCCTGGTGTGTTTGGGTGATTTATATACAATGAAAGATAACTAGAGTGGTGAGAAAGTCTTTTTGGTCATGAAGATTTCTTCCCAAATAGTCCAGATGAACCTGTTATTATACAAACTGTTCATCCTCAAAGATATGATCTTCATTTCATAACTTGTGCTAGCAGCCACACTATTACTCAACTCCAGGTCATGAATAGCCCTTATGAAAAGGAGGAGGAAAGATTGAAAAGGAACTGGTGACTTCTGTGGGCACTGTTAGTAAAGCTGATTTACTACCAGTCATTCAATGCTAAGATGCTTCATCATCTCGAAAGTGATACAGTGCAGTGATCATGGTGGAAATTCATCACCCAGAGGTGGCTGCTGGCATCGGTGCTGTAGGGAGCAAATGGCTGTGGAAGCTGTGTTGACTCTGTAACAGGTGTGTGGTTGCAATCTGACTTTTCAGTTGGTTCTTACAAGTGTGTTGAACATTTTCTGACATACCAATCAAACCTCCTTTCTTCCTTCCCCGCCTTTTTGTGTTCCTGCACTTCCACAGAGCTGGAAAGAGAAATAGTATGAAGTGCGTTCTTTTTCATTTGATCATGAAGGTGTGCATGTGTGTGTGTGTGTGTGTGTGTGTGTGTGTGTATGTGCATATAATATTTATATATATATATATATATATGAAATATTTATATCATATATATTTTAAACATGGATATATTCTTATATACAAAGATGAATTTAACTGTCAGAATGCAAGATCAGAATCTACTTTAATATTCAGATATTATTCACAATACAACAGAGTAACTTTTTATTGTGGTTACTCTTAGAAATACTCAGTCATTATTCTCTCTCACCTTTCTGCTTAGCTCAGGACTTTGCAATAAATCCTTTGACTTTTGCCAAAATGGGAGAAGGATATGATGAAGTATTTTCTTTAAAAATGAAAAGTGACCTCAGACTAGTTGCAAGTCAGTACACAAGCCAGTAAAAATGAAACAAATTATTTTTCCAGTGACCAAGTACCCTGGAAGATTTCTAAGGAACTCTTTATTCATATGATAATCATTTTCAGGAAATATTTTTTATAACGTCGCACCCCCAGTAACTGAGGTTTCTGCAAATGATCTTTGGTTTTAGTTTTTCAGCTGGTGATTTGCAATCTTTGTAGTATTTATTTTTCAGTCTAAATCCAGGATGCTTATACTAAAAGGATAGAATTTGTTTGTATGAATTCATAGTACTTTCTCTTGCAGAGAAACATATTTTCTTCATACATCAGAAATTTAAGTCACATTAAAGCACCTATGAATGTTAAAGACCCCCTCTTTGTGCTCAGTTGCGTATCTTTTGTGTATGGTTCTTCGTCTAAGTAGAAAAATATCCATCATGTTTCCCATCTCGTGAAGTAAAGCTGAAATATCCTTATAATCGAATGGAGACCTCAAGGATAAAAATGTGAATACTTTGTTAAAAATTAAAAAATAGTAGTGGTACAAAAGATGATTAGCAACATTCATGTCCCTGAAAGTCCTGCTCTCTACAATGCCCGTATTAAGCACCTTCAAGACATGTGAAAAGAAGTTCTACATTTAGCAATCATTGGGCTACCTGAGTAAAGGAACAGCTGTGCAAGACCCATGCATCTTATCGAATCATAGAAAGTTTTCGGTTGGAAGCGACTTAAAGATCATCTGGTTCCAGCCCCCCTGCCATGGGCAGGGATGCCACTCACTAGATCAGGTCACACAGGACCCCATTTAACTTGGTCTTGAATGTTTCCAGGGATGGGACATCCACAATATCTCCAGGCAACCTGCTCCACAAGAAACCTCTCTAGGCAACCTGTTTTCAAAGGCAACTTCTTTTGCTGCAAAAACTTACTGGGTTCCTTTTGGAAGGTCACCAATTCAAATACCTTTCTAGTGCTTGCATTTTCTAATGTTGTTACTTTTATTAAAATAGATAGATTTGGATTATTTTTCAAAGAACAGTCTTAATTGCATCTTCCCAGGGGAACTGAACAGCAATGAATTACATTTGTAAGTGACAACTGAACAATGGCAAACAAATAAAAGAACAAACGGGAGAAAGAGAGATAAATAAAAACAAAGGAAAAAGGGCAAACTTAAAGAAAATTGTTGAAAATGCTAAAGCCAGGCATTTCATAGAAATGGAAAAATAATACACAAACAATGAAGACACGTGATGGAAAGTCTTCTAGAACCAGAGTGCATTGTCTGTCTTCTCATAAATACTTTTGCAAAAATCGACCTTCAACTTTGACACTTTCCATAAGGTAGAACAAAATGGAAGCTATTTTAGAAAATAATAATCATTAAAAAGAGTCAGAATAGAATAGGAATTTTAGTAAAACATGAAATAAA
Source organism: Oriolus oriolus (assembly GCA_013400235.1). Taxonomy (NCBI): domain Eukaryota; kingdom Metazoa; phylum Chordata; class Aves; order Passeriformes; family Corvidae; genus Oriolus; species Oriolus oriolus. Next base: position 282,432 of record VXBT01006276.1, on the reverse strand, counting down.
AAATTACTACGTAACCCTGATCAGTGTAGCTTTTATCCTGACTTTTGTATTTGGTAGGAGTTCTGCCTGAATTAAAAGGTGGGTAAAGAAATCAGGATTTACTGTAGAATGAATGCATATAAAAGGCTTATTTTTTACAAGTGAATGCAGGCAATTAGACCCTGTGGATATTCTATTCTCAGCTGTGGGAAAAGCAGTAATGGTAATTTTGAGGTATTATACATCACACTTCTTTTATGAGTGATCAAGTACATTGTCTTGATCACTGCCTTCAAAACCTTTCTTTGAAAAAAGCTGGCTAGAATGGTGAAGAGATGTGTATTGTTTCTTCCTCACTGTACAATTTCAAAGTGAATATGTTGTTAAAAAACAGAAAAGAATACATTTCAACCTGTGAAGTTTTCTTCTGTTTTACATTTTGTGGCAAAATTATATTTCTCCTTTTCTTAGTGGAAATTATGAAATATTTAGGAGGCTTATTCCAACTGTTCTCTACTTGTGAAAAAGAGTGAGGTAATTTGAAAAAATACTGCAATTATTTCATAGAGAATTATTTCAAGAGAAGTCGATTTTTTAGATTATGCATCAGTGGGTTATTATGCACTCCTCTTGGAATTCACATTGTTTCACAGGGCCTGCTGCTATTATTGTTTTCCAGTAAACATAGATCTGGAATTTCTTCTGAGTTAAAGACAATTTAAAAATAGCAATTAAATGCTTTTAAGCTAGAGCTGGATTCTTTCTTCCAGATGTTGTTTGCTTCAGGAAGGACTTTCCTATATACTAAATCGATTATGAGTGTCCAATATGTCATGCAAAGATACCACAAGGCAATCAAAAGATCTGAAAGTGTTTACACATAGCTATCCATGCAGAGTCTTAGAGAACCTTGAGTCAAAGGCAGATAGGTTACACTGGGCAAATACAGATGGCCTCATGGACATTGGTAGAAATTTTTTTTATTGTCTTCAATAGAAATGAATGCTTCATCGTCGTTATACTGATCCATGCATTGTCACAGACACATAGTTCTAAGAAGCGCAGTGCTCAGAGGGATGATACTGCTCCACATCACCACATATTTCTGCCACTCTTTCTGTTTAATGTGGTGAGCTGGACTGAGCATAAAGATTTGAAAAATAAAGTTAATATTGTTTAGTTGTATCAGGCACTCCTCGGGGATACAGGAGCAGGTTTTCGGGGGCTTTTTTGGCTCTATAATGGCTGAGAATGACTTTGAGTGCCTCACAAAACTCAAAAGACCTTCAGTGAATGTGTTGGATGCTTCTACATGCATAGCTGGCAATTGAGTTTCTGTGCTGCCTTAAACTTAGTCTTTGAATATTCAAATTCTACAGCACTTCTCAGGATATTATTCAAACACACGGTGCAAGGATAGACATTGGCATGTGCTGCAGTGGAAACAAGTCACAGTTTTCATTTCACCTCTCTTAAAAAATCAGCAAAAAATTGACCCATCATGCTCCTTCTCTTCCATGCCGAACTGAAGGATTTTGAGGAATATTTAGGTTTTCGCTTGAAAAAGAATGACATTTCAGTTTGAGAGAACACTTCTCTAACCATTCACACACCCTCCAAGCTCAATTATTCTTTCATTTAAGGGACATATTTTGGCTGGAATATGGTTCATAAATTGGACTTTAGCTTAACTGTTACACACCATTTTGCATACATGTACAAAAATTTGATAAAGTTATTTTTAATCTTCTGCCTTTTTTCCCTAAAAAGCTAATTAGGGACTAAACTCATCACAAAATTTAGACAGCAAAATTCTACAGCATTTAGAGTTGATGGATTTTGTTACAGTTATTTGAAATCCAGTCACACAGTTGATGAAAACTAAAATATTTTTTGTTCTTGTTACTATTTTATTTAAACAAGAATCAGTCAAGCCACTCCAGGTTTCTTGTAGTTTTTAAACATCTCCCATGATTTTTGAAGCTTGAGGAAGGAATTCCTGTTCCGGTGGCTGAATAGTTTTTTCTCCTTAAGAGAGTTCCTTTGTTTGATCGTTTTCCTTATGTTGCACTTCTGCAAATTAGTATAGCAACTTTAACATATATCCTGTGTGCCTTCCTCACTGAAGTAACACTCTCTAATTTAATCACTTTTATTGCATAAAAGATCATGATCTGCTCCTTGTTCCACTGTAGATTGTCTGGTTTATCTCCTCTGAACTGTCTAAATTAGCCTGAGCAAAACCTAGTGGAATAATATAGAACACTGTGTAGGAGGTTTAAATTAATGTAGTGTACGTAGAGTGTGATAGCAGCTGTTTTGAAGGACATGTGATATGTTTTCATGCCTTACCATCTGATATATTCACATCCTTTAGTCATAGCATCTGGGAGTTCAATTACTCCAAGTACAGTAATGGAAAGAGTATAGAAAGTAATGAAACAGATAATAACTGGAGATGCTTCACACAGGAGAATTAGTTCATGTGAAGTGACAGGGCAACAATGAGGGAATGCAGCAAACTCATTATCATGGACTTTAGGAGAGCAGATTTGTGTGCTTTCAGTCCAGAAAACCAACCATATCCTGGCTGCATCAAAGGCAGTGTGGCCAGCAGGGTGAGGGAGGTGATTCTGCTCCTCTACTCTGCTCTGGTGAGACCCCAGCTGGAGTGCTGCACCCAGCTCTGGAGGCCCCAGCATAAGGAGGATGTGGACCTGTTGGAGTGAATCCAGAGGAGGCTATGAAGATGATCAGAGGGCTGAAGCACCTCTCTTAAGACAGGCTGAGGAGTTGGGGTTGTTCAGCCTGGACAAGAGAAGGCTCCAGGGAGATCTTATAACAACTTCCAGTGCCTAAAGGGAGCCTGCATGAAAGCTGGAGAGGGGCAAATTATATGGGCCTGTAGGGTTAGGGAAATGGCTTTAAACTGAATGAGGGCAGGTTTAGATTAGATATAAGGTAGAAAGTCTTTACTGTGAGGGTGGTCAGGCACTGGAAGAGGTTGTCCAGAGAAGCTGTGAATGATCCATTCCTGGAAGTGTTCAAAGCCAGGCCAGAAGGACTTACAAGCAACTTGGTCTAGCAGACAGTGTCCCTGCCCATGTCAGGAGTGCTAGAACTAGGTGATCCATAACTAGATTATAGCTATTCCATGATTCTGTGATTCTATGATCTTCTATTAAATTGACAGACAGTTTCATTTATGTTTTTTCTTAGTAATAAGTCATTTACGGAAGGAACTTTGTTGTCTTGTTCAAGTTGTATCACTAAGTTCTGTGATAACTCACAGTACTTCAGACTTCATACCAGTGGTAGAGGAATGGGAGAAGTAAACCTCAGGCTGTGCGTACTTTCTTTGTTCTCATGCAGGGTTCCTTTGTAGCTGAGAGTTTCGCAGAGCTGCTTATTTGTGCCCCAGCAGCCTTCACAGGTATTCATAAGCTTCACAGGGAAAGCAGTTATCATTCTTTCTCTCAAACAAAGAAGATCTGAAGAAATTGAAACAGTATATTTCTATATGAATGGTGTATACTGCTTAAAAAAATTATTATATTTTCCATAGTTTCATTAGGGTTTTTGTTTTTTTTTAGTTTTCTTTTTAAATTCTTCTAGAATTCATTTTGACTTCTATTTGATGTATCTGATGATTTCATGTATACAAATTTTCTATTATTATTCGCGGCCAGAGTCCTTTAATTCTGTCTCTTGTTCTCACATTGCTGCAGTTTTCTGTGTTTTACAATTGATTGCAACCATAACAACACTATAAATGTCTAGTACCTTACCCCTGAATTTTTAAACCCTTCAAAAATTTAAAAAATGTTATTGTTTGTAATCATGAAAACATTGTCATTTGAATCATTTAATCTTTGTTGTCTCCAGGAGCTGCCTTAACCCACCGAATTCTTCTTCAAATGAAAGACTGCCTTGAGTAATTCCTTTTCTTTCAACTTCTTTTGTGGAATATTTCTAATTAAAGAAATTTAAAATGTAAATTATTAGTTCAAGCAATAAATTAGTTCAAATTAAAAAAAAATAAATAATACCCTGTGGGGAAAAGAGAAATAGCGTTTAGAGGTGTTTCCATAAAACAAGAGCACCTGAATCATGCTTTGTTTTCTTTTGAGCGGGCTCTGACCAAAGGGAAGATGTCAAACAAAAAACACTGTAATATTTTCTTATTGTCACAAAATTCTTGTGTATCTGGACTATCTTTCCCCAAGGAGTTCAGGGAACAGTTCCCTACAGAGTGTGTAAAGGGAATCAGACAATAACTGTGATAAAGCTCATTTGCATCTCCCATTGACTAACACCTAAGAACCAGGACGTTAGGGGGGTTCTTGCACTGCCTGTGAGACAGCATGGCAGGAGCAGCTGTGTTTGCCACAGGAGCTCCTGCACAATGGCAGACAGTCTCTACTGCAGACCCCAAACAGTGAATAAAACAAGCAGGTATTTATTCAGCTATTACTGCTTGCCATAACTTTCTGCCATACTGATAGGTTTACTGCCCAATGAGACATTGTTTTACCACACTTTTAATAAACACTTAATTCTTGGTATCTCCATAAAGTGCTGTCTTTTGACATGAAGTTCTCCTTGGAAGACACATACCTCTGTGCTCCCCACAGTACATGGGATTGTGCCTTAGGCCTTTGAAAATGTAGTGCCTTAATTTCAACAATGCCAGCAGTACTGTACTCCCACAGAGGAAGGCTGGGAGTGACTTTTGCGGTGATGAGGTTCATCATCTGTCTTTAGCCCAGCCAAGAAACCTCTGAAACACGGGGCCCTAGCTTGGCTGTTTGCATATTGGCATATTGTGGTTATGCTGCTGTTGCAGCTGTGAGATAGATTATATTTCTTTTTTGAGAAATGGCAGAAGTGACTTCCCCTCTAACCCCCTCTCTCTGTTTCCAACAGATGGAACAACAGTCCTCCTGTTCTCAGTTTGAGATAGGGGAATTAGTAGAAGTCATCTAGCTGGTCATCAGGGAATGTGCTGCTGATACTTGAACTGGAGCATCGATATTTGTTTGCTGCACTGCACTGTTTGTAACTAGCACTTCTTTTGCCAGCGGCTGTTTTTGTGTTAGTTGCTGAAATTTTAAATTCCCTCCATCCTCTCAGTTTCCTTTAGCAGCAGTAGAAGCTTTCACAAGTTCCTGAGAAGACTGTCAGTTCCTTGCAGGTCTGATAAACTTTTCATTGGTGTCTTGGAGATTTCACCTTCACTGGTGCATGGGCATGTTCTAGAGGATGAAATAATGCACAATCTCATGATTACAATATTAAATTCTACATGGAGTTAAGGATTCTTAATGTCTAAAAAGAATTTGAAAGGAAAAGACGGTATTTGCACTTGGTACCTGCAAGTAATTTAGTGCTTTGAAACAGTGAACACATAAAATAGGTGTTGTCCCACTGGATTTCCTTGCTGGTTGAATTCGCATTCTATTTGTGACAGGCAGGTTTTCATTTGTGCATAATATAGAGCCATGACAAAAATTAAGTTATTTTGATGGGTTAATTTTTTTTCTGCTTTAGGTTTTTGACTTCCAAGCAATTCTGAACATGATGAATTGTTACAGCCATGTCAGTGGAAGTTAAAAGAATTTAATGCCCTCATTTGTTCTCAAAGAATTCAGATTTTATGTGATGTGAGATCTGTAATGATGTTGTGCATTAAAATGAAAGTGCAAGGAGATTCCTTGGGATGCAATTCCTTTACAGCTCACTGCCTCTCATTGATTTGAAAGGCTGCTTCACACATTATAAATGAATTTCAACCATAGCAACATTGCATTCTCTACTACGAAAAGCTGGATTGCCTACTCAGTGGCAGCTTTGTGGCTTGCCAGAATGACTGACCTTGGGTGTGAATCCATATGTCAACTTATTAGGAGATGATAACGTGCATAGTGAAGTAGCAGAAGATAAGTTTCTTGGCAAGAAGTCCTTAGACTTATAAAGGACAGAGAGATGAACTCAGCTGTTCTTAATGGTCAGTCCTCAGAGGAATGGTAAGAGGCAGAGAGGACTGATCACTGAGGGGAAGGAGATCAGGGATATTATTTTGTGTGGGTACCTCTTCAGCTGTCATTCATTCATAACTCACAGCAGGACTCCTCTTATGAAATGCTGTGAAAACATAGACTTTTCACCAAGTATGTGCATCTCACTTGTTGACACTGGTAATAGCATAAACATTGCATGGGAGCAGGAAAAAAACACAGAAACAAACAATTTCATATTCTAAAAAAGAGGTCCAAAATATCTTGGCAGTGACCAGCTTGACGTTTACTGCCTCTGTTGTCCTTGCCAGCATTTAAATTAAGCTGGACTAGAACCAAATCAGTTCTATCACTACCCTGCTAACCTTTGGTTAAGCTGATAATTTTCAGCTTGTTAAAATTTTTTATCTGTATCAAAAATGCATCACACTACACTTCTTGGCACATTTTTATGACTGGTGAATAAGACCCTATTTTCTTGAATGTTTACAGAATATTAATTCCATGGTCTCTTTATGAGACACTTGGCTCTGTCAGTTGCCTAATGTAGAGATGAAAAACATTTTTTCTCCTCCTGAGAAATATGATTTATTAGATTCTTATCCAAACAGAATGCCTTTTCAATGGTGCCAAACGTGCACCATTCAAGAGAAACATTCACAGAGAAAAGATCTTCACCACTACAGTCCAGTGGTATGAGTCTGCTGTCTGTGACTCATAATTCAATTCCAACACCTACTTCTAGACAGATAAAAGAAATGTCTGCATGTGTTTAGTCCTTTTGCTCAGTGTTGTCACTGGCGACATATTTGTCAATAGCTGGTGGTCATAGTGAATCACTGAATAATGGCCAAAGGCCAGAAAGTTTTCATAAGGCTTTCCACAGCAGTATTTCCTACTTTCTGTGACATGCTATAGTTTCATCTATGTCTTTTAAAATTTTAAACTGCATGAAAACGATTTTTTTTATTGTTCTTTTTTAAACTTCAGGTGAAAATCAACAGATAATTTCACTAATTTGGTTACAAAAAAAGTGAGATTTCAGCTATCCAATATACCAGATACCCAAACCCATAAATTACGGAATCCAGTGAGTTATTTTTATTAGTGTCATACACCTCAGACCATCACATAAGAGGTAATATGAAAAAAAAATTGGGAGAGAATATTGCATCCTATGAAAACACAGCAAAATGTTAAATAAGTTGCATTTTCTATTTGTTTCAATATTTTCTGTTTGTTTCAATATTTTGTATTTGTGAAGTTGAGTCAGAGAGGAATATGTGATAGTTTTCCTCTTTTGAAAGCTGTGCTGTAAGCTCATACTTAACAGAAAAAGCTGGCTGGAGAGGAGATCCATTTTGGCTGTTATGTGGTATTCAGTATTACCTGACCTCAAAACAAACCTTTTAGAGTGGAAAGCAAAAAAAGAGAGACAGATCATATACTTCATACTAGGTAGGCTTTGAAAAAAGGGTTAAATCAAGCTTACTGGAGTGAAGAATTTATAAATATTATCAAAGAAAGAGTTAAAAAATATAAAATGCCAAAAGTACCTGTCTATTCCCTTGACTATAACTCCAGCTCTTTCATTTGTTGCTATTTCATCTTCCCTGCAGCTTTCTTCTGAGGAGATAGATTCGAAGCAGATTTCAGCATCTCTTCCTCTTCTCACTTGTCCAGTTCAGGTGTCCTTGTCCTGCTGCTTTCACACTTGATGCTGGATTTGATGCATTTTTTTTGCTAGGGGCATCAAGGAACTTCTTGAAAGCATTTACTGAAAATTTTCCAGGGAAAATTACTTCATTAAACTGTGGACGTGATTTGAAGACAAATTAGACACCCTTTTATGAGGTTCTTGTGGTGGACTTTATAAAAAAACACCCTCTTAAGCCATTTAACCATGATGAGAAAAGAAAGCAGTGAGGAAGTTTCTACTTCTGCTGTGAAGATTGTACTTACGCTCTGTGTTGTGTCTCTACCCAGCAGAAACATGAATATTTTACCAAATACCATGATTTTTTTGTTGCAAACATTGCATTGACTATTTGTGAAAGAGACAATACATCAAAGGCAAACATATCCAATTCATTATAGTGTCGTGCCTTCACTTTTATCTTTGGGAAGGTGGGTTTGGGTTATTTTTAAATAAGTCTTCAACGGTATAAATATTTAGCCAGTTTTATTTTTTCAATGTATGTGTCCAGATGATGTCTAAAATCCTTGCCACCTTGTACAGAGCTGTTACCAAATTTTCATTACTAGAAAATGTAGGAGAAAAGAATAGTGAGGAAAGAGCCATTTGTAGTCCCAAATGAGTTTTCTTTTGTTTCAGTTTTGTCTGTTTGTCTGTTTGGTTGTTTGTTTGTTTTTGTCTTCTGTTTTCTTTTGTTTTAAAAATACATAAAATTTTCAGGTGGCCAATGGTAGATTAAAGACTGCTGCTTCAAATATTCTGCCAGCTAGAACGGCTTTTGAATAGGGATACTTTAAAAGAAAGCCCTTTCAGCACTTTTTAACAGAAAAGTGAGGCTTTTGCTTCAAAAATTCTTCATCTTATGTTGGTGTTCTGCATGTCCTTTTTTTTCCTCCAGTACAGATCCTTTTCTCTTTTCATCAATGTTTTATGAGCAAGGATAGGAAAAAGACATGGAGAATAATTTTATGAACACCTTCACAGCTTGACAAGGAATACATATTAGGGAAAGCAGCGAACAACTTGTTAGGTAAGAAACAGCAATAAGACATGCAATTCCCTGCTCCACGCCTGTCAGTCTTGTCCAAGGATATTAATAGAGCCTTCTCACGTGTATCATACAAAATATATGCTTAAGAAATGAGGTATTCTATTGAAAATTTTCTCCCTATTTTTTCCCTGTAACTCCCTCACCATTACAGCTCCTCCCAGTGTGAAGCTGTTAGATGCCTTTACTCATATTGTGTTTTTATGACTTTTAGAGTTAAATTTTAGCAGTATTTCAAATCTAGTTCCCTTATTATTAAGTCAGTTTTGCTTAAAATGGTAATATTTGAGCAAAAAGTTTTCATAGGCGTTTTCTTGTTTATTTGCTTGCTCTGAAAACTATGAGCAAAACTGCGTATCTATTATTCAAATGTGAAGATTATTTTGTTGTATATGCCTTTTTCTGACATATGCTGTTAGTAAGTGAAACAACAGGGCAGATGAGGGTAGAATGTAGACATTTGGGCCAGGAAGTAGTGGGAAGAATTCTTATCTGTTGTGGTGATAAAATTTTCTTTCGCTTAATCAAAAATCTCTCCATGCACTTGACTTGTGGGTTTGGTCGTATCATGCTTGTATGACTGCACATATTGTAAGCTGAACTTGTGGGTAAGCACACACTTAATTGAGACAGTACAGTTGGTTTGTACTTTCTGATCTTCTTTTTAAGGTATCCAATCATGGGCATCAATGCTGTGCTGGGATCATACTTAGAAAATAGTCCCTGGCACGTTGGGATGCAGGCTGCTCTTCTTCCCAGACTTCTGCAGCGCATGGGAAATAGGGGGAACTCACAGTATGAGGAGTTCTGAAGAACCAGCCGTGTGTGCTGCCCTGATGATGGTTTGAGATTATCAGGTAGCACGGAGCAAGCAGAAGGATGGCTGTGAGTGAAGGAAATTCTGAAACTTCAGTTATTTTTAAATCCAAATAAATACTTTTTGCCGTGCCTTGGGTGAGAAGCTTTAAGTGAATAGGATGTATTTAAATACACATTTAACAGAGCAGAATGTCACCTGGTGGAAACCTTTACGTTTTTCTGAAGAGAACATGTTCCTAAAGTGTAAATTTTTAGACCTCAAATACTCCCCTTAGATTTTTAAGTATACATATAACATACTGAAGAGATAAGAAACATTGACAGTTTCCATATGCCTGACAATTTTTCAAAGAGCATGATTGAATTAACTATGGGCTTAAAACAGTTGCACAACTGTGCCTGTTCTCGGTAAGGAAACACTAGAGAAAAGGGAGGCTAATAAAGGTGATGTTCTTTCGTAATATTTTGATGACAGGAAAGCTGTCCTTCATGGTTACCCAAGAAGAGATGGCAGGGACTGACAGTGAGGTTAATAGGACCCTGCAAGCAAGGAGCAGGCTATGATAAATTAGGATTCCTTTCTCACAGTGGAAGGGCAGTCCAGAAAGCTTTGGGAAAGTGAACAGACACTGGAATAGAATAAAATATAATTTGAACAATCTTCTGATTTTTGGGGAAGGTTTGTTATATTTTGTATTATTTTTCTTCAAAGCATGGAATGGTCTTGGAATTTTTTCCTTCCAATTGTATCTTGATTAGACTAATAATCTTTGCTCCTGTTAAAATAACTACATAAGAATAATTACAGGGTTGTTCAGGAAAACAGCCCACCATTATGTTTCAAATATTTTCTTTTTTTTTTTTTTTAATTTATAGAGGAGGAAGGAGAAACTTCAGTTTTAGTTAAAAATCAAGCAAAAACTCACACAATCCAGATGTAAATGTATATTAGATCAAGAACAAGGAAGTGTTTAGATATTTACGCATTTAATTTTATTTCAGTAATTTTTTCAATAAAAATTAATGGAACGTATGTTTCACAGTTGCTGGTTTTTAGTGTGGTCGACATCTTCACACTATTGATTCTGAAATGTTGATATTGAAAATGTGTGTGCACAGTGCTAGCTTAGTTTGCTTTAGTTCATTAAATCAGAGCTCTTTACCACTTTAAATGGCAGGACTGGAATATAGACATGAACTGCATTGTCTAGCTTATTAAATGAAATTTATTTAATGCCAGTGTCCAGAAATATAGGTCATACTTGAGGACTCCCAGAGAAGGCATACCTAGAAAAACAAGCTTTAACATATATAATCTTATTGAGCAAAGTCAGGAAAACCATAAACAAACTGGACACATAAAAGCAGACAGGGTAGTCAAGATCTCCTAGCACTTTAGACAGTTTTATTCTTACCTTACACAGAAAAAAAATTAAAACAAACCTGGCATAAAGCTCTTCTTACTAATTCAAGACAACATTTTAAAGAGAAAATTATTGAAATTTTTCTGTATTTTTTTTTTCATTTAGTTTGCATTTAAAACAATCTAGGTGTCACCACACACAACGTAACTTAGAACAGCAGGCTGGAGCTGTCATCCCTACACAAAATATGTGAAAAAATGAGGAATAAAATGAATGAGCAGAATAACTGACTTTGTTTTAGTTTTATCAAAGCAGCATGAATTTGAATAATTACATTCCAGTCACTTCTGCTGCCTTGTTTGTATACAGTTATGCACCAAGCCTCCCCTGAAATAAATGAGGCTTTAATTTTTCTTGCTAGCTACATTAATTATGCTGCTTTTATGCTTTTAACTAATGTGACTGTTCCTGTATCAGGTAATACACGTCTGTGTTATAAACCAGCATTCACAAATACCTTCATTAGGTGAGCACTTTACAATCATTAATAATGAGAACCCCAGTGATAATTTATCAGGAGATATCATGCCACAAGGTTCACTGGTTTCCCTGGTACAATCAGTAAATATGAAAGCAGATGTATTGGTTTCCTAGCAAACAAAAGGAAATGGTGGTACATTAAGCTGACGATGTAGTATGTAACAGAAGACATAATATGTAGACCTAGATGTTCTTTTGCCCATGTATGCAAAGTACCAAATCTCTCCAGAAGTCTTTGGAAATATGTTGCAGATGTGGTCACCCATCTTTTAAGTTGTAAAGATGAACTGGACATTTTACCTTCTTTGTCATCACCCAAGACAAAACTCTTCTTCCTTATCTCCTCTGTTGCAAGCAGATTGGGATGAAAATTATTGTTAGAGTTTTTCCTGCCTTCAATTGTTAATTTTATTATTCAGTTTGTATTTCAAAAGAACTAACTTTAATTTGCTCTGAGGATAAATCAGGAGTAGAACTATCCAGAACGAAGTTAGGAAATGTTTGGTTATTTTAAATTTTATTTTGGTCTGAAAGTGCTTGAGTGGAGATCTGTAGATCCAGGTCTCTTCTCCATAGTTTGAGAAGAAGGTCACCTTACAACCAAGGATGCCAGTACCTATTACTCAAGTTGTATCCAAAGGAGACACTCAGATGGGAAGTTTCAGGACTTGAGTACTGCAACCAGATGTACTGGATGAACACCTTGGAATAAGGAAAGCCAAAAGTATTGATTCCTCAGGCTTAGGCAGTTTTCCAAAACACATGGCAGAATTTTGCTTGAAATACTATTTGGATCTTGTAAAACTGAATTTTGCCAACATGATTTCACATAATTTCAGACTAAACCTAGTCCATAATGGCAAATATAAAGTGTTTGGTAGGCTTTTGATCCTGGGAAACATTTCAGTTTGACACCTGACTGCAGCCATTTATGCTCACAGATAGATGCATCATAAACCTGATTGTGGATGCAACATTATTGTGAATAGATCTAAATGTTCATGTGTACTGTTGAACAATATTATGTGATTATGAGACAGGAAAAAAGTCTCTCTTTTCCAATGAGCATTGTTATTATTTAACTCAAATTATTTATTTAAGATATAAATGCCAGTTAAAGGAAGCATAATCTTAGGGGTTTTGCATTAAAAAATCATGGTGGCACAGTCCACCCTAAAAGCTATAACTTGTTTGTTTCTTATATATTCAGTGAATATACCAATTCTAACCACTAAAATGGGTTATGTCTGTTTCTGTGAATTTTTAAAGAAAAGTAGAAAAGCATACAGTAAATTGCTTTTGCAAACTCAGATTCAAAACTGATAACTTCTAAAGTATTTCTTGCAGACGTATTTTGTTTATCTGCTGTCACTGGTATCATGCCTTAGGTACACCAGACATTTACCTTCTGAAGAGCCTGGATAGTCTAGGAAAAGAAAGGTTCTTGCTAAATCCCTTCTCCAAGTATTTTATTAAAAATGACAGAAATCTAGAATAAGAAATTATAATTCTGCTACTTTGATTCTTTCATGTAATGGACCTGGGACATAAAGCACAATTTTAAAACAATGCATTTTCAGTTTCTTCATTCCTATGTTGTTTTTCTTGGTGGTGACTCATATGAGACTAGTTCTCAACCATACTTCAAATCTCTCTATACCTCTCTAACAGTTGTTTTATTGAGAAGGCTATGATCCATTGTGCCTCGTGAATGAGCATTTCCTAAATCAATAGGGATTATAAAGAAAGGAAGGAAAAATACCTCTGAGATGAAGTAAAAGGTCAGAATTTTTTTGAGAATGAATTTAGAAGCATAATATTTTATAGAAGCCTTGATTTAGTTCCCTCCTTATTCATAAAATATCTTAAGTATTACCAAATCTGATTAATCCTACCAAATTTTCTTGCCATATATGCCTATGCATCCCAAAAGTTTCTCTCTCTTTCTCTCTCGCTTTTCTCCTTTCAGGTCAACATTTACTCAGCAAAAAACTCGGTATGTCCATTTAGATGATGATGATTTCCTGACTGCATAATTAATACTGGGATTCTTAAAGTGGAAATGTTCTTTGATCACAAAAAAACGTGTCCTGGGGAAAGAAGTCTTCTTTCTGATTTGGTTGTTAGGTTTTGTCACTGTTTTTTCCCAATGTATCCTTTGATAACATAATGTTTGCTAAAGGATAATAATCTAGATATACATCTTCAAATGTAAAAAGGTGATTTTACAAGACAGCACTTAAACTATATTCCAGAAACCAAGTCACAGAAATGATCAATGATTTTTTTTTTTTTGTTTTGTTGGTTTTTTCCCCCATAGCTAGGAAATTGACTACAAATATCTATGCTTGAATGCATAGAATGAAAGATCTGTTTTAGTAGTGGTCACTGGAGTGTTATCCAGCAGTAAAGGATTCCAGTACCATTTGTGATTCCCTCTCCTTTCCCAACCCTTGACCTGAGTTTATTGGTCTTCACATCACAGTTAATTGTTTGAATCTAAATATCTATTTAATATGTGCAATACACATAAGCAATAAACCCCACTCTCGGAAAGAAATTGTCTTACTCTAGCAGTGATTATATCAAATCCCAAAGTCTCTGTGCTCAAAATTAAGGATGAATAAGGTTGTCCAGCTTCTCCATACAAGCTGTTTTCTGAATTTCTAAGTTGCTAGTTAGTGCTATTTGTTCCCATATTTACAAGACAACCTAATAAAATTACTAGATATTTCATGTCAGGAAATAGGAAACAATTTTCTTCTGGGCAGATGGGAGGAGATCATTAGGGAAGTGACTGCATTCACTTTTGGATAACAAACTGCACTTCAGCAATTCAACACATTACTGGCAACCTTCTTATCTCCTACTCTCTTGCTGATACCTCAAGGTATATGGTCCTTTGTATAGAGGTCTTAAATGTGTTCTATTTTACAGGTGTCTCACATATTTACTGTACAGAAGATAACAGTGCAGATGTTCTGGAGAATGTTTTTGAGTTCAGTCTCTATTGAATTGTTTCCCACAATTGCAGGAGACTGGATCTGCTGGCTGATGCAGTCTTTTCAAGCCCTGAGTTTAATGTCTTGAGGCATTAAGGAATTTGGGCATAGAAAATAAGAATATCAGGGTATAGGTTCTGCCTATGCAACATGCAAGATTACAAAAATGAAATTTTTACAGACCTTTATACCTCACTGAATGTGAACTTTGATAACATTTAAAACTGCAAGGTTTTGATCCTGGATCCCTTGAATTCAGTGTTGCTGTCTTTTCATGTTTAGATTTCAAAATATTTTTCAAAGGAAAACAACTTAATTTTGTAGGTGTTGGTTCTCCTGCAAACATTTCAGCTGGTGGAACAAAATAACGAGCATTTTTAGCCTCCAGCAATCTAAACATTTTAAACATAGATGGCAAGACATGAAGCATGTCTGTGATGGTTCTGGACATTTCTTATATACAACAAAATCAGTAAGAGCTAAAGGAAAAAAAGAGCCTTAGGGCACTGAATAGTAATGTTTAGATTGCAAAGGATATTAGAAAGCAGACAATGTCAGAATTCTGTACCTGTACTTTCCGGCATGACATCGCAGGGATGACACCGTGCAGTATTGCTTACAGGAATTGTCTGATAGTGTTTAAGAGTGTATAAATACACTGACAATATATAAGTATGACTGTGAGTATTTAACAATTGAGTGAAATATCTGAAATACCTTTTAACAATAACATTTCAGATTGAGTTTTTTTAAATTCAGTTTTTATTGAGTTTTCTCTCCTTTCATCTAACAATTAAGTTTCTTCACTGGAATTAAAACAAAAGAATTTCAGCGTTGGAAGTTTTGGAGAAACTGTCTACATGCCTAAAAGTTATTGAGATTTTTTTGGAAGAAAAGGAGGGAGAAAAATCAAATCAGCTGACTGTTTTTGCAAATGTTAAGAACTGATTAGTGAGAGATGCCTCTGCCTGAATTAAGGTGCAAGTGAGACCATATGCAGAAGTCAACAACACAGATTTTATTTAACCATAAATGTAAGAAAGAGAGATAGAAAGGAATTGAAAGGGTGTGATAGAAACAGAGAGAGAGATCAAGCAGAAGATAGTCACCACCCATGGATCTGGAGGCATCCCATTTCTCCTTCTTCACACTGGGCTTCTTGGTGGTGGAATTCCTGAGATTGTTCAAAACTTTTTGCTATTTATAAATCTTAGCAAACAAAGGGTTGGATTGCTCATTGGATACACAGTTCTCTTATTCTAATGGTTGAATGATTCCATCACTTCTAATGCCAATTAATCCTCATGCTCAGTCTTTCTCTTCTTTTGAGTTGGTTTTGTGAGTTGATGGGCTGAGAGTCAGTCATCACCACCTCCCCCTGCCAGAATTACCCGCCAGAATTATCATCGGAGCTGATTTCAGCACAGCTTCTGAGTTGGCTTTCCCTTTGTTTGACCAGTGATGTGCATATAAAAAATTGCTTCATTACACTGTTATGTTCATTACAATTGTTCATTACACTTCATTCCCACAGTGAGAATTTTTATCTGGGTGTGTTAACCAGGATGAGATAGCCAGATCTTGCCTCCACCAGGCCTGGAGTTAGCACCATCCTGTCACTCCATTCTGTGCTTATTTCATGGCAAAGTCCACAGAGACAGGCAACTGTGCTCTTTAGCAAGCAAAACCTGAGCCGTTTCATTAAGCCTATAGTATAGTTTTTCAAATTTTCCTAAAATAAATACATTAAGGCAAAAATTGTTTTCATTTGAAATTAAGTCCAAAACCACATAATTCTTGCAGAATTCTACTCAAGAAGGCAAAGAAATATTTTTTTTGGTTCGTAAACAGTTTAGACAAACACACGAGACATCTAATACTGTTATGCAGTTAATCTTCCTGTAAAAACCTGGGTCTTACTAAAGTGACAGATATGATTTAAAATGTTCTGCTCCTATTATCTGCCTCCTTTTCAGCAACACTGATGAAAATCTGCAAGTATGGTAAAGGAGGCAGACTGGATTGATCTTACCCCAGCTGGGGCAACACTGGTCCACAAGAGGCATGCCTGAGCTGGTGCCTCTGTGCTAGAGACCTTCATCATTCCAGTCATGCTGGCTAAATATATACAGTGGGAGGAAAATTGGCAAGCAGTGAAGTTTACCCTTTTTGACTCTTAAGTTTGTGGGAATGAACAAATTCAGTCTGATTTAGTCTGTGAAATATTGATGTTTCTTACGTGACCTTCTGAGATGTCTTTATTTAAATATGGTGTGAAGATACTTTTATTGTTGGAAAGGACACCTCAAATTTTAATGTATGTAAAAAATCATCAACTAATAATGTATTTTTGCAGTTTTTACCAGTGAAAATTCCCATGAAATCAAACTTGAATTGTGAATTTTGTGTATCTCAAATGTTTCTCATTTCTAGCCATTTTAATCAGCAGTGGAATGCAATCTTAATGATGCATTTCAAAAAATATATACTTAATACTACTATGCTGCAGTGAGGCATTCTGAATCATATTTGAAATCTATTGCAAACACCAGTGAAAAATTCAAAATAAAAATATCATTATTATAATAAACTAATGCCACTTATTAACTTGAAACTAAAGTGAAGCGTCTGCTCTATCATGGTAAATATTTAGCACCAATGTTTTACTTTCAGAAGTTTATTTAATGTTTTAATTGGAATTTCATATTAAATGACTTGTACGATGCAGCTCAAGACTAGATTTCTAAAATAGTATAGAATATAATAAGTGTTAATGAAGAGAAAGTAAAATAAATTTTAAAATGTTAATATTTGCAGCAAAAGTTATATTACATTCTGCTCCTTTGTTCTTTGTCTTTCTTTTGTTTCTTTGGTTCTATCTCTAGAGATTTCCCTTTATCCTCTTAGTGTTCTTGACTTATTCTACCTGCCTCCTTTCCTCTAGTTACAGATGCACAGAAAAAAAATATTTGAAAATCTTTTTTATCAATTAATTATTTTCCTTTGACTTAATTATTATTTTCTTTTTTATCTTTAAATTTTCTAAGCCTTTTTATTATTATTCTTTAATTTTCTCTTTCTTCTTGCATTTTTCTCATTTGTCTCATGTAAATAATATTGTCTGCCACTAACTTTCTCTAAAGGTTCCCCCCTGAGAGTCCCCCTTTCCTTCTTTTTATTTCCATTTTTCTCTTGTCTTTTCCTGCGTCTCATCCTCCCTCAATCTGTTGTGTTTCTCTGTACTTTTCTTCTGTTTCCTAACATAAGTAGATAATTTGTCTGTTGCTGACATATCAGCATCTAAAAGCTGGATTTTAGAACAGTGCTCTGAATCTACCTCCCCAGCAAAAAAAGCAAAAGTTGTAACACCATTGCTTTCATGTTATATTCATATTGATTGTAGATTATAGTGCAACACTCCAGAATGCTTTTATCTTCTAATATTTATACTCTAGTGGAGCACAAACACCTCATTCTTGGACAAGAAGACTAGGACATGTATTTGGACTGCTAAGTACGGGACAAGTACATAATGAGAAAAATTTAGGAAATAAGACGCAATAATATTCTTTTTCTTCATGAACTATTTCTTTTATTTTGCTCTGTGGTGGATCATGCTAGAGAGTGATTCAAAAAAATATTCAGGGAAATGGATGAAATTTATTCAGATGCAATCACAGATTAAAGTGTGATTCACATTTCAAGTTTCTTTTGTCATTCAAGATGGTACTTAATATGAGCAATGCAGTGAGATCAAGATGAAGCTCTGTAGTCAACATCAGTGATAACAGCTTTTTGAGTCTTAATTTGTGTATAATTGTGTCTGAATAGCAGCTTTTTTTTTTAATATTCCTTTTATTACTCTGATTTACTAATAGTACAGACAAACAAATGAAGAATGTGAATCTAGTGCTGTGTGGAAAGCAGAAGGACCTGGAAATCACCAGAGAATTGAAGACAGTTCTTCATTGACTACTTTTCTTTGAAGAGTCAAAGCTTATTATCTGCTTTTAAAAATTAATTGAATACATATAATGAGCCCCATTCCACAGGTCACATGGGTTTTCGGGGACTCTTTAGAAGAACACATAGGTCCATCACTTTAAAATGTAAAATGTTTTCCTACCAGGAAATTACAGACAGGTAATAAGGAAGAGAGATATAACAATGCATGAAGATCTGGCAGGTTCTTCCTTCCACTCATTGCCCAAATAAAAAGAGAGCAGGGCAGAACAATCTGTGAGGTAATGCTCTTGCCTTCACAAGCAGCTGGAGAGCAAGCCTGCCCTGGTACTGTTCTGAAGTTCTGTGGGGGCAGCTGAATCTGGGGATGTGCAGGACCTGTGGAGCTCCTCCTTTCCCAGGTCCAGCTCACTGCAAGGCTGAACACACTCCCAGAAGAGAAACATGCACAGCATTAACATAGCTAGGTGCACAGACTGACAAAACTGTGTCTTTTTCAGCACAGCTCTCATCCCAACATGAGCAGCACTGACTGCTCCTCTGCTTCAGTTTATCAGGGTGGGAGATAATTAGTGGAGTATATACACACACAGAGAGTACACAAATCTCTTGCATACTTACCTGTACATGCTCAGTCTACATCTTAGCAGGTCCCTAAGACACAGCTTCCCTGAGTTGCTAACAGTGGGCACTCAAGACCCTCCAGCTTGTGGTGTCTCATTCTTTTTTTCCCCAGGCCAGCCAGTGTTGTCACCTTTTCCTTCATACTTGTTCTCTCACAGCCACCTTGTTCCCTTCCTTTCCTTACCTTTGACTCTTCTCCTTAGCATCACCTAGTGTTTGTCACATCCTGCAATCTCCTGAAAACATCTTTTGATAAGTTTCATGCACTCCCCCAGACCTCTGCTGCCAGTAAGTCCCATGCTCACTGAGACAGCAA
Source organism: Oriolus oriolus (assembly GCA_013400235.1). Classification (NCBI taxonomy): domain Eukaryota; kingdom Metazoa; phylum Chordata; class Aves; order Passeriformes; family Corvidae; genus Oriolus; species Oriolus oriolus. Next base: position 263,064 of record VXBT01006276.1, on the reverse strand, counting down.
GCACCTTGAGTTGCATGCAATTAGAGGGAGAAAACTCTGACCAGAGACAATGGTCTCACTGTGTGGTCTTAGAGATCAACCATTAGATAATTTAACAAAAATTACTTTCATATGTCAGGTACAATTCAGTATTTCCTTATAGCAGACATAGATAAACTGCACAGATTATTTAAGCTACTCATACTTGAGGAGAAAAGGGGCACACCCGTCTTGGAGCATCTCTTATATTCAAGAGACGAGAGATCCCATATATTAACATATATATATTTTTCACCTCTAAGGGCTGTATATCTTCATTCACCATAAATATAATTTGAATGAATGGTTTCACGCAGATGTCAAACTTTAACAGGGCTAAAGGATATGTTGTGGCCAATATATGATTTAATATGCATAGGTATTAAAAGGGTAAATAAATAATAGGTAGATAATATACTGATTGATGGAAAATAATTGGATGGAAGTCTACTCCTATGAGTAGAACAAGTTGATATTTGAAGTTAGTATAGTTTTGTTTGTTTGAGATATGATTCTACCACTAGTTATTTTGTAATAACATGTCAAATATCAACAAAAACATTTAATTCATTTTTTTCTAAAGAGGTTATCTCCATGAAATATTCAATATGGTTTAATTTATGCTTTTTGTTTAGGCCAGGAGGAATAAAATAAATGCAATTACAATTATACAAGTAAATGTTATTTCAAACCCTCTAGCAGCAGGAAATAGCTTCATAACAAAATTATGTAACAGCTGCTATCACTAGTGATCAGCTTGATAATGTTTTTTCTCTCTTTTTCATCTATCAGTAAGAGTTATTTCATGGCATTGTCTTCAACAGGTTGTGTAGTGAGGAAGAAATAAAGCAGATACAGGGTATACATGTAAATATGGAAGCAACCTATGTTATTTTAGTTTGACACAGAAACGTCTTTGGTCTTCTTTGTACCATAAGTCAGTTGTTGCCTATTTGTTTTGTTTTATTTTTGATCACTAGAATGACAAGTGGTTGTTTAGATCTTAATGAAACAAGCAATTGGTTTACATTGCATCAATATTTGTGAAAGACTGAAAGTTCTGTCTGCAAACCAGAAATAAGATGATTTTGTCATAGTTAAATTTTATGTATGGATTGTATGGTAGCTTCATAGTTAAACCAGCATAGTTATGCAGTTAGAATTGCTGGAAAGTCATCTGGGTTTTTGGATCAGTTGAGCTATGAACAAAACTGGAAATAAATATTAGCTAAGGAAAAAAAAAAGTATATTTCCCAAAGAACCAAAGAACATTGTGTGTACTGAGCAACACTGCAAATATAATGTGATGCAATGAGAAGGATGTTAATGAATATCTTTAGAGACCTATCTGCTAGCAAACATTGATGTAATGCTTAGAGAAAAAAGTTGCCCACAATCTTCTGTATACAATAAATTCTACAAAACAAGTTGCTAAAAGAAGTAAAAAGCATATGTAAGTTCTGGATCAGTAGAATTCATTTTAGAAAAAGATTGACCCTAAGACATGAAAATTACCAGGTACAACCATGTATTTATTACTCTGCCCAAGTAGTGGTTTCTCAGTCCATGGGCAGCTCTGACTTGTGCTGGAGAAATTCTTTATGTTATAATGCCTATATTCCTCCTTTAAACATGCTGCTCTCAATAACATATATATTGATCTTGTTGATTTTCCAGCAAGTCATACCCCAGGCAACTTTTGAAGAAGTTGGTTCAACTGCCACGAATCCATTCTAGCTGTGGCTGTTGGAGGAATTTTCTATTTCTAGATGACCCCCTTACATCTGGGAAAAATGTGCAGTAGCATTTTGGTGAAATTGATTATGTTCACATGCTTTTCCTTTAAAAATAAATTAAAAATCAGTTAATTCTACAAGCCAGCTTCTAGTGAAAGTCAGAAATCTGTTGCATTTTCATTATTTTGTTTGGTACTAACTTAGTGTTTCCCACAAAACGCCTGAGTGGCATGATACCTTACTTTTGAGAAGCACTATTAGTGCACTCCTGCAGCTGTTTTCTTACTGGAGATGGAAACAGGGATAGATTCTGTATGTACTCTAAGAGCAAGTAACTTGTTTCCCTTTATGTATATTTTCTGTCTAGAATAAACAGAATTGAACATAAAGGAAGGAATTTATAATTTATTATATCTACAGTAGCAAGACCCAGACTACTAGGACCTAGCATTATCTAGACTGCATTTCTTAAGAGTGCAAGGGCTGACTCAAGTTAGAAATCAAGACAAAGCATAAATTCTTCTCTGTCAGATTATTTTGCCCTGGAGTCTTGTAAAGAAACCCCCAAACAACAAACTAACCCACCTTAATAACATTGCAGCACATCTGGTAAGACAAAAAATTCCATGTTCATTACGAAAATGAACTTTTAATAATTTGCAATTCAGCCATGTTTCAGTAATTGCTATCACTTACATTTGATTGTTTAGGGACCTTTCTCTCACTCTCCTCTGTCTTTCAATCCCCCCCACCCCCTTTTTTTTTAAATTGAATGGTTCTTGGAATGAAATGAGGAGTTAGAGATGGCAGCTGTCAGGAGAAAGCATATAGGAAAAAGGATATGTAAATAATAAGCCCACATATTCCTTCAGTCCCTAAGGAGCAGAAGCAATCAAAGACATTGTTTCTGACTCAGTCAATTAAAAATAGTCTAAGAAAAGCTGCCCAGGTTGAGAAAGCCTGAAATGCTTTAGAAAGGTCTAGTTACAAAGAAAGAATACAGAAAATATTACATATGGAAATGAAATCAAATATGCAAGCACATGAAGAGCTGATTCACCTTTAAAAACAGTAATCTCATTGGCTGTGTTAGAAAAAATCCCTCCAAAATATGAATTTGAGTTCTGACATGCAGTCCTGGCTAAAAGTTCAAGGAATTAAGCATCCCTGGAACATGGTAGGATATCACAGAATTGCAAGGACATTTCGGTTGTCAGACACTCCTGGTATTCATCGAGCCCAGACACCTGTTCAAAGCAGAACTAACTTCAAAGTAGATCAGTTTGCTCAAGATTTCTAGCTCAGTTTTGAAAATCTCCAGGAGCCTCTCTGGATAAACACTTGCAACTGGATTATTTTTCCCTTTTTCACCAGGCAGGAATTGCCATGCTTCATTCAGCCTGTTGCCTCTTTCTGTTTTCTAGTGCACCTCAGAGAATAGCCTGATTCTGTCCTTTCTATTCCCCCACTTTCTGCAGTGGGTGAATATAGAGTGATTTATAAAGTCACAGGTTGAGCATGCATGTAGGTAACTTTTATAGACCACAGCCTGAAGGGCTGTGTGAAAACTACCCATCTTTCCCAGCCCCACCACAGTCAGAAGAGGATTTGTGGTGAATATTCTACAATCACCTTATATTCATTTTCCAAGAAGAATATTTTAGTCCCCCCTCCAGTATGCCTGAACATCGTCCGCTTACCCTTTCCCGATGATACCATTTCGCCTACCACTGAAGAAGTTATTTTTTCTCCACTTCCCATCTACTACACAGCCATAGAATATAAAATTAATCCTTTTTTTTATCTCAAGAATTACAAAACTGTCATTTTTTGAGTCTCATGTGATCATGATTATTTGTACCTGAAATAATTTCAGTACTGCCCTGTAGCTAAAATGCAGTTGGCATAAGCTTTTCTCACAGCACACTGCAAGACAGAGTTGGCTCTGGTGTTTCTGATTTCCCAGCCTGCTTGTTTGACTAATTAGATGTTGGGCTCTGTAGAAGGTTTTGAAGTTGTTTATTCCCTGTCTAATGACATTACATGTGTCACAGCAACTGGTAATGTGAGGTGCTCGTCTTAGAAAATACACAGGAAACATCTGGGGTTAGACACTGCCAGTCTGAAGAGAGCCTTATTTTCTCTTTACTCAAATAAAGCATCCTAGAAAGGGAGGGAAAGAAAGTGATAAATAACAACATATTAATCCTCAGGCATCCATCACATATATTGCTAATACATGTTCAGTATCTCAGAGAGAGGAAACAAAGGCTCTGCCTCTGCTTCTGCACATTTTCCCTATTCTGCAATGTTGGCTTTCAGCATTTTATTCAATTTTGGGCAGTATCTACCTTTTTGTTTCTAGCAGATATCCTAGTAGTCTGTAGATAAAAGTAAATGCATATTTGTAATAAGGAAACAATAGCTTTGGGTTTTCCAGTGGATTCTAGATTCATTCCACACTTTTCTCATAAAGTAGTTTCATATTCCAAATGATCACATCTGGCAGCTGCCCAAGTAAAAGAGCCCTGCCAGCTCAAAGACACACTGCCAGAACGTTAATATTCATGCTGCATTTTGGTCTTCTGATTTGTGTACTTAACTGTCTGAGACACAGGGAGGTCCATGGGGAACACTGATCTGGGAGCTTCAGCCAGTTGTGCACAAGGATTTCATTAAAAAAAACAGAGAAGAATACAAATTTTAGAAGCATAGGCCCACTCCTGCCCTTAGAGAGTTTTATTAAATAATAGCTAGCAAGCATCAGGTAGGACTGTAACCTGGAAGTTGCTGAAGCTGTTGACTATCCTACCTTTAATCCAGAAGAAAGCTAGGATTGTAGGTTTGTGCTACACCTTCTAGAAGATACTTGAGAAAACGTAATCCAGTTCCTACAGACAGCTGTAATGAGAAAAGTGAAATATGTTGCACTTTCCAATTAAAGGAAACCTAAAAGCAAATCTCCTTTTTAACGCATCAGAGGTTATGTTAGATGAACTTAGTGTGTATTAGTTTAAATAAACAGATTCCAATACACATATTCTAAATGAAATTTATTGGAAAACATATTATTGATTTTGTAGGAATTTATTTCAAAATACACTTTTTTATAATGTAATAATTATGAGGAATAAAATAAAAATTTATGTGTGATGTTATTAGCATTCCTGAAATTCATCCTTGCCTCCTCCATACCTTTAAGAATATTTTTTGTTACTTTTTCTGTAAAGCAAGCCATCATGTAACAGCTGGAGGGTGTTTAGAGGAAATTTTTGTGTCTCTTATATGAGCAGCGGGGGTCCAAACCTTCAAAGCATACCTAGAAATTTAGTTAAAACTGAAAGTAGTTGCAAAAGATCCTCTAGTAAAATAGCATAAGTGTGGAGAAAGCTTATAGTTTTCCTCTTCTTCATTCTAAGTGTATTGTTTTCCAACACATAGATAAATGCTTTTTCTAGGCAAAGTGGATTAGTGTGTTGTTTTGGTGCCAAGAACAGCATGGTTTAACGTGGCCTCGCGTGACAAGAAAGGCAGGTACAGTGAGGGCCCAGCTCACTGCTTACTGATCACATTCAGCACAGTCCTGTTCTTTTCTTCAACTAGGTGCAGTTTATCAGCCAAACAATATTTCTTTCCATCAGGTAAAAGCACTTGCCTTCCAAATTGAGGAAGAATTCAGTATTTTTAGAATATAACCACAAGACTGACCAAATAATCCCTGATTCTTCCTCCTGTAGTCTATTACTTTAACTCCTTATTGTTTGTCACTTTAACCACTTATTCTTTGTCTCTTGTATATAGAGATGAAATATTTAGCTAACCTTGACTTCAGTTATTGCTGTAGTTATAAAAAGGAAAAAATAAAATGACATAAACTAGCTTGTTGTGTAGATGGAAGTTTGGAAAAAGGTTTTGATTAAAACCAAGATTCACTTTAACTGAAATGTGCATGGTAAACAAAAAGTTTAGGAATGGGACCTGTCACGTCATCCAAAAGAAAATAATTCAAAGATCTTAATTAGATTTTGCCAAAATACAAACAAACAGTGGGGTGTAAATAAAATGGCATTTTACGAGATTAAACTTTTTTTGACTTCAAAATTTTGGACAGATTTAGCTGTCATAGACAGAGAGAAATATAGAAAGCATCAGACTTTCATTTTAGCAGAGGGCAAAAGGACAGGTCAGGGTACAGACAGCTGCAAGGAGAAGGTACCACACTCCCTCTGAGCTTGACCATCTTTTCTGCCCAACAGTACAGAGCAGGGATTTTTATGACAGTTTAACCTTTTGTCAACCTTCATGAAGAATGCACAGCAAGTGCCCATTAACTTTTGGATCTTATGCATCACAGAAGATCAAGTATTCTTTAGGATGAATAAACCTCTGCTAATTTTTTAGATTTTTCATCAAAAAATGCTGTGGGTGAGTAGCTAATAAGACATACACAAGAGCATAGCATTTGACCAATATTGCTATGACAAATTCAGCTTGTGTTACAAAACTAAGATTTAAATAATCCATTTCAGAGCCGCCAGTTTGTTTGAAAAAGCAACTTGATAATTTCAGACTATTTGCAAAGAGAGTTTTTGTTCAATGCTGAACATGTAAACATTAAAGACCCATTTGCTCTTCTGCTATTGTGGTCAGTCACTAAAGAACACTTTTCATAGCGCTCTTGCAGAGAAGCGTTATCCCAGATCAGAAATATTTTTTTTTAATCAAGGAAATGTATTGTGTACTTTCTTAATATCATAACTTTTTACATCAATTGATAGAATAGAGACAGAAAAATCTAAGAAATGGTAGTGCTAAAGAGTCTTGTCTCTATACGCACATACCCATATGCTGTGGAAATAGCTACAGAAACACAGGGATGACTTGACTCCTCTCAGACACATATGCCTATGCAATTATGAATGAGAATGCTATGAATACTTTCAGATATTCATAGTGTTCTCTAGACCAAGATCTTACTTGCTTATCTTCAAATATTTTTCCAGAAGAAAATCCGTCTTGTTTTCGTGTATTAGGTTGTGTTAAAATGATATTTTTTCTTTGGCCACATAAAACTGAACATTCACTCTAGAGAAGTGGTATTCTGCTGCTGGTATAGGACTGTATGGGAGTAAATAGGAGGCTTAATCATTAAATAATTATGCAATGAACAAAATGATTGATTTTTTTGCCTAGTTGTTGGCAAATGAGAAAATTATAGCATAGCAACCACATTTTAAAACAGAGTGACTTTTCCAGTCCATTTCCAAGCTCTGTCTACCTGTGTTATTAAAACAAAACCCTACTGAGTAGCCTTATTTGCGTATCATAATTTGGTGTCTCCAGTGCTCAAAGCTGACAGCTGCCACTTCTTTTTGTCTTAATACCTTAGCTTGCCTTCCTACTCAGGTAGTCTGCAGAAAGCTGTATGAGTGAAATTCTGGCCTGCAGCTGCCCAATTTTCAGTGGTGAAGGAACAAGGACCCTTACTTCATTCTAAAAATGGCAATATTTTTCATTTTCCCTCAAAATGGCATGCAGCCAGAAGAAGAGAACCACAGTGGTGGACAGCAGCTATGAATGTGGTGTTAGTTACAAAGACAGTGCTACACCATAACTCCATTTCAAAACCAATACAGGTATCAGATGTGCTAAAGTTGGGAGAAGGTTATGTTTACAAAAACTTAATTAACCAAAGTACACCTCTTCCAAAACACGCCATTGACCTCACAAAATTCTGGTATATCATGATACAGAAGGCTATCACTCACGCCATTGCCAAAATCTCCTGTTTTCCAAAACAGTGGAAATTATTGCAGTAGAAAATACATGAAACCGTTTTTTAAATGGCTAACTTCTCCTGGAAGAAATTTATTAATTTTCACTGCTCAATGTTTTACAGTAAAATGTGTGTCCTTTGGACTCTGTAAATTTTACAAGACATGCTGCAAGAAGCAACATGATGGTACAAAAAATCAGAGATAAATACGATAGGCAGCTGAACTAGTGGTGAGAGTTCTCCAGTAAAATTTCAGCATTTATTTAGATTAGAATAATATAAATTTGTGGAGCATGGTATTTCTTAGGACCAGGAGTACACCATAATAATTATTAAACAAACTTTTTCCAAATAAAAGAAATATTTCTGTGGATTTGGCTACTTTCTTAATTCTTTCATCAAAAGAACCTGAACGCAAAACTGCAATACTTAAAATGACTCCTGTCTTGTAAAATTAAACCTAAAAATTCTTTCTCTTAACTGCTCTTGAAAATATTTGCATGACAAGTGAAATGAAGTGTCTTTTTTTTTTTAAAGTCTTTTCAGGTTTCTTGGGCAAAGGCAGTTTCAGCTAAGCTTGCTATTTCTGCTGCTCAAATGCTTACAACTTAAATATTTGTAAAGAGTGAGAAAAATAACTCCATTTTCTATAGTTGATTCTGAAACCTTTGTTCCCTTTCTTTGAATAGGCGTAGGCAAACATGTAATTTGTCCTGCCTTTTGTCTAACTGCAAACAATAGATTAAGTTCAGCTGAATATGCAAGGGAAAAGGCAAAAGCAAACATTTTCAAGCAGTTTCCATTAGCTGGATTTTTTTTTTCCTGAAAATGCCAGAGTGCCATGAAGCTTTTCTTCTCTTTGTTTTAATAATCATATCCAGTGGGTATGGTTCTCAAGGCAATTGAAACATGTACATACTTATGGTTGGGGTGATAGCATAGGCTTGTACATCTGCCGGAAGCTTTTGGATTGGAGCTGCAAAAAGATGCAAAAATTTAAATTATTTAAGGCATAGTCCAGATGGCTTTTGAGATATTATTTGTTCCCAATATATGATCTCAGTCTAACACTCTGTTTCAGCTTAAAGCCATTCCTCCTTGTGCTATCACTACATGCCCTTGTAAAATGTCCCTAGCCAGGTCGCTTGTGGAATCCCTGGAGCCTTCTCTTCTCCAAGTTCAGAGGTAGACCAAGCAGGGGACAGCTGGAGTCCACAACACTTTTGTGTGAGCTACTGTGGATAAAACCCTTGCACTGTAATGCTTAAGTGGGGAGAAAATGATAGAGAATTGTACTGCAGGGTAAATTTTATACGACAGGATCATACCCTGCATCATCCATTGTTATGTAACTTTCACTTGTAGAGCATAACAGCTTTTTTTTCACTGATTCCTCCGAGATATAAATTACACTAGATTTACTTAAAATTTACCTAAAATATACTACTCTGACCAATTTCCTTATAGTTTGATTACATTTTGTAATAGATATCAGATGTGGTACATGGCAGTCTAATCTTTTGATCAGATCACAAGTTCACGTATGTGCTACTAAAAAATCATGTGGGGAAACAAGCAGTTTAATATTAGAATTCAATTAATTAGACGCTGAAGCATCATAGGACTCTGATATAAAGTTTTACTGAAAACCGTAAATATATACCTTAATTTGATACCCATAACCTAAGGTTGTCATATTGTTATGAGGTAGAGTTTCTGACTCTTGAAAAACTGTAGGAAAATCAAAAATTTCATTTAAAATAAGGCATACTAACTTCAACCCTTTATTGAACTTCTGGGTAAAAGTGTGGTTCTTATGAATTTGAGTAATCACAAAGTTCATCAACAACACAGGAAAGGACATTTCATTTACCTCCTCTGTTCTTTGGATACATGCATTCAGCACTCTAGAGACTTAATGAACCTTCTTTTCAGAATTGCTATATTTCTCATAAAAAAGGCTTCTAATAAAACAATCATTTCACAGACAGAGTATGTGATTTCTTACCCTCGAACCAGTCCTTGACACACAAGATTTTAATTTTGCTAAATATTAGCAACAGAAAAGTAGACTTTTGCCCATTATGTTGTATGAGGAAATAATATTTTAAAAATCAGGCTATTTACTCTACCAATGGATTCATTTGGAAAAAAAAAAAACCAACCAAGCTAAATCTGACTTTACTAGTTCTAATTTTAATAGCAAAATTCACTGGTATGAAAAAGAAGAATCAAAAATCTGCTCTTAGAAATCTTTCTTAGAAGGTTTATGTTGGGAGATTGTAAAGAAAGACAGAAAAAATGAAAATTGGCTTTCACAGTGATGGTGAATGGGACATGCCAAGTGACGGGGTTGCTTCTTCCTCCTCTCCGAATCTCACTGTATCTGAGCATTTTTTTTCCTAGGAATGAAATTTTATGATCATTTCAGTCAAATACATACACAATTTTGTGATGTCCATGGCATGCTTTGGAAAAGGCATAGTTTGGTTAAGTGTTTGTAAATATAACCTTCTTCCCACTTTAGCATATCTACACACCGGATAAACAACCTAACAGTCAAAAAATCTTCCCAGCATCTGTAAAAGAATATTTAAAATTGTATCTATTAAATGTTATAGATGTGCACTTTTTTCCATTAACAATTGGATAATTTGGAAGAAAAATATTAAGTCTAACTCTGTTTCTTTGGTTTTCATAGTGGAATATGTTGGTATGAAAGGATAGGCTTGTTACTGTTTTGCTAAAGCAGAACAGACAGTGTGAAAGTGAACATGAGATTAAATGGTGTATCAAAAGCAGATGAGCTTTGGCAGAAAAAGTGGCTTTCCTATGTTCCTCACATCACTTTGATTCCAATGTTCAGCAAAGCATGAATGAAGCAAGGATGGAATTTTGTGTTTTGTCTTGCAGTTAGCTAAATAATGGTTCAGATTTTGCTTAGCCAAATCTCCATCTGAATTAGAAACTCTGCTCTGTACAGGGAAATATAGGTTCTGCTAATTAATGTATGGTTTGGTATAATTTAATTAGAAATGCTTTTAGAAACAGGAGGGTGCTTCTCTGATAATGCTGAAGAACAGAAAATCGGACAGCATGTAAAACTCCAATTCAGGTGGTTGTATCGGATTTGCATGGCCTGGTTTTTGGGAGGAGGGGGACCGCAGGGGTGGCTGCTTTGAGCAGCTGCCAGAAGCTTCCTCCATGACTGGCAGAGCCAATCCCTGGTGACTCCAAAGATGGACGTGCCTCCAAGGTGGGTCAATTAGAAATGGTAACACCTCTGTGATAACATATTTAACAAGAAATCCAAAAAAAAGTTGTTGCACAGTTTTAGTTTTGGCCAGAGAAGAGCAGAGTGAGAACATGTGAGGAGGACAACATGCAGGCACCAAGGTCAGTGCAGAAGGAGGGGGAGGAGGTGCTCCTGGAGCTGGTGCCAGGACTTCTCTGCAGGCCCTGGTGCAGCCCATGGTGACGCAGCTGTGCCCCTGCAGCCCATGGGGATCCACGGGGGATGCAGAGATCCACCCGCAGCCCGTGGGGGAGGTGCCCCACACTGGAGCAGGTGAATGCCTAGAGAAGGCTGTCAGGCCATGGGAGACCTGTGGAGAGGGGGGCCCTGCTCCCAGGCTGGAGCAGCCTGTCCTGGGAGGACTGCACCCCGTGGAAGAGTGACCCACACTGCAGCAGTTTTGGGAGGACTGTTTGCCCATGGGATGGGCTCACACTGCAGCAGATCACAGAGATCTGTTACTCATGAGATGGAGCCACATTGGAGAAAGCCACAGAGAAGTGTCTCCAGTGGGAGGGACCCCACGGTGCAGCAGGGGAAAAACTCTCTCTGATTAGTGGGACAAAACTACAGATGATGAACTGACCATAACCCTATTCCCCGCCTCCTCTCATTGCTGGGGTAGGATGTAGAGCTGGAAGAAGGTGGGGGGGGAGGTAGGGGAAAGGTGTTTTTAAGGGTTTATTTTATTTCTCATTATCCTGCTCTAATTTTGTTAGTAATAAATTCACTTCATATCTCTGAGTTGAGCCTGTTCTGCCTGTGATGGTATTTGGTGAGTGATCTCTCCTGGTTCTTATCTCAACTCATGAACCCTTCATTAAATTTTTTCTCCTCTGTTCAGCTGCAGAGGGGAGTGAGTGAGCTGCTTTTGTGGGTCCTTGGCATCCAGCCCGGGTCAACCCATGACAGTGGAGGATTTCTATCTGAAGTTTCTCACAGTCAGGTCTTGCTTATTTGTGATCACTGAAATAAAGGGAATTTCTTTAAAAACTCTGAGCAAGGATGCAATTTTTTGATGTGCCACAAAATCCATTGTGAAACTCATTTCGGAAGACAGGTAGCTTAGAAACTAAAGCATTGAACAAATCCTATACTGCATGAACGAGACTTTTCAGGACTGCCTTAGCAACCACCAAGCAACAATCAAATGATCTTGTATGAAGGATAGCTGGCAACATGGAACAGCTTGATGGCAGCTGAGATCTGATGGTTTGTAATGTGTAGGATGTGATTACTAATTAGAAAGCATTGGCTTGTGCTTTTTTAAGATAGGAAAAACACAATGCTAGCCTAGAAACCATTACATTTCATAGACTTGCATAGCAGCCTCACCAAATAAACTCATTGCATCAACTCTTGCCACTACAAGGAAATGGAATCCTACAGGAAATGGCAGGGTGAGTTCTATAAAGTCAATAAGCATTTCTGTGTCTAAGCATATATGATGAGTGCTGTGATTTTTTTTCTTTCCCTCGACTTTAAAGGCAAGGAGTTCCTATAACTGTTCTTGTGTAGGACTCTGTTAGAGCCTGTCAGATGTTGTTAATGCCAGGCTTTGTCTTATATAAACTTGTCACACGGACCCAACTGCTTTGACTGTTGCCATTCCTGAAAGGTGAGTGCTGGAAAAGAAAATGACCCATGAAAATCCCTCTGCATGACTGCACCTGCGTGTGCTGATTCTGGTAAAGGAGACCTCACAGCTGTTTCCTGCATCCTTATCTTCATGGCCTGCTTCTTATCGTGGCTCTTGGGTTTTTGTGTTGGGGTCTGTAGTTGTATAAATGGGATTATATGTTCTCAAACTGGACCATGTTGGCATTAGGATAGGAAGAAGCAGGAAGGTGTCCCAAGCAGGGATGAAGAATGAACTCCCAGCAGAAGTTCTGCAGCTTGTGACATCCTTTTCCATTCTTTCATTTCTCTCTTCCTTGGTGAAAATATTTCTCTCTGTGGCAGCAAAGTTAACAGGCAAAGGCTGACAAGAGGTGGGCAGGGACAGCTGGATACAGCACAGTCTGGCGTGTTCTCCGTGTATATAGTAGTAGCTCATTCACTGGATCATGGATTTCAAGAAAAGGTCAATCAATCTAAAGAACAGGAATCACCTATCTAGAAATGCTAGAGCTAAGTGGGTTTCAGCTTTCTAGCAGTGACAGGACAACCTCAGCTGAAGGCTACTATTTTTCAGCTAACCTTGCCCTTTCTGTTGCTTACTTGAAATAGTAGCATATTCTTCTCTGCTTATAGTAAAAATAAATATTTTACTTGTACAGGGATGTCAGGTTAAGCCATTCTGAGTTTGACTTACAATAAAGAACTGATCAGAACAGATCAATAGTTTATAGAATCAAAGTTCAAACATGCCTACTAATCCACATGCCTGCATATTCCCAAGGGTACTGTTTATTTTATTCCCTTTATAAACAATTTTAAAAAGAAAAACCTCCTTTCAAAGTAAGTAATTTTCCCAATGGACATTATGTCAAATTTTCTGGCTTTAATTCAGTCACTTATTTGTATTGTATTGTCCATAATTGTTATACTAAGGATGGGAAAACCAATATTTGAAAGTGTATTAAAATATCTAAATATGTTTTTTTACAATTTAGGTTTAAAGACATTTTTACCATGAGTGTGATTCGCTAGTGAGTTGATGACTTGCTTGTACTTCTCTTTCAAACATTTTCTGTAGACCATTATTGAGTGTGATTTCTACCATCTGGGAGTGGAATGACAACATCAATGCAGGTTAGCACTTTTTTGTAATCCATCATGCTTAAAAACAAAACAAAATAAAGCAAAACAAAACACAACAGAAAAATGCAAAAAATGCTCAGTGGTACGGTGTTCACTATAGACTTATATTTCCAGTCTCTGACAGGTTTGTATAAACTCATCTTGACACATTGTTACAGCATTTGCTTCTTAAACTAGAAAGATTAAATTTATTTTAGTACTTTCATAAATGCAGTAAGCACAGTCTATACATAAGGTCATCTACAAGATGCCAAGCTTTCTGAACCCTCTGGTCTGATCCAGTGAGATACTAATTTTTGTGTTGTAATCTGCTTTGGGGAATGAGTGCTAGGTCTCTCAGCAGATCTGTCAGTATAAAAATACTGCTCTGAGTAATTTAGACACCACTGTGGTAAAAGAAAGTTAATTTGGGTTGTTTGGTTGTTATAGTAAGTTTTCTCCTGTTAAAATAAAGTTAAAATTCTCCCAGAGTTTTGGGATTGCAAACTGGCAATTACATAGCTATTAAAAGTAGGAATGGCAACAAACGTCCCTTCACCTTGACTGGTATCCTTAGTGCAGTCCACCCAGTTCATTGCTGGAATTGTTGGATAGCCCCTTGTCCCCTCTTACTGCATGTCTGAGACCACTGTCGTTTGCCAGAAGATGCTTTGCTGAACTGAAGAATTCCTGAGGGATTCACTCAGACTCCTCACACCTCACTAAAGAAGGTTCTAAATGCAGCAGAAAGATGAGTCAGTGAAGCAGCAAAGCTGATAGTCCGCTGTAAGAAGGATGTACTAAGAGCACAAAACACAGGGAAGGCTGAAGGGTAGGAGTGGTGAGAGCACACCATGGCTTTATGTCCGAGGCTGCAGAGCATACAACAAATCTGGTGATGTTCAGCCGTCGAGGCTTTGGTTTCGCATCAGCAGCCACAGATTTTTGGCTCAACAGATCAAATGGAGTATTCATTTATCTAAGGTTGCCTGGTCAGGTCCGAGCACATGTGCTATGTAAGGAAGGAGATGTATAAATATAAAGCAGAATATATGAGTTAAAAAATAATATTTATGATTTTGCTACTTAAAGACCAGTTAATCCAATTTAAATCTGTAAATAAAATCTTTCTTTGTCTATTCAAATTCAATTTATCTTCTAACTTTCTTTTTGAAATAAAATGGATTCTTTTTAAAGTGTGTAATTATAATATGAGCTTTTTAGCAACATTTTACTTCATGGAAAATATTTATATCCAGAGGTGGCTGGAAGTTTTAATTGATTTTTCACACTTCAGTGCAGTCAGTTTTTGCAAATACTTCTTGTGCGTTCTCAGTAGTGTCCCAAACCCAGATTTAATTTTGACGTGACAAGGGAGTTAGTGTGCCTGGAATTACAAAATATTATTTAAAATATTTTTCAAGTTTAATGTCAAATAAGTTTGTTTATTTGTTTTGTGGATGTTGAGTTTCAGCTTGTATGCTCCACGTGTCTTCCGAGTTTTAAGCTGTCTACACGGCGTGAATGGTGAGAGAGAATCTGCATTCCTGGACTGTCATAGTATCTTACTTTTCAAATAATCTCAATGAAAGAGAAAGACTACTTAAAGAATAGGTTTTTGATCCTGAGACATCAAACTCCATTTGGTTTTAAGCAGGGAAATTCTCAATGAAATTACTTTTGATGTTTTATACATATAACCAATATGTGTATGAGAATTTACAGGATTTAGCTTACTCTATGCCTCAGAAAGAAAGCCTGATACAGTATCTGGCTAATGGTTCATATTTAGTAGATAATTTAAAAGCTAGTTCATATTTTCAACTTTCATATAATAGCTGACTATATATCAACTAAAATTTCCTGGGTTTAACCATTAAAGTTTATGAAAAATAGCATACATGAAAATAACAGTGTATAATATCTGTGTTTGCAGATTTTCCAATTGGTAGTGCAAAATAATAGTGTAATTGCTGCACTATTAATATTTAAGTATATTTATGCTCTTTGTTTCTGCTGTGTTATGGGTTTCATTACAATCAATATCACTTGCTCAAAGATGAAATCTGTGCATATTTATGAAATGAGCTCTGATATTATCCATTGGCTGTGTTAAAGGGTACAAGTCAATATAGTAGAAGGGTTTGGTGAGGGGACAGTTAAGGGAAGATATGTCTTTTCTCTCAGGCCAACACTGTCACTGAGGAGAAAAAATTTGCTCTTTAGACTGTGGTAAAAACATATGTTTTTCCTTACCCCTGCCCATCCCACTCTAGCAGCAAATTCAGGTAGCAGATCTAATCTTGATTGGCTTCATGTCTGCTGGGCAAATTTGAGTAGCATGGTTTTAAAACTGAGAACAAACTCAGAGAAAATATAAGTTGTGTCAGTGTGACAGTCACTGGGAAAATACTCCTTCACACATCTGAGCTCAGTAGCCTTTTGTACACATGAGACTCAGCAGTTTATCATCAGAACCAGAGAGGCAAGGGGGAGCCCAGCTTTTGCTGCCTGAGGACATCTTCCAGTACAAGAAGTTTAATTAAAATGTGTCCTCCACTGTATTTTATCTTGAGAGAGGTTGGCCAGTATTTCAGTTAATACCCCTGTAAATTCCTTTGGCAAGTGTCTTTAATTTGGCCAGATTCTTGAGAAGCAAGGGGTCCTAAAGTCAAATATATGTTGCTTCTCTGGAAATTTGTGAGTGCTCTCAACAGCAGCAGCTGGAAGGAGTGGAGAGCAATGAGACTCATACAGATGATCTCTAGTTCTGATACAAATGATCCAAACATTGAATAACTGGGGGTTTTATAGGATCATTTTCAAGACATATTTCAATCTCTGTAAAGCAAATGCATTGTTCACCCTAAAAGGTATTTTATGTCACCAAGTTCCTGTTTGGGAAACAAAATTCTGATTATATCTGATATGTATGTACTTGTAGCAATATTGAATTTTATGTTAAAACAAATTATATATCCACAGAATTCTATGTTCTCTTTATTGAAGTTAAAAGGTGTGTCAAATGCCAAATGACAATTAGTGTTCCACAACTAGGGAGCTTCTTGTGGTCTTGCCTTTGTTGCCAGATCAGCTTACATTCATTGAAGTGAATGAAACTTTGGAATTATGTTAACAGTTGAGAAGTTGAGGTTATATATCTCCTCTGCACTTGGACAGCTCTCATTTAGATTCCAAAGGCAGGAGACACTGATGGAAATGCAAACAGTTGAGTAATGTCCTTAACATGAAGCTCCTGTAATTGGGAATGAAATAACTGGAACTAAATAACTCTAGCCCAAAAAAAAGAAAAAAAGAAAAAATGAGAAAAACCCCAAATTTGTCAATGAGGAAAGTAGTTAGAAAACAAAAGAACCCAGGCTGTTAATATGGGTCTGTGCCATGCCTAGGGAAAGAAATTTTACTTTAGCAAAGGCATGACTTATTTTCTCTGGGTTTCTGCCCCTATTTGTCTATCCTCACAGCATTCTTTATTCCTTAGGAAACCTGTGGAAGGGAGCAGAAGCTTAATTAAAGATTGCCATTACTCTAAAAGTTAGTGAGCATGATGTATTTTAAGCACTGCAAAATTATTTATTTCACTGCCTTTTACTATTTCACTCAATTTCCAAAATTTCATGTTGTCTAGCAAACTGTCAGAGCAGTTAATTTCATTTAAAGTACTGAAGAAATAACCTTAATAAGCAATCTAGTTTCAGAGTTTAATTTAACAGAAAACATAATTTTATTTTCAACTTGTTATATATCTGTTATATTTGAAGAGTTTTCTTAGATTTTCCAAGCAAAACTTATTTTTGAGATGAGAATAAGGAATAGAAAAATTAATCTGGAAATAATAATTCATCAGAAATAAATGAGCAAATAAAATCAAGATGGAATTCTTAAAGTGGAGTGAGAAATTTTTGAAAGGTGAAGCTACAAAAAAAGAGCAAGAGACTTCTTAAAATATAAAAATACTCTTATTTTTTCCACCTCATAAGTCACATAATGTTGCTTAATATTTAAGTTCAAATTTTCCAAATATTTACCATTGCCTAAAAATCTGATTTCAGTAAACGCTCATTAGAAAGGTTCAAGGAATTCATACTTAGACTTAAGTAGTGGCAACCAGAAAACCAAACTAATATCTTAATTAATGGTTTGATAAGAAAAAACATACACAGTTTAACATGTGAACTAGCTAATACAGTAATACTTGGGTACTTAAATGATTTAAATTGGGTATAGTTCACTTCAATATGCCAGTTGTACTGAAACTGTAAGATAATGAATTATCTTTCAACTCTTCCCTCCTTGAGAGAAATCCCATTGTTCAGAGAACCACAGTGAAGCCAGCTGGCAGCTAGACGAAGAAATAATTGACCCCAAATGGACCAGTGGATTCTTCAGATGATCCCTTTTCAGCCAGCCCCTTGAACACATGCTTTAAATTCCTGCTAAATGTATACCTCTGGACAGAAACATAAAAATATTCCGTAATAAAATGTTTCTCTTGACTTGAATGTAAAGATATAATGAAATTTGGTCCTCAGAACATACTGAATGAAATGTGTATACTAAGTCTTTAGTGAAGACTGTCTTACCAGTTAACATGAATTCTTACAAGGGTTTTGTGTTATTCTTAAAATCAGAAACCTGGTAAGTATGTGGTATATAGGCAAACCCCCCAATATTTCATTTAAAAAAATGTGTGTGTGTGTGTGTGTACTTACCTAGATTAGAGCAAACTTGCTAAACTAATTTACTACAGGTATAAATCTACACGCAAATAGGAGTATAAGGAATAGCAACCACCTTGCCCAAGTAGATGTCGTATTGTGGTGTTTGAATACAGTGGTATTAGACTGCTACCAGATAAAAGAGTTGGCAACACTGTGCCATGGTCATTGCAAGAACACAGGACAGAAGACTGAGTAGCACAGTGAAATGTATCTCCCTTTAAAGACAATTACTTATGCCATGTGTGAATGACTCTCTGTGATCCTATTTAGTCAAATTAACGTACATCTATTAATGTAGGTCAGATATATTTTGACTTCTGCACCAAGCACAGGGGAAGACCATTATGCCAGTGTGAATATTTTCACTGGCTGCTGATCTCAATGCTTTAGATAATTCATTTTCCAGCTTCTGTCTCCCTGGCAATCAAATTGAGATATAACAACTATGATTCTAAAAAGACTAAGACAGGGTATATTAGAACCAGCTTTCTCAGCACAGATGTTACATTGCTGCAGCTGGACTGAAAACAATTATTTTCCCTGCAAATTCAGACACTATAACCCATTTTCCTGTAAGCATTATGTTCAGAATGATGATTGTTTCTCACAGAAAATATTATTATTATTTGACAATAAGATTCAGATTTCTTGTTTAAAAATCTTTGCATCACAGGTAGGACAAAAGTAATACAAAGTTGGTAGAGGTTCCCTCTTTGGGTCATTTCACTTGTCATCCAAATGATTAGACTCATAGAGTGATAGAATGGTTTGGTTTGGAAGGGACCTTATAGATCATCTAGTTCCCCTACACAGGCCAGGAACACCTTCCACTAGACCAGCTTACTGAGAGTCCCATCCACCTTGGCCTTAAACACTTCCAGGGGTGGGGCATCCACAGCTTCTCTGGGCAATATTTCAGCCCCTCACCACCCTCACAATAAAGAATTTCTTCTTTATGTCTAATCTAAATCTACCCTCTTTCAGTTTTAAGCTTTTCCCCCTTGTCCCCTGCTCGCCCTCGTGGCTCTCCTCTGGACTCCCTCCAACAGGTCCATGTCCTGGTTATATTTGTATGCCCTAGAACTGAACACACTACTCCGGGGGGGTCGGTCCATCAAATCCATATGTCTCCAGTTTACAGACAAGAATGCTGTGTTGGATGCTGTCAAATGCTTTGCCCAAATCCAAGGAAATCATGTCAGTTTTTGTATTAGCCACCAAAGCTCTAAGCCTGTCACAGAAGACCACCAAATTTTTCAGTCATGATATACCCTCAGTGAAGCCCTATTGTCTGTCACCAACCACCTCTTTATTTTCATGTGCCTTAATAAAATTTCCAGGCGGATCTGGTCCATGATCTTTCTGGGCACAGAGTTAAAAATGACTGGCTTGTAGTTCCTCCACAAATTGGGGAGTTTCCCATTTTTCATCATTATGAACTTCACTGGACTCTCATGAATTGTCAGATATTCACAAATATTCTCCAGTGGCTTATACCCTTAATCTGCAAGTTCCCCTGGGACATGAGGATGCATATCAGTGAGTCCCATTTACCTGTTCACCTGCAGGTTCCTTAAAAGCTCTTGAACCTGATCTTATCCTACAGTGAGCAGAATTTTGTTGTCCTAGTCCCTACTTCTACCTTCTGCAACTTGCATGGTGTGGCTGGAGCACTTGCTGGTGAAGATTGAGGCAAAAAAGTCACTGAGTACCTCAGCCTTCTCCATGTCCTGAGTAACCAGGTCTCTGGTTCAAAGACAAAAGAGTGATAAAAACTTAAGGCTATTGAAAATGAGTTTCAGATACATCAGGATGTTGAAAACAGGGCGACGTATTCAAGATACATTTTGTTAAGGCATTCAAAACTGTAGAGCTGTGGTTCAGCAAGTGGAGTATTGCTTAGTGAGAAGTTTCATGAATGCTTAGTGATTTCATTTGGATTAAATGTAAATAAATAGCATGTTTAAAGCATGCTGTGACAGATTCAGTTATATATCAGATCTGTGCTTCAGGGTTAAAAAACTACTGTCAGTCCTCCTAATTGTGAAAGGGTAGATGGCCAGGAATCAGATTCCTCTCCGAAATTCCTTCAGCTGTAGAGAATAATCTTTCCAGCTCTAGATTTGTTTTGGGACTGAGGCTGAGTGGGAGTCTTAAAGACAGGAAGAACTGTGGATTGCTGAGATGATAAGTATTCACTTTCTCATGCTTTTGTCTCAGGTCATGTGGAAAATAAGAAAAAAGAGATGTAGAAAACAACTTACAGAGTCACTTCAATTATGTCAACACTGTGCCTTCTTTAGTTTGACATAAGAGGTGTAGAGATCCTAATGGATTTCTGAGACCTATTAGGACAGATCCAATTAACTCTTGTAAAAGGCTGGAAAGGAGTTTCTTACCAAAAAAATCTTCCTTGTGGCAGGCAGTATCCTAGATCTGCCATGAAAAGTTGTAGCTGTCTCAAGGTTGTAGTTAAAAAGCTTTGGTCATGTGACATCACCAATGGATAGGTGGGACCATAAGTGGTCCAAGCACAAGTGTTCACTGCTGTTCTACTGAGCCCTTTTTCCTGAGAGAATGCATCTTGTTCCCTAAAAAGTACACCTTGTGTGCAGCCCTGGGAATAGTCATTATGAATGACCTATACATTTTACCTGGAGCTTGTGTTTAAGACTGTTCTTGATCTAGAAGCAGTCTTAATCCATACCTTATATCTTGAGGATTAGCTCAAGTACGTGTCCAAATTCTGTACAGGACCAGGTCGCAAAGCTGGACTCTTTGGAAAATTTAATTTCAATTTAACTGCACAATCACAGAAGCAGGAGGAATATGAGTATTCCTGTAAAGTCCTGCACAGAGTTTGGTACTGAGTGACCAAAATGTCATTAATCAAATAGTGGTTGTAGGAGTGTTCCTTTTGTTGTATGAAAACACAATTAATGAAAGAAACTTAAATCAGAATAAAA
Organism: Oriolus oriolus; assembly: GCA_013400235.1. Lineage (NCBI taxonomy): Eukaryota > Metazoa > Chordata > Aves > Passeriformes > Corvidae > Oriolus > Oriolus oriolus. Next base: position 241,789 of record VXBT01006276.1, on the reverse strand, counting down.
TTTTGTAGAATTATTTCCATTTCATTCTTTCTCTTGTTTTTTTTTTTTTTAATACTGGCTTTCAACATCTGCTGGAGAAATTTGTACAAAGTAGTTATGTATCTAACAATTAGTGAAATGGCCGTGTTTGGACAAATGGCCTAATTTAATGCCACATTGCCATAATGTTATCCTTTCTATTAATCATTTCCAATGCATTGCAAAGCAAATTGACCTCTAAAAACGAGGGAATCACTTTTGTTATATTCTATTATCTGTGCATTGAATATTCCTCTTTCATATCGAAAAAGGAGACTCAGGAAGAAGGAAGTACTTATTACTGAGAAATTCTGTTCTAAAATATGGGTTAAGTAACATTCTAGCAATGATTCCAACAGCTGAATGCCAGAATGATGAGCTTTTATCATATGGAAAAGCTTCTTAATTATATATTCCATAAAGCTCTAAAATTAGTTGGATGGCCTCTTTTCTGACTATGTACCATTTTTCAAAACATGTTCTCTAGTACAATTTTTGGTGTCATAGTGATCATGACTACCTTTTTACACAGAATTAGTGGAATAACAGAAGTTGCTGACAGAAAATTTTTTCACAACAACCAAAATCTCAGCTTTACTTTTACTTTTGCTACAGTAGAGAGCAGTGATAGTTAGGAGAGGTACAGAGAAATGCTGATTGTTGATAACAGTTGTGTGTGCAACGACTCTGTGCTCTCTAATATGCAAAATTCTTTCTTTAGCATAGCTGGCATATGGAAAAGATACAGTTATAGTCCTTCACCCACTCCTGTTAAATATATTACTTTATACTATCTAGCGTATCTACTTCAATATAAGCATGCTGCATTAAAAGGAGATTATTTGCAGAGGGAGGGAACTGTCTTTGTATCCAGTGCAGATAGGACAAGGAGAGGTGGCTTAACACTGCATCTTGTCCAGAATGTCAGCAAAAACCTGCCAGAGATTAGAAAGGTTGTAGCACCACCATTATGACAGGTAGTTTAAAGAAGTATCTCTTAAGGTATTTCTGATCCTGTTCTTCTGACATTCTGTGTCTTTGAATACAGGTTTAAATGGGAGTAGTTCCAAACTCACCTTTTTGAATCAAGTTCAGCCCTTTACTTTTGTGATCAAGATTCTGAACTGCCACTTCTATGGGGTAGAATCTTTTCTCCTGTTTTTCCTACATGCACAGCAAAATAGTTCTCTGAAGACATTATGCTCTAAGTTTCTCCAATATTTTTAATTTCTGTGTGTAGTTGTCCATTTTCTTGCAATGTCTAGAGCCCTCTGCCAGTGCCTGGTCACTTTGGGAATATTTACTGTGGTTTTGTTTTGTCAGACATTGCCTTTTTATCCAGATGTTGTCAAGTGTGTGTAGTTCTTTGTCTGCATATTGTGCTGCATGGTGTGTTTCACTTGAATGTATAACTCTTTTTTCCCAGGAAACTAATGAAACAAGTTAATAACAGATGCTATAACATATATCCATACAGTCGATAGAAAGGGTTTTGTTTGTGGCTTTACCTCTGCAAGCACAGGGGAAGTGCTTTACTTCATTTCTACAATCACTGGGGATTCCCTGGCTGCCTGATTACTCCAGAGCCTTTGATTTCATCAGTGCTGTGCCTTTGCTCCCTGAAAGCATCCTTAATGAAAAGAATATTTTCAGAGCTATGAAGGAGCTCCTCAAGAGATGGCATGGGGAGGAAGGAAACAGTGAGGAGACAGTCTTGCCAAGATACTGAGGAGGAGTGAAAGAGCCTTGTTAGGAGAGGAGAGAAATATGATTATGCAGCACCAGAACTGCAGTAGCCTCTGCAGAACAGAGAATAATGGAAGCAACACAAGAAAACAGAATTTTCCCTTTGAAGTCATAGATGGGAGGCTCCCTACATGGGCATGCAGATCTTTATTTTATCTCTTACGGGTGAATTATTAATTGCAGTGCGTTTGAGAAAGATTTTAAAGGAAGTGTCATGAATCCTACTTTTATTTTTATTTATTAAAATTGAATGCCCAGTAATTTAACCAGTGTAATTCTTCAGTCAAATAAATTAAACAATTAAAATAATTAATAAATCCTTTACAAGTCTGTAATGCTGGTTTAAATGGCTCAGTTTTGAAATAGTTTAATAATAATTAATACTACAGTTTTAATGGATTTCCTTGTCAGACAGTTCCACTATCTACACTAGTTGATACTTTCGGAGTAGCTATAGGTCTCAAGTATGAATTCCTTGGCTGACCTATATTCTGTTAAATCTGGAAAGCAATACATTTTGTTAATCATCCTATTATCATCAAAATAAGATGACAGTTTGTGATAGCCACTTTTAGAAAAACACAAAGTCCCTAATTTATTCAATCAGCATAACAATTCTTCAAGTAGAGAACTTAGGTGTTTTCCCAAAAAATTCTTGAAACAATGAGAAATTCAGAGTGATACTTCAGAAATAAAACCAGTATTAAAGAAAATAGCTATTATAGCACACTGGAATGAAGGCTTTGTTTGTAGGCACATGCACATGCACAATTCATTAATATTACAGGCTTGATATTTTGAGTTCCTTTATCCTTTCCTGTGGCGGTCTGCAATGCTGAATGCTCTATGAAGATTGATGATATTAATTGGATTGATTTCTCTGCCCAAGAGAGTGACTATGAGGGCAGGGAAGACAGAGAGGCAGAGGAAGACCCCCCTGCCTAGGAGGCTCAGCCCTCCTCCTGCCACTCAGCATTGCAGCCGCCCATGTTCCAGAAAAGCCCAGAGTCCCAAGTTCCCCATTGGTTAATTCTCTTATGTTTATTCATTACCCCTGTTGAATATGTTAATATCAGCTAGAAAGTTCTTTTCTGTTAGCTAGCCTATTGGTTTATTTGAAATGTACCCTCCCCTGAGACCTTTTGATTTGTTACCTGTCACCTCTTGTCATCCCCTCACTGGTTGTTTCCCTGCACCCCCATTTCTCCTCCCCTTGCTGGCAGGGGTATAAAACCCCCTGCCACTGAAATCCGTTGCTCTTCTGGTAGCACATTCCCTTCAGCTTGTTCCCCTGCTGTCTCCACCCTGAGGGAATAAAGCTTGGATTTCTATTGCTGCCAAAGAGTCCTTCCCGTCCTTTATCTCCGCCTGGCCACGCTTGCCATCGACTGCTGTGGGCTCTTTAAGAGCGGGAGGACTAAGGCGCGCTCCTAACGATCATTGCCGCCCCTTGGCTACCGGGACAGCCGAGTGGACACCGCGGCACTTTCCTGAAAATTTTTAAAAAGAAATATATTTAGATAGGATGCCTACTTGGAAACAAATAACTGAATGGTAATCTAATATCCTGGCTGAGTGGTATTACACGTATGTTCCAGGACAGATGGTTCGTTGTTGTCTAAATCTTGCATAAGGACCGGGGCATGGAAGCTACTCTGGCAGGAGCTCAAGTGAGATATTTTGCCCCATGGGGATGCAAGAAATCTGTCATAATACAGAGGGTGTACGTTCTGTCACTCCCTCATGGGAGATGTCCTCTTTCTTTTGCAATGTGGTCATACCTTTGACTGGAGGCTTTCCATCACCACACCTTTTTCCTACCAGTTCTTAGAGACAGTAATACTAACATGATTCAGAAAAGAATAAGTTTAATTTTTCTTCCACTCTTTGGGAGTTGAGAGAAAAATATAAGAGAGGAGCAACAGCATTTTTGCCCACATGTCCCTACAGAATTGATTCCTTTTAGCTCTCTCACTAAAACTATGTTACATAATGAAGCTCTGAAAAGTGGACAGTTTACACTGGAGTTTTTTGCACTGTTTGCATACATACTAAATCACTTTTTATTTCATATATGAAGCAAGAAAAATAATGTGATGAGCTGATTTCTTCATGAAAGACTGTGTTTATACCAAGTTTATAGCTTGGACCATTTCTGGGTATCCAAAAAATGGTCACAACCTGGTGGTGTAGTAGAAGTATGTTTTCTTCCTACTTATGTAATCTGAAAAGGATTGAGCCAATTTTGTTTAAGCATGATTTTAGGGACTTTCTGTACATGTCTTAACATGAAAACTCTAAGTACTTGTTCTCTTCTCAAAACATGTGGGGTTTTTCTTTTTTTTTTCACTTGTGAGACGTTAAACAACACTGAAAGTACCTCTATAATATTCTGGTATTTTAATTCAAGAATGTCTGGAACTTGAAGCGGTGTGACTATGCTAAGAATATGAAGACAGAAAACACCAATATTTTTGTACTTACCTCCTGCGATGAACAAGATTGGCCAGTATTTTCAACTTCCAATGTGTCACTTTACCCCAGAAAAGATAGGAAAAAATGCCTATCTCTCCCCTAAATGAGGAAAAAGCCCAACACAGATTGCAGAGAAGATATAGGAGTGAAGAATGTTCTTATGAACATCACAGATGTTCACAGGAACTCAGGAAAACTACAGCCAAGAATGGCTGTAGCACATCCATTTTTGTTATCTATGGCTGGTAGCTTATCTGAACTTTACTGTTATCACTATATATTAGGAGTGAAATTTTCAATGCTTAGAAGGAGCCTTGGCTTTCCCACAAAACCTACTACATGCATTTATAGCTTTCTAAATATAATTATTGTCATTTCTTTTCTGAACACTTAGGAGGAAAACCATAAGCAGTTACCAGTGTGCAGCAAGTACACATATTTCAGTTGCTTTCAATACAAGTTTCAATGTTGGCCTTTTAGACAATGGTCAGATATGGTCTTGTGACTCCATTTCTCAGAGCTGCTGCTTTGACTCTTTCATTAAACTGAGTGTGATAGAACATCAGCGCAGACAACTCCTCAGACCTGGATTAAATTCCCTTATTCCTCATATTTTCTCCAGCTTCCTTACATTTAGTATTTTACTCCAGAAGAACTCCCAATTAAATTAATGCCTGAGGCTCTACGAAAGTCCTGCAGACTGCCCACATAAGAAAGGACTATTTATTTCAATTAAGAAAGATGGTGTTTGATCCATTTACTTTATGATTCAGGGTGTAATCCAATGGGAATCCTTCCAGAGCAGTCAGTCTCATCCTCCCCCACCTCTTCCTCTCACTCTCCCCAACTCGCACATAGGTATAACAGTAGAGCTCTGAAAAGGTTACTTAAAATACCAGAAGAATTGAAGTTTTCTTACTGTACTAGACACTACAGAAGTGAAAAAAATTGTCTAATATATGTGTGTAAACATATATAAACAGGGGTTTATATCTAAATCAATATGCATATATATGTACACACATATCTACATATAGTATTTCATGAATATATTTTAGCTATATATTTTTGGTTTACTTTTCCCTGAAGTTCATATTAAATAATTCTTCACAAATACTGTCATGGCTTTTAAAATTATTATTATTTTTATTATTTTATGACATGTTGTCTTAGAAATAATTTCTCAAAGTGAATTGATGAATACCAAACATAAAGAAAAAGATCTCATGATGTTTAACTGGAAAGTTTTAAGATCAAATAGGGCTTCTACTTCATGCCCATGATGAAATGAAACCTGTCAATATTTTTGTTATTTTGTTTTTTTATTTTTGTTTGTTGTCCACTACATCCAGTGGTCCTTGGTCTGGGCTGTCCCTGGGATTTCAGGAGGCCAAGGCTCAAATTTCAGTTTGAAACAGACTTTGTGAGAACTATAATTCTCTGGGGTCTGTGAGGTGAATACTTATGGATGCTGCTGTTTAAAAAGAATTGCCTCTCAGCCATGACTTTCTAGACAAAATACTTTGAGGAAATAGTCAATTTCTATGAAAATTGCAGGTTAAGTAAATCATTAAACATTTGCTGACAATGTCAGTTAGATCAAGAATTCTACAGATAATTCAGATCATTTTATACAGCACAGAAATCAGCATCACAAAACTGCTGGTTTGATGCATAATTTATTGTCAATTTTTAAATTTTTTTTTTTCAGTAAAATGTGATTGTTGGATGCTTCCAAGAGATGGAAAGTAAAAAAAGTAACATTGATATATGAATTTATGGATAACATATAAACTGAGTTTTTTAATAATTTAATAATTTGAAATAATTGAAAAGTAATCCTAAAGTGCTCAGAGTACAGTCCTTGCTTTATTTTGACCCTGTTTAGAACAGCACATTTGAATAAGTCAATTTCAGTAACCTGTCCTAAATATCAATATTTTAAAAAATTTTTCTGGATTTGAGTCTGTCCATTGACAAATGTGGAGACTTAGCATAAACTTTGATGCCTAACACTTGAATGCCTAATTTAGGATGAGTAAAACCTACTGTTGTTTCTTCTTCTGAATCCTTTGTGATTCTGATGATCTGAGTTAGACAGCACAAGAGAAATATAAGATAGAAACAACAATCCAAAGGAAAAATACTGAGACCAAGGTCAAAAGTCAAGTAGTTCAAATGATGTTTTCATGTATTGGTCTATTTCCTAAGCTACTAGATGCTGCTACAGTAACACAGTATGATTGATTCTCAGCCTTCCTGTTTGCATTCCTCACAAACACACTCAGAAAACCATTTAGAGGATGAAATTTAATTTTTCAAGATTTTTGTTTCCTTATTAGACTTCCAAAACGATGTTTGTGTTTGGCTATCGGTGCACAAGATATCTGACACTAAAGAAATCCATTCATAAGATGAATCTTCAATGCCAAATCTTAGGAACAAGAAAATATTCAGCTGTCTTTTAATCCTTGTAAAACTGGATTTACAATGGAAATTATGACAGACCCTTAAGTATCACAGTACTTGTGAGTACCTGTATTTATTGTATAAAGTATAAGAGCACTAGATTTATAGCTGTGAGTTGTTTCCTTAAAATGCCAGATCTTTCTAGATTTCTCCCATTTCACTAATTCGAAATGGTCAGTACTCCCCAACAACAATTAAGGAAAAACATGATAATTATTAGAATAAAATTGAATAATAATATTGATATTATTTTTATTATTGTCCTTATTACTCAAAGTTAAAGTTCCTGTGTAATATGAATTAGCAGGGAAATTTCAGACAAATACACAGGTAATTTCTTTCCTATTTCTGAGGGTTGTAGTTCTCTGAGGACCTGAAATGTGGGATCAATTTTAGTCTTAAAGTAGGTTAGTCAACACTTGTTCTCATTTTCTCCAGGAAATAACTACCTAACAAGCTGGTTTATAAATCTACCGGAAGAAATTCCTTAAGTATTTCTGACATATAGAAGCCTATATTTATCAAATATTTTCTAGAATTTTCTTAATGAATTTTGAGCCTTTTTCTATCTCAAGAATACTTATTTTCCAACATAGAAAACTAAAATTCTAGTAAGGATTTATGTAGCAAGGTGAGTATGAACTGTGAGGATCTGATTCTCTAAGATAATTTGCTCAAGCTGCTGGCAACAGAAAAGCAATTGGATCCTTCAGTTCAAATTAGATGAACTTGTAGATACTGCATAAGTTAGTGCAAAGCTGTAGGTGAAAGTAGATCAGAAATCACCATATCTAAAAGATAATGTTCACAGTCTGTTTCTTGCTTAGCCAGCCAACAGGAATCTTAGGTTCTCATGCAAAGAATAAAAAAGTACATTTTTCTAATAGTTTTGGCTTAATATTTCAATTTTAGAATGATTCAGCCTAGGTTTACCTTAGGTGGGCTCTATGTGCATTATGGTACTGTAATTGTCTAATTGTCTCATTGTCCAAAGCTAAAATTCTTTAGATTTTAAGGCAATGCCATAAATACACTGAGGAAAAGGTAGGAAGAAAGAAAGAGAGAGGAATGAGAAAGGGAGGACAGGAGGCCTTGAAGAGTCTAATAAACCTTGCATTAGTTCTACATTTGCCATGGAAACCATTACTTGCCTAATGCATAGGTATTATGCAAGAGCTCCCCTATTCTCATGTTCACCTAACACTTGGTCAGGTCGCACCCTTCAACAGTGAATAATTGCCTCCCTGATTTTTGTGGCCTTCAGCAATTTCAGTCTTTCTAGGGATTTGCTACTTCTATTCATGTTGGCTGTGATTCTTTCTTCCACCGCCTTGCCATTCACATTTTAGCCAAATGTTTTCTTACTAGCTGGATCCTGTCAGCTCAGTACAGGCATTACTTTGGCAGCTATTCTGAAATGCATTAATGTTAAGAGTTGTGCTGCTAATGTTAGAGTCTGTGTTAGTAACAGTCTCTTGTTGGAGTAGATAAATTCTCTGCCTGGGCACTTGGAGAAAGCTCCTGGACACCTGGAGCTCGAGATTCACTTTAGGTGATAGGTAGTCAAAAGCAAATCATTACATCACTTCATAGACCACTGCTGTCTTTTATGGTCTCTACATTTTTTCTTGACCTCACTGTAGCATAGCAGGGACTTGAAAATCAGTTGTAGTCCATTGTGCTAAGATTCTTCCAGGTTGCCTTCTCTTTTTCTGCCGTAAGAGCTGTTTTTAGATGCCCTGTGAGGTGTCAATATAGAGATGCAAACAGCATGCGGTTAAATCACTTAAGATTTTTACTGAATGCCTGTTGGGACTGTTGTATTTGATACACCTTTTTTTTTCCCACCTGTAGCTGGAAATGCTCTGTCTCAGACTTTGATTCAAATATGATGATGATCACATTCCTGTCCTTTGTCAAAAAGACTTCTTCAACCACAGATGATAAAATGAGAAGGTGGGAATAAGCTCTGTGTGTTTGTCTGTGAGAGGCCAGGGGCACTCAAAACTGTCCAAAAGGGTCATTGTGCCACACCGACCACACTAAAGTGGAAGGCAACCATCAGCAAAATTAAACAGCAAGCAGAGGATTGCAAAGAGATTTCTGACACAGAAGAAAAGACCTTGCTGCAGGGGAAACAGGTCAGAGACCCCCCCCCAGGGTGCAGTGCTTTCTCACTTGGGTCAGTGGGTGAAGAGTACAACAAAGAGCAACAACAGATCAGGGCACCCGCTTGTCCCACAAAAGGGATGTGCACAGACAGGATCCACTCCTGGGGTATGGGTGAGCTTTTGACCCCCACAGCTGGGGGAAACCTCACTGGGATCAGGTGGGTTGGAGTGGATCTTCTTGGAATGAGATATAAACGGAATTTAGAAATCTGATGGTACGTATGCGTGTGTCTAATATTGCTGTGTTTCTGATACTGATCCTGAGCATAGTGTTTGCTGATTAATTACATGTCATTAGTAAATCAATAAATTGCTTTGATTCTGATTTGATTTAAACTGTGCGAATTGATTGGTTTTCCCCAGGGTCAACAACTAATCCATTAAAAAACTAGCAGCACTGTTTCAGACTTCTGAGCCGGCTATGTCAGTGAAAGGATTTACTGAATCATCTGTGGGGGAAGGAGAGAGAAAATAAATTGTTCTGATGATGAAAGAGGTTACAGTTCCATATAGGTTATCATTCTAATTGAATGAAAAAAATTAAATATTTTCATAATATATTCCATGAAAGGTAATCTATGCAGCAGTAGTTCTTTCTTTCAAGGAATTTTATATATTTCTTGTAAGCAAATTGCAGATAAAAGTCTAGACTATTACAATTTTATGTCTAAGTTCTAAGGTAAAAGTGCTTTCCCAGCTTCTTTAGGTAGGGTTTCTTAATCTCTGTTTTTAAAAATGCAAGTTTGATATGAATTTGCTATTTCATTCTCTATGGACCATTTCAATGATTAATCATTAGGAAGAAGACCGCCTTCACTTCAGAAAAAAATATTCCCCATTTCTAAGAGGTCTGGAATACCCTGGAAGTGACAATAAAATGTTATAACTGAGATCATGTAATAATATATCATGAAGATGAAGTACAGATAACCATCCCTAGTATTCTCTACAGTAGCATTTTTATTGTTTATATTGTTTGCAGATTTATTAAAGTTCCTGAAAAGCTTTGTTTTGACATGTTATTTGAGGTACCATCTTGAAAAAGCCCACATAAAAAAGAGAGATGTTTCAGAACTTGTGGAAAAATCTTTGCATAGTTAAATAAAAATGAAGATATGTAAGGTGGGATAGTTGGGGAAAACAAAAGATTATGGTGATCATTTCCAGTCCATTAAAGACCAAAGTCTTTAAAAACATGTTTACTTCTGTCTAGTGCGTGTTTGTTACATATATCTCTCTTATAAGTGAATATTGCTTTTTGGATACCATGTATGCAGCAGAGCCACACGTATCTCAAGATAGTTCAGGTTTTTTTTCATACTTGTCTCAGTAAAGTGTTCAAATTTGGTTCAGATGGTATTAGTATTTTTTTTATAGACATTTACTAGACTACAATTACCATTACCATTTCTGTCCACTGACTGTGTAAAACAGCCTAAAATACATTATAATTATATATCCTCAATAGTTAAAATGCACAAGCACACAGAAACAGAGGCATCACAAGAAAAAAAATTCACAGGCTCTGAATTTATATGTTTTAAGAAAAGTACTAGATATTTGATCATGTCTTCACTAGGGAAATGTTATGTTATATTTTTCTCATTTTCTAAAAGTATATGGTTTTATTTATGTTTCCACATACTGAAACAATTAAAGTCAAAGTTTGTCTGTGTATGAAAGTTTGCCTTTGCTGGTTCAGTAGAAAAAAAAAATCTTTGCAGAAAAATTTAGCTGAAAAATTCATGTCCAGTGTTGTTGGTGTTACTGTGGCAGAAAGTGCACATGAGATAAAACAGTCAGTATTATTTTAACAAACAGTGAGACAGGTGGGTGCAGATACAGGTGAAAGCTTACTCATGGTTTTAGAAGTGCTAGACATAAAGATTCAACAGTAAATAGTGACTAATTTTATCTTTTCACTGCTTGTAAAAAAACCACTATAATGTTTTTTCTGCTATGTCTTTCTCCAACACATCCTCGGTTTGTTATATAAAATGGATATCAGCAACAGTGCCAATTGACTGGAAAGAAGAGACTCAAGGGTCTGTGTAGGTTCCTGGGCAGCAAATAGAGGAGGATCTTACTTCAAGAAATGCAGTGCGGCATGCTGAGTTCATGTCACTTGCTGCAGGGTAGTAAGAGTTCATAAAATCAAGCCAGCTACATGGCTATAGATCTTCTATAATGTAACATTTATTTTTCTTTGCCATGGGCAATAGATTTTCTATTACTGAATGTGAACTAATGAACTAGCAGGCCAAGTCCAAGTTATCAACACCTATTGAATGTGTTTCCAAGCTGTAACAGACAGGACAGCTCAGTGGGCAGTGTTCTACCAGCCTCTGACACAGTGGAATTTTGGCTCTGAGAATGCTCTCTATGTTTGTGCTGCTCACTGATGCTGCATCTCTTCTTTTGAAGCACATTGTAAACATTCCCATCATACAAATCTCAGCCCACACAGGGATAGCTACTTAACAAACTCAGCGGCATTACATAGCAATCCAGGAAATAAATTTTCAAGTGATCTTGTTAGATTACTTTATGGACGGCCTTTCCCCAAGTAGAAGACTGGTCTGACCACCAAGGCTAATAGTCTGTGGGCACTCTACCACTCTGAACTTTACAGAGACATTTGTGCCCGGATAAAATGAGTCCAAAGGATGTAAAATCCCACCCTTCTAATCAGTCAACATCTGCTACTCAAACCAGTCAACAGGGTCTCCCATAGCCATTGGAGACACTGCTGCTGGTCTAGTTCAAGTTAGGGGAAAAAAGAGGGAGGTGTATACATTGGGATATGTTTTAGGGAACATGGAAAAAAACTGGGGCAGGGATATATGAAGGAACTACCAATTTTGTGGTGCAAAAGCAAGTGGAATAGAAAAGAGCATGGATCTATTATGGTGATATGACTTACAGGTTATTGTTCATGTGCATGGAAACACACTGTTTTATATATATCCTGTGTAATAAATTTTCATGAGTTCTAGTAATATATCATGCTTAGAAAGAGACCCCAGTTTGCTTAAATTATGCTTGATTAATGCTTTTGTTGGCTACGTACAGGCTAATAAAAGTTAATGTTTGAAGATGAAATTACTCAGGAATATAATTGCATTTATTAAGAGACATTATTAGGTAAAATTCAGATAGTGGCAGTTTTTTGTTATGCTACTTATATATCTGAAGAAATCAAGAAACAGGATTAAATAGATTTATCTCATTCAGTCCTGCTTGAAGTCTCAGATAGTAGCCATTTCAGGCGGAGGGCACAGCATGCCAATTTAAGACTGTTGGTCTGTTGTAGCCTTAAAATATGAGCAGGAATGCTTTCTAAAGTTTCTGTATTTTAACCATCTGAAATAGAGCTAAAAATTCAAATGGTCCTTGTTTGCTATATTGGGCTTTGTTGACCAAAAGCCTGTCAGCACTTAGTGCTCTGCATCCTGCAGCTACTTTCAGTGTCCTGCGTGGCACAAACTTCATCTCTATCTATTATGTATGAGCCAAGCCAAAAAAGGAATCCACATTGTTCCAAATGCTGCATATGAGCTGGCAAAGTTATATGGCAGATAATATTCAGCTACATGAAATGTGGAGAATGTGGTCCTTCCAGGTCTCCTCATTAGCCCAGTGTCATAACTTTAACTGTAGAGTACAGGAGAGGAAAGCCCAGCAGGAGGACAAAATAAACCATTTCTTCTTCAAGTATCAAAACAGGCTCCTGTAGTACTGATTCGGGGTCAGTTAATTCATCTAATTATAGTGGTGGTCTTTCATGAGTTAACAATTGAACCGTACAACTGAAAAGCCATATGCAATCCTAGTTTCATTTAAATCACATTATTCAGATGAAATCATTGGAGTCCTGTGATGAAGTAGGGCACCCTAATCATTACCAAGATCTTGGACACATCCAATTTCTGGACAGCACTGTATGCATTTTCTTTGCCCCTTTCAGTATTTTGAGGATTTATTAAATGTCTCTGCAGCAGTTTAGCTGGACTGAAATGAACTTTGAAGTGTTATGCAACAGGAATACTGAAATCTACAGTGTTATATTCTATTTTTATAGATTTCTTTTTTTTTTAGTTCTTTGGGAACATGTAGGATTTCAACACATAAATGCTCAGATGGATGTTCTCATTTGTGGATGTATAGTTGTTTCCTGTATAATTTCACTATCAAAACAAATTGTCTGTACCAACTTCTTTTAAGTGATGCAGGAGGTAAACAGGGTGAAGTTTGATATTTTTTTTTTTAACCCCTAGGTTTATTTTCCATTGTTCCAGAGAAATTAAAGATAACAGCCTTGACTTGTGTATTCATTTCACTATGGGTTTTTCTGGGGTTTTATTTCAAATTCAGAGGAAAAAAGCACTGGGGTGCTTTTCAAAAAAGTTTTGGGTTTTCTTTTTTTTGTTTGTTTTTTTCTGGTTTGGTCAGGGTTTTTTTTTTTATTTAATTTGGTTTGGGGTTGTTTTTTGAGGGGGGGGTTGTGTTTGGGGGTTTTTATGGTTGTTTTTTTTGTAGTTTGTTTTGTTTTGTTTTTGTTTTGGGTTGGGGTTTTTTTTGGTTTAGTTTTTTTTTGAGTTTTTTGGGTTTTTGTGGTTGGTTGGTTTTGGTTTTTTTTTTTTCATGTTAGAAAGGTGATACTTGGCTGGATTTTTTTTTCCCCAACCAAAATGCAGTCAGATGCTCCTTTTAATTCTCATACAGAGGTGCAATATGGTCAGGAAACACTAACACATACCTGACTCCCAGCAACTGAATGTACCAGTTCTTTGAAACTTCATTTTTACCCACAGTTATGGGAACAGTACATAACCCAGCACTCATGATAAAACCTTCAAAAAGGACATCCTTTTTTCATTTGAAAATGTTTTGTTTCTCATGTGGAAGAAGAAAACTGTTAACTTCGATATAAAGCACAGTATATAGGATTTAAAATTTTCCATTTAGAGTATTCTGTATGCCAATAAAAAGAAAAATTCTTAACAAAATACATGCTTATTAAAATATAGGTGCATGATACCAAGAAATAAAAGTCTTTCATTCACAAGCAGACAATTAACGTCTTCAGTTTTACGAAACACCATGATATATTGTGCATGACTTTTTATGTTCTATGCCACAAAGAACATTGAGTTGTATTATTCTTCTTCTAAAAGCTAAAACAAAGCTCCTAAGAAATAAGTTCTCCTTCTCGATTCTAAATTTTTCTCTTTCACATGGTATCTTTTTGCTCATTTATTGTGGGAAATAAAGAAAAATTCTTAGTTCATTGGAATGGAAAATAAGCAAATATGAAGAACAGTCTTACCTTCATTGTACTTTTAAGACCTATTCAATCTTGGAATAAATGTTTTATTTGCTACCAAGACCCTAAATTAGAGTTACTTGATGATGTTCTAACAAATAAGATGCAAAAGCTCTTTAAGGTCATTTTATCTTGCAGGCTTGCTGTCTGCCTAAATTCTGAGTGCACCTATCCTGTTCAAAGTAGATTAATCAGCTTGAAAACATCCTATAAAAAGATTTCTTTTTTTTTTTCAGGTTTCAGATGCATGATTCAAGCACTTCCAATTTGATTCTGAATATGATTCAGCTGGTGAATTAGAGGGAATAATGAAATACCACTATACCAATGAGACAAGGGAAAAAAGGATCAATCAAAATAGAACCTTTAATAACTACGAAATATGACATAAATATGAAATATGAAATAGACTTAGCTCTTAAATTACTGAGAGAAAATGGCTGGTTTTCAGTATGATCTTCATTCCAGATTTCCTGACATACATATTTGATATACTTACTAAATTTGAGAATCTCCAACAGTGTCTTGAGGGAACTGCTAGGCCAACAAGCTCTAACTTCAAATTAGGGAAATGAAAGTTTGCCAGAGCTCAGAGGCAAATTTAAAATTCATATGATGAGCATTCCATGAAAATATTGAATCTACAAAACAAATGGATGTAGAATCATTATGCATTTATGTAGATGCACCTAAAAATAATAAAAAAGATCAAAGCTCTATACACAATATCTTTTAATACTATAAGAGATACCACCTCTTATTTTTTCTGAAGTGCTTAGCTAGTTTGAAACAGTGATGTTTATTTTTAAACAACAAAGGAACCGAAACAGGCATATGTCTTTCAAATTCAGGGTTCCCATTCAGTTAAGCCACTTTTGAAATAATACCTTAAATATGGTTACAAATGCATTACTTAAATTATTTAGTTACAGATTCTCCAGTGTTACAGTTTTGCCTCAGTTCGACCGTGAGAGTCTGGGTTTTATATAGAAGAGAGAGCTCCTGTCCAAAAGTACTTGCAGTCTGTGGCTGCAATGAAAAACTAATGACAGGTAATTGTGATCTTTTGTATAAATGTCAATCTTCGCATAGCAGTTACTCATCCACTAGCAAATATTTGACAAGCATCCCTCCGTCATGGCAGTATAAGAATGACTCTGCTGTTCCTGTGAAGTAGTGATTTCATGTTCGTGATGTCTCAGTGATTCTTCACATTTCAACAACTTTCGAATTAAAATGTAATTGCAAGAAGAACAACACATACATATTTTTTGTTCAACTGGCATACATAGAATCTCAGACTGTGAATCAAGAAGTTGTCTTGGTTCTTGTATTTGTCTATATGAATCCATCAATAATTATTATTCTAGCTTCATTCATTTATACTAGAACAGTTGATTTTTATGCAGGTCATACAGATGAAATTAAGTTGTTGTCTAGAATAATCTGCTTCCCCTATCGTTCTTCACTGCTGCTGCAATAACTGAAACAGTGAAAATACTCCTGTACTAATGAGGCTGACATTTAATCATGATGGTGTAAACCAAGTTCAAAAAAAGCCATCATTCTTAATTTACAGGACTTTCCTGACTGATATTGCTAGAATGAGCTGTGTAATACTGAGAAATTTCAGTGGAGAAATATAGACAAGGACCAAATCAATTAACAATTATACTAATGGGTGATATAAGGAAAATTCTTGTCTAATTTCTTTATAAATACTGAGAGTATTAAAAAACAAACAACAGTAAGAATGATGCTTCTTGCTATTATTGTAAGAGAAAGACACAGCTCTGAGGATAAATAAATATTTTATTTACTTAAGGAAAAATTTCTGCAGTCATTTCTTTGCTACATCATGTGTATTCTTTAAATAAACTTCCAATTAAAATTATAGTTTATCATACAAAAAAAAGCTAGCTATAGATCTGTCAAATTAGAAGTTTGAGATTCACTGGAGCTCCTCTGAAGTAAAAATACAGCAAAGACAGAAATAACCCCCTGAGTAGACTACATCAAGATACTCATAGTGTTTCTTCTATGATGATGACTATACACACAATACTTGTAAGGCTGGGTTCTTTTCTGCTATAAATAATAAAAAACATTAGGAAATATTTGAAATTTTTAAGAATATCAGTAAAAATTCCAAACTTTTTTGGTTTGGTTTGTGTTGGGTTGGGTTTTTTGGGGAGTTTTTGGCAATTGTTTTTGGGGTTTTTTGGATACACAAACACTTATGAGTTGGGGTAAGATTTTTCTAAGGGACAAAAGAACACTCACTCTGCTGTTAAAAAAGTGGATATTGTATATTGTGCCTAAATTGTGTATGGTGATTGTCCTTTCCAGATCTGAACATCATTGATGTAAATGAAATTGAGGAGTATGGGCAGGGGGAAGTTGAAGAATGAAGCAAAATGTTGTTTAAAGCTAAATTTGTCAGCTCAACCTGACTAGGAATTTAAATCAAACAGAACTGCTGAGCTTCATGCAGAATCATTCTCTCCTCTTCTGCCCATTACTTCTCCATCTAATCCAGCAAGCTATCTATAATTTGTACCTGGAAACCATCAGTTACTTTATAGCTGGGCTCCAAAAATCCGAATATGCTAGCTTCTGCGTCAGAAGTTTCAGCCTACTTCAGTAGTAAAGTAATGCAAACTATACTCTTTGTTCTCTGGAGTAACACTCATCTCTTGACTGTGACAATTAGCAGGAAAACAAAAATGAAACGTTAAATTTAACTTAGAACTAAAGTTCTGTCCTGAATTCCTTCTACACCCAAAACCCGGGGACACTCCACAGAGGAGGTATTTTTGATAGTTAAGAAATAGTTTTGTTTCTGCATTTTGTACTTGGACCTTATGCATGTCCGGCACATTCAGAGGAATATCGCAATTCTTAGGTACGATTACATGCCTATGATACACGTCTGCATCTGAGCTAGCTCAATAAAATCCCTTCTTAATCAACATAGAGAAGCACACACTACTTGAATTCAACTCACCTGCCTTGTAGGAATAGATATGATATTATTCCTTAATGACTACAAAAAACCCCAAAAACACGCAGTTGGGGTTTTTCAGAACTTAGACTAGGAGAAAAGAATATGCTGAGCCAAAGGCTTGAAAAAATAAAACCTTGCACAAAACACTGCTGTTAAAAGATGTGAATTTTTTGACAATTTTGCTCCTTTCAATTGTCTTTTATTTTTGCCAATATAACATTATGCATGTGTCCAACAGATTTTACAGGGTGCTGTTTGAGTAGTTTAAAAAATAAACCATAGTCTTTGAAACACAGAGAGTACAAAGAAAAATCAGATCAAATTACTTTCTTTGCCAGGATTTCCAGGTCTGGGAACTGAAATCAGTAACTGCTCTCATGACTCTGGTTCTTGATGCGGGAAATGGGCTGCACTGTGGAGTGATGCTAAACAGACTGTTAAATTGCATACATAAGGTGAAGCAGAGATGTGTCACCTTGGGTTTGTCTGCATGAAGTTATATTAATTTTGCTGAAATTTTGCCTTTAACTAAGGTTCGTCTTGTGCTGTCAGAGCCTAAGGCACAGTCTAGAAAGTGGGAGGAATTGTTTCTGTCATTGGACCTTGTGGGTGGTATTGCTTTACACCTCCTACCTGGCAGCCTGCCAGATGCCTATGTCTCAGCCAAGGGTATGCTTCTTCTTGGTCTCTCTAATGTTCCTGAGCAGAGGCTACCAGCTTGTTTTAACTTCCCAGTTAGTACTGAAACATATAATTTTTGCACTGGACAAAACTTACGAATTATTTATGACGTGTTATTTATTGTATATTTGAAATATTTCTTTATTTACTTTATTTAGTTAACTGATGTAAATGCAGGCAGAAATAAATCTGTTAAGTGCAAGCCTGTAACTCTATGTGCTGTCTTCTGTGTCTCACCGCTGAAAAATATTTACCCCTGGTTCAGTGTCCACTACGCTTTCTAGTTGAGGAAAGGGAAAAGCAGACAGTACAATATGAAGCTGTTGGATGGCAATAAAGTTCTTTCTCTTAGTCCACTGACTAAAATCTGCTGTTCATGTGTGCTGCGGCAGTACAGCCAAAAACGGACTGAGGAGTATAAAGAAGGATTACAGAGCTCTGGGAGTGGCAGTGAGGGAATTTGGAGCACAGGTTATTTTTTCATCAGTCCTCCCGAAGAGAAAGGGTTTGAACAGACCAGTGAAATCTGTAGAATCAACAAAAGGTTACAGAACTGGTGCCACAGCCAAAGATTTTTCTGCTTAGACCATGCCACTCACTTAGAGAAATGTGGTATACTGGAGGCTGGTGGGGTCCATCTATCAGAGAAGAAGAGGAACATCTTTTGTTGTAGGCTTGCCAAAATGGTGGAAAAGGCTTTAAACTAAAGTTGCCTGGGAAGGAGAACCTCAATCCATCCTACTCCTAACAGCTGGATGCCAGAGCCAGCAACAGATGCACAGAGGTTGGAGAGAGAGGTCACAGGTCAGCAGAAAACCACCTGAAGATCAGCACAAAGGAATTACAGCCACTAAGTCAGCATCACTGGGGCCCACCTTAAATGCCTCTATGCAAAGCATGTAGCATGGGCAAAATCAGAAATTAGAGATGTGCACACCTGCAGGGCTATGGTCGTAGTGCCGTGGAGACATGGCAGGAATGTTCCTATGACTAGAGTGTTAGAATGGAAGGATACAAGGAAGGACAGGCAACAGAGGTGAGGATGTGGTGTTGCCCTCCATATCAATGACGAGCTGGAGTGCAAGGAGCTCTACCTGGGGATGGAAGAGGAATCAGCCAAGAGTTCATGGGTCAGGTTTAAAAGGAGAGAAGGGACATGGGACATTATAGTGGGGGTCTGCTATAGTAACATATGGTAAATAATAAGGTGATTGGTGACAGAGAACATGGCTTCACTAAGGGCAAATAGTTTTGGAAAATTTGGTCACCTATGATGGGGTTATGGCATTGGTAGATGAGGGAAGAGCAACTGACATTTTCTCCCCAGATTATGTGCAAAACATTTGACACTGTCCGGCATGACAGCCTTGTCTTTCAAGTGTAGAGACATTAATTTGATGGATGGACTCCACATAGAGAAGTTTGTTCAGTTCTGAGGCCCCAAACATAAGAAGAACATGGACCTGTTGAAGAGAGTCCAGAGGAGGCCACAAAGATTATCAGAGAGCTGGAGCACCTCTTGTATCAAGACAGGCTAAGAAAGCTGGGGCTGGGGTTGTCCACCCTGGAGAAGAGAAGGTTGTGGGGTGATGTCTTTGCAGCCTTCCGGCACCTAAAAGGGCCTACAAGAGAGCTGGGGAGGGACTTTTGACAAGGTTGTGTAGTAATAGGCAAGGGGTAATGGCTTAAAGTTGAAAGAGGGTGGATTTATATTAGAAATTGTGAAGAAATTCTTCACTATGAGTGTGGTGAGGCACTGGAACAGATTGTCCAGAGAAGTTGTGGATGCCCCATTCCTGGAAGTGTTCAAGGCCAGGTTGGATGGGGCTTTGAGCAACCTGGTCTAGTGGAAGGTGTCCCTGCCCATGACAGGGAGGCTGGAACCAGCTGATCCATAAGGTCCTAATGCTTCTATGACTTTTTAAAGAGCTTTGTGATAGGTTAAAAAAAAAAAAAGTACACAAACATTTTTAAATGAAGGCTTACCTCTAAAAGAAGGTAAGAAAACTAGTCTTTGATTAGATCAAGAGATTATCTTTTGAATATTGAAATATTCCAAGCTGGGGGACTGCTAGTGGAGCCCGTGTTCTTGTTTATATGATGTACTCTTCTCCTGGTCACAAAGAAGAAAAGTTTTCTGTGCTTGAGAACCTGAAAGACTTTACTCACAATATAGAATGTGAAGAGACTGAGGACAGAATTCTGCACTTTCTGGAAACAGAAAATGTTTGAAGGAGCCCACTGGAAGTTGTGCAGTGGGAAATCCAGGTCTGATGGGCTTTCCAGAGCTCCAGAACTCCGAAGTTTAAGAGCAGGGGGGCTCTAGGTGATGAACTCCAAGGGTGCCTTGGACTGAGTCCAGCCTCCTGCTACTGACTGAAATAGATGATGGTGCTTGATTGCTGCAGAGCTTTGGTGCCTTGGAGAAAGGAATCCTTCAATTTCAACCTTTTACTTTTTATCTGCCTTTTCTCCAAAGCCAACACACGTGCAAGGGTGCTTGCACAGCAGCAGAATCCCTTCCCTCAAAAAAAAAAAAAAAAATCATATTCTGTTGATGGCAAATATGTTAAAAAGATAGAAAATTGCTTCCGCAAATAATAATACAGCACATATGATTTCTAATTTTGATTGCATTAGGGATGTATGTGTATTCATTTATGAGACTAAAAAACAAAGAGGAAAAATCAAAGTAAAAAGTATAACTTTTAGACATAAATTTGAGGGTGGATTGGTTTGGGGTTTTATATATAAAGCCTGATTTTACCTTTTGAGGCAATCAAAGAATTTTCAAGTAACCTAGAAATCATTTAACACAGTAGTCTAACAAGAATTCAGACAGATAGAGAAAAATAATCGTTTCAAATAATAAATCTCTAAGATTTCAGAATAAGAACAAAGTTTCAAAACCTCTGAGGTTACTTTTGATCAGGAATGTCATCAAGCCCAAGCTTGCCAATTCTTTCAGATAATTGTAGCATTCTGCAGTTCTCAGTTTAAAAGACCAATTTTTGATTGCATTTGACAGTTGTTCTTATCCGGGAAAAAATCTCTGCCGGGGAAATGCTTTCATTCAGTACTAAATCAGATGCAAGGTTTCCAGTCTTCTTGTGCCTGCAACTCTATGCTTGATGAAAATCACCTTCGTTATTCTGGGATGCTGACTTTTACTAAAAAAATATCTTTAATATTTCAGAGCTGGGCCTCTAAATCTGAGAGTTGATGTTCTTGCATTATTAAAACTACTTAATATATGGTTTTTCTCTTTGCTCTGCGTATAAGACAAACACTTAACTCTTTTTGCAAGCATGTTTTATGTTCTCTCCTTTCAGTAACTACCAATTGTAGATGTTAACCTCCAGTTTCTTATAGAAAGAGACTGCAATTGGCTTTATAATATTATTATAGAAAATTCTTCTAAGTCAGTAAACATAAAAAACCCAGCTATCATTCAGTGAAATGGAATTGAATAAATCTTAAAATTATTTTTATACATCTTTTTAGTTGTTAAAAGCAAAAGGGTCCAAGAGGATACCGAGATTCTGCCTGAGGATGTTTAGATTAACAGTACAAGCAGTGTAACAAGCATATTTAATTATGAGGCCAGATTAGCTCTTCTTGACAAGGGAAAGTAGTGGTAGGCATAAAAGAAACTATAATGAGCAATCCAAACTAGGCATATTTTCAAGCAGAGCGTGCTTGTGTATGAAGGGGAACACAGAACTAAACCATTAGTTTTCTGTGGTGATTCGTTGTTAGCAGATTTGTAAATTACAACTCTCAGGGAACTAATTTCACAATCTTTCTGCAGAGTCACAAACTAGAGTCCAGAGGAACAGCATGGTCACATATGCAATCAGAGCTCATGGGACCTCAGTCTGCTACTATCAGACCTAATGAACTTGCTTTTGGGAACCAAACTGAATTAAACAAGTTCCCAAGAATTCAAAAAATCTCAATAACAATTTTTAACAGAAACATTTTAAATAATCACTAAAAAAATTACTAGAAATTTACCATGACTCAAAAAAAGTATTTTCAATCCTTTGTAAGAATCTGCCCAACTTTCACTATTGAGCATTGGGTCTGGTTATATTAAGTTATAAATCAGGTGTGATTAATTAACTACTTAATTACAATGTGATAAACTACACAGATTTTGGTGTGAATTTTGTTGGATGTGTATTAATGTCATGTTTTACAGTCCATTCATCATTCTGGATCTTTGTTTCTGAACTGCCTCAAATTTTTTTTCATTGCTCTTTTTAAACCATTTGAAAAATGTTCTTAGTATGACTAAAAATAAATGGAAAAATAACTGATCCATGCCTAATTAATATTTTCCTTATTCAGGTATCCAACGACTGTGACAGTCTTTTTGGTAATGGTACCACACTAGGATCTATAATCCATTAAGCACACTCATGACTATACATTACATATAATTAAAGTGAACATCTGAAAGGCGAATTTATACAAATATGAACTAGGAAAAAAAGCTATATACATTTATATTCTGTTTTACTGAGTAGCCATATCCCTAATATGAGAAGACTTATGAATATTATATTGACCTAATTATTTTTGTTATATCATTAAAAACAAAAAGAAAAAGTAATATCAAAGAAGCTAAGTAAGCTATGTTTTCTGACATAAATTATATTAACCTTTTTCAGAATCATTAGCTAACAACATAACCAACCTGGATTAGAAAGGGTTACCTGTTCCTTTGAAAATTTCCCTTGATAAATTATCTTTAGGTTACAGTTCCAAAATGGTGTATGCCAGCATTAAAACAGGCATTAAGTAAACATTAAATTCCTCCAACGTTTGCTCCAGGAAGTTAAAAGACAAGGCTGGACAAGATGTCTTATAAAGAGAACTCTCAATTTCATCTGAAAGAGCGTTAGCAGTATTTAGCAAACATCTTAGATGGAAACTCAGGAGTGAGCAACAGATGAGAGAAATTCAATAACAGAATCATACAGCTGGGGAAGAAATAATTGGGAGAAAGAGATCCAAACATACTCTGAATATATGTTGATTTTGCTTGTAGCAGAGCATATAATCAGAAGGGAACTCTATGTCATAAGGCAACTAGTGATAGTATCTTGTTTAATTGATATTTTTTCACAAAGATGTCCAAAAAAGTTTATGTTTTGAGTATGTTATTGATGCTGTTACTCATGCTCATATTTCAGACTTTTGGTAAAGTATTTCTGAGACCAAAAACTGCAGCTACAAAGACAAATGAAATTCTGTGAAGAGGAATACTCTGGCACTTTTGCAACTCAAAAGCTCAGAATTTCCTGATTAGAAGACCACTGCATAAAAAAGATGTTTATGCAACATCAAGATGATAAGCAAAACCAAGGGAAAAAAGGAGAAAAAAACCCATAGTGCATTCTTTCTTCTTTCTAATTATTATTATTCAGGTACGTAACACTCAGGCACTTTTCCTGTTGGTTGGAACAATGACAGTGACTTCAGTCAGCCTTCCAGGTTGCTCTCTGGAGATGAAAGGAAGGAAGAAATGTTTTGGCATCCTTATTCAGTTTATGCTGAAGCACTGCATTCCAATCCTGTTCATGTGCTTACTTCAAATATGACAAATTCTGGTAGTACCTGTGGTAGGAAACGGCTTTAGAAATTACTCCTTCTTTAGTAAACAGACTTCAGGTGGTGGAGAATTTAAAGCACCCTGTGCAGTCTTGTTCCTGTATAGATTTACCTTATCTGCATTGATTTTAAGACTCATATGTGCAAGAGATTTAATAATACTTTAATACTCAATATCAGTGATGTTGAATATTTCACAAAATCATGAACATTTTGATGTTTAAGTGTATAACTAAGACTGACTAAAAAATTGAAGGGTTTACAAAGTATATCAAGGTTTAAGGTTTATTTTCATTCAAATACAGAAATCAAATTCTTCAATTGCCAAAATTTACATCCATTAAAATGATTTTTTTAGGAGCATTCACATCACCCATTTTAGTTACTATTTTTAATAGTCTTTGTTTTCAGGAGAAATGAATGACAGATATAGAGAAGTATTCAGAGGACAATTTGTAATAATCCACTTCTTTTTGTAATAATTCACCTTCATTTTTTTAACTCCAATTAAATGTAAAAAGGACTGAGCAATTTTTGCATACTACAGTAGGTTCCCGCATATAAGCAATACAAATATTCTTCCTGCTTCTTGCTTTTATTTCATTAATTATGGAATAGAGTTGTCATAGACAGAGAAAAACATTCAGAAGCTCCTAACTGATACTGGAGTCTAATATATCATGTGTATGGCTTTCTGCAAGTCTTGACGATATGTTCCCTTCCACTGTAGACTTTAAGGGGATGAAGAAAGGATTGCAGTTAATTCTTAACTGAACTAGCTGTTATAAAAAACAGGATTCCAAAAGCATAGAGTTCCCTGGAAGCTGTACAGCTTCAGAATTTACAGGCTCAAGAAAAATATATCCAGAAGTCTGAGTGGGCTCCTGGGAAATGAATGACCTGAAGGAGATGCTAAGTGAGGTTCAAGAAATATTTTATGAAATGACATCCCTGATTGTAGTGTCTTCAATGTATAGATCTCAAATTTTTAAGCCAGTTTGTTTAGAATACCATAAGTTGCTTTGCATTAATTACTTGGATAACACCAACAGAACATTTTCTGAAGAAACAAAAATTTCCCAGAAAATGTGTTGTTGAAAGGGTTTTTGTATCATAACAAAAAGATATCCGGCTGACTAATGAAAAGCACCTCCATGAAATCAATATGCTTGTGCTGGTTTTGAGTAAGCAAGGAATTTGTGTCATAAGTTTCAAAGTAGAACTCCTCCAAGAAATTTTCCAGTGCTATGTTGCTATAAAATTTATTCTGCATTGTAAAGATTCTTGTGTAGAAAATTATGAGGGAGTGAAAGTAGGTGTGCTGTCACATTAGCAGTCTGTTCATAAAAACAGTGGTAGACTGTTAAATGCTAATGCGTACTGTAGAAGATCCTAAGAAAGCTTCAATATGTCAATAACATATAGCTTCTGTCTGCTGCTAAATTCTCTTCTTGAGACTGAACACCAATGCATGAGAACTTTGCACTGACTTGAACTTGGAGATAAACCCCAGAAAAATATAACCTCTTTTTATTTGCTTTTGTCTGGTTTATTTTGCAGTCGTTGCTGTCTCAGCAGCTTAGATCTTGGCAGCTGTCTTCATGAAGAGATGAGGTGGTGTATGCTAGTGATGACATGAGTGTTTAACCAGAGAGAAAGTGAGAGACAGAGGAAAGCACTGGCAGATTTACAGTGTTGCTATTATAGAGGTTTTTGGAGTGTGGAGGTGGTTGTTTTTGGAGTGGTTTTTTTTGTTGTGGTTTTTTTGGGATTATTTTGGGTCTTGCAGTAGACTATGAGTAGGTGGGAAGAACTGTGCAACCGCTCCTGTGTAAGAAAGTGTAGACTGGCATTTAGATGTGATTTTCCTGACATCCAAATAAACTGTTCTGGTAGGATAAATAGCAAAGTAATCTGACGACTCATGCAGTTCGTAAGTTTTTTTGAGGAGGTAAAATGAAGAACTTCCTTCTTTGTGTGGCTTTTCATTTTGCACTTCACAAATTAAAATTAGAATAATCATGCTCTACCTGCCTTCCAGGAGGAAACCCAAAGAAATATCCATCAAAATGTCAGTCAGAAATAGAACAAAGTAACTGTTAAAATCTGGTGCCTTTATTTCTGCATTTACTTAGCTGGCCATTGTTTCCTGACATGATACAGTTAAACGATTCTTTTAAAGACTGCACATTGAAAAGGAGCATAACCACATCAGATTTGTCATTACTCCCAGCCCTGTAGAACTTAGGAAGATTTTATGTACATATTTCAGAGAAGGTATAGAAGGTTGATTGGCTGGCAAGATAACTAGGAGAAATGGAATAAATGTTTTTGTTGTAGAGACCAATGGAATAATAAGGAGTCTATGATGTAAACCATGGTAGTCAATACCTCTGTCATAGCATCCCACTGAACCAGTTTAATAAGGCGTCTACAAACAGTGCTACGCAGCAGATACTACAGAATTGGAGGTGGTTGCTTTTTTTGAATTCTTGCAAAAGTCTCCAGTTGCTTCTAGCAGTTTATGATGCCATGATGGCAGGAATGTTTCAAATAGCAGGATAAATTGAGAAAGAAGGAAAGTGTGAGTCTGAATTAACTGATATATTTATACTGATTTAATCTAAAATGTCTTTTTCTGTTAATTTTACTCATACTACTGCAAATCAAAAACTGAGAACTGACTTCAGTGTTCTGAATCCCAAGAGTGCTTATGCAGATTTCCAAACCAGAATTTATTCTGATAAATAATGCTAGATTTAATAAACCTTGATCTATAAATCTTTACTTTTTTCCTAAAATATTACGATGTTTGCATACGTATTTGTTGTCCTTAGACAACATCAAGTCTCATAACACTCCATCACATAAATTCTACAGCTAACAGATTCAAAAGCAGAGTTCAGTTAGACTTTATTAGCTACAGATGGAAGGGTATGATGAATCATTCACAGGTATCAAACTGTTGTAAAGATCACATTCTATTATTTCAGCAATCTAGTTATAATGCATTGACCCCTAATATGCTAGACTTAACAAACAATTGTTTTTATCAATGATTATTATGTAGATTGCTTATAACATTATTTTCAATTGTGACAGGTTGAGGAAACAATGAAATGTTGCTGCATAATCTGTTTTCTGCCTCATAGGTATTTCCTGGTAGAAATGATCATGAGAAATGTGAAGTTTTTGAAATTATGTTATATGCAGGAAGCAGGAAGGCCCTTTAATTATGCCCTTAAGTAGAGAATATTTGCTTAATTGCTTAGTAGCCCTTGTATCCTGAAAATTTAATTAAGTGATGATTAACTATTCATTATAATATTTTCCTGTTATTATTCAGTACAAGCTGCACATTAACTTTTAAAGTCTTTATCATGTTTGGAATTAAGCAACCCCAATTCTCATCAACTGCACAGACTGACTGTGATACTACAATAACTTATCTACTTCCCTTGCTCAATTAATAATACCTGATTCATCAGGCAAATAAGAATTGCCCATGGAAAAAGTCTGGTGTTGTAAGCAGCAGCAGCTAATCCTGTTTCCTGCATCAGGCCTCTGTTCTGTTAGGCAGAATTCTTGGTTGCCCTGGCCCAACTAGTTCAGTCTGGAAAGATGTGATATGACACAGCTGCTCAAGATGGGGCTCCAGAAGAGAATATGTGGAGTTTAGAGCCCCTTAACCTCCCTCTGAATGTGAAAGTCTAAGCTCAAAAACCAGAGGAAAAGGTGGTGCTCTTTTTATACAATTAACTGTTGGGGTCCCACTACTTGGGACATTGGGATCCCAGCTAGTTATTCACCTCTATCCTGAAGAAATCCCAAATGACTTCTCACTTCTCCGGAGAACATGTTGGTCATGAAGAGTGTGCCACTGTGAGGGTAGCCCTCCACATCTCTCTTTGAAGTTGTGTTGCTCTCTACTGTGAACTCCAGAAAGAACTCAAGGGCTGGGATCAGCAGACCTTTGCCTGGCACAAGGAGAGGAGGTGCACAGATCTGAGATACAAACATGGGCCAAAATATTGTGACATTATTTCATCTTTGTAGCAGAGGTTAGCATATTGGGTTTTTTGCTTTCCTTGTTCCCACTAGGTAAACTTGGAATCTTTTTTCAGGTGCTACTCTTGCTTTCTTTTTTCCAATGAGTCATAATTGCCTTTTGGGGCATTGAAAGGATTCTTCTAGATATGAAGATCCTAAGAAAGATTCAGTGTAGCAAAGGTGGGGTAAGTTTGGCCCCATTTCACTTCCTAAGCACTGTGTAAACCATTACTTTAGCTGACTTGCAGGAATGAAAGGAAGGAAGAGCAAGTAAACAATAGCTGTGCTCAACTACTCAGCTGCTGCATTACTTTCAGTGATGATGTTATATGTCAGCTGTTTTTAGAAATAATAGACTAAATTTCTGTCAATCAGAATATTAGAAAGTTGAGGAGTTTATAGGGATAGGCAGTAATAAAATACAAGTTTTCAGTCATCCTTTAAATAATTTTTTATACTATATCTAAACTGTATCTCTACCCACCTCTTTAAGTAATGGGGCACTTCTGAAACTTTCTGGTATTAAACAACTTCTGAAGATATGATTTTGCAATTTAGTGCTACTGCAATATCATATTCTGTATATAATAATTTGCTTACATGTTAAACGCAGAAATGTCTTAGTCATGGTGCTAAACTTGTGTGTGTGATAAGCAAGTTTAATTAGGACGGAGAAGAAAGTGGGATAAAACCCTAAAGAGGGGAAGCAGTGGAAACCAGTTCATTCAGAAGCTCTACTGTGAGCTGATGAAGGAATAGATAGTCTTTGCCAGAAATTTTGGTTCTGAAAATCTTACGAAAGTTCTCATTTTTGTTCTTATTTTGATGGGTATATTATTAACAGTACCACATGAAGCCTCAGGGTGCCTCATCCAAAATTACTGGGAGGTTTCTTTGGGGAAATTTTATATATGTCTTTTAAAATAATTTTGAATGACAACTTTATTAGAAAATTATCTTATAAATCATTTTATGATTGATGGTATCAGTCATGGAGATTGATACATATATAGTAGACTATGAGTATTTCTAGCTGGTATGTTAAGCATACTTGGGAAATTTTTATTTAATCTTTTAATCTGAATATTTATATTTTAATAATTAAAAACACTTAATGTTAATCTTTTAAAGTACCTTAAAATTTAATAACATTAATATCATAAGCATATTCGATAGAGGGAAAACTAGATATGTCTCACACTTTTGGATCTGCCTACAGTCAGGACTGCCTAAGGCCAAATCTACATTCATCCTTGTTTCTTCATTTTACTGTAATATTTGCTTATAAAGAAATGTTAAAGAGTTTGGGTTTGAGAAACACTATATAAAAAAAGGTCATAATATTTTTAGCTCAGCAATGGGTTTTCATCTGAGTACTTAACAGAGATGAGACTTAAATAAGAAAAGAAATTATGACTTGTTTTTCTATTGGGGCCTTTTTTCAGAGGTGACCAGTCAAGCATATTGTTAGGTTTATTTTTTTCTTTTTAGTTTATGCTTTTTTATACTTCTACAGCCCACAGCTTTTCTACATTAATGTTTTATGTGTCTCCTTTGCCTGTTAGTGATTGGGACCCAATTCTCTAGACACTTACTAGTCATTTGATTATGATGTTAATTTCTGTGCCAGCAGCTAAAACACTGGTGGTTTAAATCACAAGATGAGGCAAATGCAGTGTGCACACTTGTCCAGAGGAGAAGATCCTTCTGTCAAAAGCACTATCCCTCTTACAAAAATTACAGTACTAAGCTCGCTGAAATGTAATTCACTGGAGCTCACATGTATTTTCAAATGACATCTAAGTATGAAAATATTTTTAGGGAACTTCACAATAGAAAAATTTCTTGAAATGCTAACTAAACTAAGGTCTGGTAGTGGTTAAACCTGTCATGAGCTCTTTCTTAATGATTGCTTCTTTGTTCTACAAAATTAAATAAAAACCTTGCACTAAAAAAGGTTTTGCTTTGTGTGAGTGTTTATTTGTGTGGGTATGTACCATGCAAAACAAAAACTAATAGGAACCTATTACTGGGTTTGTTGATGCTCTAGCCAAAGTGATATTAAAGTGTCTAATTACTTTTTACTAGTTTGCAATCTTTAGGATGCTGAAATGCACTGTTTTCAATGTTTCTAGGAATGCAACCAGGCACAACGCAAATGATGACGTTTTCATTTCATATGGATGGCAATTATCCATAGAGTCTACATAATAAAAACCACTAACATAGCTGAACATTTGGTTAACTCTTGCGGAAAACATGATGTTTATTTTATCATGCTAAGGTTAAGAGTTACCTAAAGGGGCAATATTCTGATATGAACTGAAACATAATCTGCATTTTTTTATTCATCAGTCTTTGGAGAAAATCATCAAAACTGAAAACACTTTTATGTGCTTTCATTGTTTGCCTATAGAAACTCCAAGGTTGCATGTAATTTTGCTTTCTAAGATGGTTTAGTTGGGACTGATCCTAGACCGTGATTCCTGGCCCACTGAATTGTGTCCCTGGGTAGCAATGTGTTTTCCATATTGTCAGGAGTTCCAAGCTGGAACAGCTTGAGACTGAATTTATGTCTCTTGGGGGAAAAAAAGAAAAGCTATTGCCTGGTGGTTCAGTCCTTGTTAGTCAGAAAAAAAAAAAGGTAGTGACTGTTTTTTTTTAATAAATCTGAAGGAATAACACAGTAATCTTTTATCCGAGGAAGTGGATTACTTTGTAATTGATTTGCTCCCATTATGAAGGATCTATCCTCCATTGATTTTGTTATTTAGAGCTTTTCTCGTAGTAGCTCTTTCTTGCCTTCTAGGCTTTGAAAGAGATCAGACTATCCTGAACTCAAAGCTGTTTTCTAGTTTCAGTCAGAAAACTGGGCATATTTTGATTTTTTTTATTCATTCTTCAGTTATTGGAAAACCTTTTTTTCAGAAGGTTAGTGATCCTCTATATGCTATGAGAGATTTGTATCTATGTAGGAAAGAAGATTAATGTCATGAGTGAAAAGTAAATTAAAATTGATTAATTAGTCTGCATTTTTGTCTCTCAGAGAAATTAAAAGCCAGAATAAACTGGCCTGAGCATTTCTAGGACTATAGTCTCTCAGGCATGTATCATCTTGGTTCAGCTTTCCAGGCATACACTGTATATCGCAAAGCTAGTTTTAGTACAGAAAGTGTTTTCTTAAAATATCTACCCATCAACTACTGAGATGCAACAGGAGCACACAAAGTTTTCTCTATTAGCAAAGTATGATTACATAAAATTTAATTTGAAAGAGGATCATTTTACTTGAATTAATTAACATTTAGCTGAATTTTAGGCCAGTAACAACTTCAACATTTAACGAAATGTTTTTGTTTCCATGAGAGACCCCTGATATACCAGAAGCAAAAATACTCACCTTAAAAAGACAAAAGAAGCCAGATTTATAGTATGAATCCTTCTCCTTTTTGTCTCTGCCTATGAAAAATTTCCACACATAAATCCAAAGGAAGCTTTCATGTGCTTGCTGTATTTTATCTTATGATTCTAATGCACATATTTTTTGATAATACATTATTTTCATTTTATGTCCTAAAAATTTCATGTCTTACAGTTCATTTACCTACATAATCAGCATAAAAGTGCTCTGAAAAGAAAGCACTAAACAAAAGAAGTGACATGTTTTCCAAGTTTTGAGGGAATAGGGATTTAATTTTTCATTTTGTGTTATTAACAAAACAAATTTATTCAAAGAGTAGAAAGGATAAGTATCACATATTTTGTTTTTCTTGATATGTAGCTGTTTATTTTTAGTGGTGCAGCAAAAAGAGTTTGCACTACTACAGTATTTCAAGAGTGACAACTGAAAGGAGAATAACTACTTAGAAACCACTTCAAATTAAAATTTTGTTCAGTAGGAACTCTAGTGTTTGAATATTTCAGTCTTATAAAGGGAGCTAAATCATGAAATTCATTCATTTA
Source organism: Oriolus oriolus (assembly GCA_013400235.1). NCBI lineage: Eukaryota > Metazoa > Chordata > Aves > Passeriformes > Corvidae > Oriolus > Oriolus oriolus. Next base: position 210,264 of record VXBT01006276.1, on the reverse strand, counting down.
TATATCAAAAGAACATGTTTTGCTTACATTGTCCGCTTGATCACACAGATATTAAAATGCAATTGTACAGTGCAAAGATCATAACATATTAATTGTGCTGATCGGGATTTAAGGTGGTTAATTTAACCAGATGGAAATAGGTGTGTCAGACTAGTTTTGAAGTAATTAATAAAACTTATAGCTGACAGCTTTCCAAATGCCGCTTTAGAAGGGCAAAGGAAAAGCATTGCTTGACCTTGATGACTGCTAGGCATGGCAAGGTGCTGCTGTGGAGTGCGATCACTGAAGGCCCAGGTCAGGAATTGCAAACAGATGCAAATTCAGTTACAAAAATGAGGCCATTACCATGATGGTGGCTTTAGTTATGGAAAGTGATTTTTTAGGTGAAATGTTTAGGTGAGATACTGCCTTGCAATTTTAATAACAGTAATATCTTACTATGGGTAGTAAGGGATGCTGCCTAAGGAAAATGTGTGATTATGGTTTTCCTCCTTTAATGTTGACTCAGTTTCCCCAGGGACAGTTTCTGCCATTCTGAGCTTCCCAGCCCAGTGTATCCCTGCACCTTAATAAGACACACAGATTCACAAGCAAATCAATGAACACCAGTTTGTAGTGTGGTGATTACAGAAAAGAAATACATTTTCATGAATCAATAATGTATTTTATAATAGTTACTTTTGAGCTGGATGAGGATACGTCTTCAGAACAATCTTAGGTTTAAGAAAAGGAGTATACATTGCCCAAAGGGTACTATTATAAGAGCTCAAAGAGAGAAAAATGCAGGAACTTAACAAGCCTGTGTGAGATTCCATGAAAAATAATTTAGCTCAATGATAATTAAGATATTATTAAATATTAATGAGTAATAAATTAATAATTGTATCTCAATTTGTGTTTAGATCATTGCTAATGATTTAAGTGAGGCTTGTCTCCTCAGTACACGCTGAATTACTATGTAAAGGCTGATTTGCCCTGGGAACGACTTAGCTGGGAAAAGTCACTTATTGCAGCAGTTTTCCAGCTTTCAGAACCCCTCTCAGTTATCTCACTGTATTGACTGCTAGCACAGCTCAGAGGTTAGTGTGACAGCTCCTAAACTGCTGCAAATTGCATTCTGGTGAATCAAGGAAAACTGAAATTGAGGGTTTGTTTAGATTAGAAAGTAAACAAATTGGTTTAAGAGTCACTGTAAATAAGTTAAGACCCACTAAGCAAAACCTGTGTGAAATATGACTTTCAGTAAGCACATAGAACAAAGTATGCTGAAAGTGGGAGACACTGTAATTACCATAGCTAAACTTTACTTACTTGTGCTTTTCCCTACAGATTTTCCCTATAGGACTACATGAATATAATTATGTGCACTCAGCATTCCTGGAATTTTGTAACTGAGTTGTTAAAAGGGGCTAAAAAACCCAAATGGTTAAACATATTTTACGATGGACAAAAAATATCTGTGAGACCATTATTGTCTTTGTTTTTATTTTGGCTTGTTCAAAACTAAAAAGCAAAAAATAAAATATCTCTGATAAAGCTAAATGATAAGAGAAATTTGGGACTAAGAGTTTTTTAAAATACTGAAGAATTTGTCATTCAAACACCTTAGGGTAAATTTGCTGGGTCAAAATGGCCTTCACTCTAAACCATTTGATTTTGTCTTTTGGAATTTTCTGAGTGTTTTTGTTTTGTAATTAATTTACTCTTTATTTCCAAATGAAATGTTTGCTTGGATGAAAGAATTAATTTTTTATGCCAAGTTTATTTGCAAATTCGGTACAAACAGGATTTGTTTTAAATGTCCTGAAATATCACATTTTTACACTATTTTTCAATGGCAAGATATTTATTCAGTTGTATTGATAAATCCTGCAGTTCTGTACTGAAAATGAAAGATATTCTTATTTTGGAATTGAATATGATGTCTTTATTGTTTCACTAGCTATTAATGCAGTTCCGCGTCAAGGTCACAGGAAGATTATGGATCATAATACTTTAAATGTGCAAGGATTTAATGGCCTGAAGAATTTAGTCTTGGGGACTGCTTTTATTTATGTGTAAATTCAAGATCACTTAAATGCAAAGCTAGCTGTAAATAAAATCGTTATAGGTGGAAAAATCTTTTAAAGTACGCTGTAGAAATACCTCTTCTTTGAGTAGCTATGAGTTGTCTAAACTCGTGGTAGGAAAATATTTCATTTTTTCCTTCACACAAAGAAAAGTCACAAAGCTATTTTAACTCATATTTTTGGAAAAAACCACTAGTGAGGTCTTGATATACTTTCTTAAATGTAAAATGCCGTTAAATTGTGAATGTCAGATAATGCAGGTGGAATAGTGTGTAGAAAAAATGAAAATGAAGACAATTTCATTCATAATCTCATGCTTCTGGGAATAAAGAGATCAAGAGATTTTGGATCAACAGGCAGTATTTGTCTCTTCATCTAGATTACACAGTGAAGGGACACTGAAAAAATCCTAAATTACTGTGCTACATGTTGCTACTAGTTAAGAAGGATGGCTGATTACAGTAAAGAGCAAGAAGTATCCAACCTCTGTGTATGTGGCTCCCACAGAGAGTTCAGAGGTGAGACAAGCTTAGTTAGGTTCAAAAGAACTCACATGTATTTCCATATGGCCATACCACTGACTGTCCATATTTCCATTTTAGATTTTAGAGACTACTCATGTTTTTAACTGGAAACATGTATCTTACAGTAAGACCAGGGAGCCTTTGCAAAGTGCAAGAGCAGAGCTCTGACATAGGAACACGGAATTCAAGTCAGCTCCAATAGTGTCAGCAGCACTAAACTCCTAGAAAAGAGCTGCCAGAGCTTTACAGCCTCTGTCATCATCACCAGGCTAACACACACGAATGGATCTGGGTCAGGGAATGGACTGCATGCTGCCTTGGAAAGCTTTGGGGTTTTCACAAATATCTGTCAAAAGACTGATGTCTAGGAATATTCTGTAGAAGCTGTACAGTATTGCTGCACACAGTGGAACATCTCTGGATGCTGCTAAAACCACTCATATGATCCCTGCTATACAGCAGCTTGATCAGTCTGTCAAAGCACGCCAAAATAGCTTGAAGTTGTTCTTTATTCAACTGTCCTAGAAATCTAAATCAAAATGTATTGATAAAATGGAACTGTTAAACAGAAATACTTTGTTTTATTTGGGAAAATGAGTCAGGTGGAGAATATTATGTCCAATGATGTCAGCAGCAGTAGGACTAGAAAGAATACCTTTATGATTAAGTATATAAATTCTTCTTTGAATTTCACTGCACATTTATGCATTCTCTTGCCTGTTTCTTGTCTGTTAGTGAGGCCCTGCAACGAACACAAGAACTCTGTGAGCTATTGTTGGGATGAGATTGCTGAGTGAAAACAACCTGAGAAGCTGCAAAACAGCTATCAGACCACTCTTATAAGTTAATATTATCTTTTCCTTATCCAAGAAACTGTAGTGATCATGCAGATTGTTGTGAACTAATGAATTTGCAAAGGTTCCTTTCTACATCAGTAGCTGCAAAAAAAAAATTAAAAAAAAATGAAGAGCAAGAAATGTAGCTTTATGGAAATATCCAGGTTTTATTATTTTCTTTTTTTTTTTACCAAAATTTCAGACAAGGTCTGCGAATGTTTGTTGGGCTCAGCACAGTCCTGTACAATGATGCAGAAAGCAGAAATGCGCATTGGAGAATGAAAAGCAAAAGAAAGAGTAAATGCTTCCTAAGATCTTTGATGGCTTAGATGGAGTAAACTCCTGACCTTCAAGCAAAGCATGAGACTCAACTGAGTGAATAGAGTAACAGTGAATTTCAGGAAGAGAACATCAAAAATGGATTGTCCATTAGCTATAACTTTTAAAGCTCTTCTGCATCCAGCATGAACTAAAATTGTTAATAATGAAAAAGAAAATAAAAAGGGGGTGGTTTTTGTCAGTTCTAGTCCTAATTGTAACAACCTCTGTCTTGAAAGTGATGCTTTGCATGATTGGTTCCATTATGTCTAGTACTGAGAGGCTGAATACTTTCATCTGCATAATGCTGTGAAGGAGTATAATTAGAAAAATGCTATTTTGAGTCTGAAGAATCTTTCTGTTGCCCTACCCATCTCAAAACTATTGTCTCATTAAGGACCTGAAAATTCTATTGTGTCTTCTGTCAGCAGTTCAACTTTTGTTGTATTTGACCAAGTGACCTAAGACATAGTGAAATAAAGTAGCATATTGAAACACTTTCCTGAACAGTCTTTTAATATAGCCATCCCAGAGAGTGTAGCCTCCCAAATAGTTCAGAGAGAGCATTTGCAGTTCTATCACCGTGGCTCAAGTCCTTGTCATATATGTACATCCTCAAGGACCTTATAAGAACAATTTTTTGCTGGCATTAGCTGTTCTGTAATTGTTATTAGCCATTATTTAATTATATCATGAGTCCAGTCCTGGTTATGTGATCTTGCTGTGATGAATAAATGAGTTCCCAGTTCACTCATAACATGAGCTGGTATGTTGTGGCCTAAGGCTTAGGGAACACTTAGCATGTAACACTTCCTTGGCCCCTGTGCCTGAAAGCAGGATACGTGTGCTACAGCCTATAGGGTGAATAAAGATACAGTGCAGCTGCAAACAGCTGAACAACTCAAATGAGGGTATCACACTTGAAATATTACATAGATATAATTACAATATCTTTCTAGAACTAACACTTTTGATAACCTTCTTGGGAAAATAAAGATCAGATGTCCTTATCTGATTACAGTAAATAACCTACAGGCATCCCAGTTAAGCAAATTACCATCCCAATTAAGCTGCAGTTCTTGCTGATAAGTATCATTAGGTTTAATTCCATTCCTTGGGAAATGTCCTGATTAAGGCTATTTCTCAATTTGCTGGTATGTAATTTAATAGTTAAAAAAAATTGTGACATTTGAAGCAGAAATGTGAAAGAAAAGCTGAATAAATTGGAATATGAGTATAAGTTTGGATGAAATGCATCACAGCAATCTCTGAAGAGGCCAGAAGAAATATTACCACAATTGCTTCAGTTAGTTTTGCTATCTCACAGAGAATAAAAGAGTAAGTTCTATGAAACATGCTTACTTTCTTTCTTATAGATACTATCAGTTTGTTGTAAAAAAATCAAATGCCTCATCATAGGGAAAAAAATAGAAGATCAGGAGAAAGAAAAATATCATCTACTTGGAAAAGAAACTTTTCATAGGGGCACTTGTAGGTGAGAATTTTTGTTGCTGAGAAAGAATTTCGTGATGAAATAAGGTTTTTTACTGACAGGCTATGCAGAGAGCATGGCTGATCTGGAAAAAATGTGGGAAGTATAAAAGCAAGTTCAATCAAATATACTGAACTACAGCAAAGCTGGATCTCCCCTATTTGACTCAACAGTGCCTATTTATAATGATATTATACATTAATGTATAACAGGGAGGTGAGGAATTGCTTGAGGAACTACATCTTGCCATGAGGGGTGCAGAAGACAGCCAAAGGCATAGACCCTCCCTTTAGGGTGTAGTGCTGTCAGGGGTACTGGGGCTGGCTGCTGATATCTAACCATTTCTCTAAGCTTTTTCCAAGAACTGCCGGTAAATTGAAAGGAAATGCATTCTGTACAGCTAAAATGTTATACCTTTAAGAATTCAATGTTTATACTGAGAGCGTTGTAGATGAGCAGCTTGTAATTTTTAAAGCACCAAGAAAATGTCCTAGAAAAACTGCCAGGAATTTTTTTCTGCTGTGGCAGTAGAGACTGAGGGGTTTTCTGAGTTCTGCTCCGAGCAGGGATAATGACAGGTCAGGTTGCTCAGGACTATGCCTTGACAGCAAAGAGGAAAAGGAGCTTGTAGAAAAAGATCTGTGAAGATACTTTCAGGCCTATGAAAACCCACAATTCTATATTATTAGAGGACATAAACCCTGTGTTCCCTTTAATTTGTGTTCTTATTGAATCTCTGAAATATTTTAATAGATTTTTTACCCCTGTTCAAGATTTTTTTTATTCCAGTTGGTATTATAAACTGGATAAAGGTTTTCCTCAGGATGGGAAACTCTGAAAATATCAAAAGATATGTATTAACATATAAGCATAGACTGTCTTCTGTAATATGAAATCTAGCATTTTCTGCACTCCAAGAGGGATTTGAATACTTTGAAATATTTTCCTCATAAATTGAGTTTTCTGTGTTTAACAGTGTGTTTTGTCTAAAGCCTTCCTGGAAAAGTAGAGTCCCTAGAAAACATACTGTACGACATAAAACTAGTGGTAAGTGGATGGGGAAAAGCCTGTTCTTTTATATAATAGTGGTGCATGTAATAGACCAGCATCCAAAAGCGTATCTTGCATAACAGATGCCAATAGTTACACAACAGGCAAAATACTTGACACTTCCAGGAACCTACAGTGCAGCACATGAAGTATAAACTCCAATGTATTGCTGATAATTAAAATAAAAAAATCAAAAGACTGCTTGTAAATAGGAATCCAACTTCCCAGGCAATCTCAGTAATTGTAAAAAAAGGGCTCCTGCAGAGTGGCATGGTCAGAAAGGAAAATACAATTTAATCTATCACCACAGATACCTTTCTGCAGGATGTGACACACTATAAAGGTCATTACACCCATCACTACAGCCTAACATTTTGTAGCAGTGTGATTCTCCTTGTTTGTGAAGCATATGCTAAACAGAAAGGGAGCAGGGAGTTGGTTGTTACTTAAAGCTGACAGCCAAAATAACCCTCAGTGCTTTGCCTTCAACTCCAAGTGACCAAATGTCCAAAGGTAAGCTTGAGGGATGTAACTGTGTGATGTGTGTGTAGATATCAAGGCTGATAGTCCCAGGTGCCATCCATCCTTGCCCATTTTCACTCATTATGTTCTCACTCACAGCTGCATTTTTTTAACAGTTTAAACAAACTTACTTGAAATCCATTCCTTTTACAAAAATAAGAGTTATTATTCAAAATAAGAAATCTCAAATTTTAGGCAGTCTTGAAACACCATGGGTCCACCTCAAAATGAATGCCTTATAAATTGTCTACATATGTGTACTTTCCATAACAAAAAACAAAGTGACTTTCTGCCCTTCATAAAATTCGAAATGTTGGTATCACCTCTTTGCTGCAATCAGGAAATATTCATCTAAACAAAGCTCAACTTAATTGCTCTTAACTTCTGAATTCTATATTTATTTATTTATTTATTTATTTTCTGAGGAGAAATGAAAGCATTCTGGTTTTTTTTTTGGCACTGATTCCAACTGATAAGCAATTTGTCAGTTTAAAATAAAACCATCCCTAAGCAGTGCTGAAAAATTGCTAATGGTTTAAATAATCAAGCGCATTCTAAATCTCTGAGGGCACCGGAACTAGATGAGTAAGTGGAACAGGATTTTAAAGTAGCACGGTACTCTCTAGATTAGGGAGGTATACTGAGAAGTGCTGAAGATTTTTTGGTGCAAGCACTAAAAAATAGNTAATTTGAACAACAAAACTAAAACATTGTTTTCTAAAGCATACACTCTACATCACATCGACTTCTAATGTAATGGGCAAATCAGGTTTTGGTTTGAAATCCACCTGAGCATCATTAAATTTTTGGACTTGGATAATTGCTTGTCTCTGCCTCTCACAGCTATAGAATATCAATACCAAGGCCCCTGAGTACTCCAACTGAATGCTTTAGGGAAAAGAGGGCTAATAATCCTTGACTGAAATCACTAGGCAAATACTTACAAGGAATAGATTGTCATTTAGTGTCAGGATCGAAAAATGGCTTGTTAAAGAAGTTATGCTAAGGGACTGACCCACACAATTATTGCATGTGGAAATCATGTTTCTAATGTTAAACAAGCTATGCTGCTGATATAAGACAGCTAGAAAAAAAAAAAAAAACAAAAAGAAAGGAGGAAAACCCCAAATTTTGAGCTTGGTATGCTTAAATTTTGCAAAATTAAAACTTAAAAGAGTGTAAGAAAGAAGTATAGAGCTATCCCTACAGTTCTAGTTAAGAGTATAACTTGTAAATATAGATGCATAATGGCCAGTACAAACTGTTGCAAAGTAGAAGAGATATAAGATGAAAAGGATGAAAAACAAAAAGGAGCTTTATGGAAGATCAGTAGTATCAGTGTATTAAAATATGTAGTACCTGAGGGATGGGGGAACCATTCCAGTCTGATCCCCAACTTCTCTCACTGCAGCTGCCAAAGGAGGTTAGGAGAAGTTAAGACTGTGCTGTTAAAGAGTTCTAGGGTTTCCTGCACAGAAAGGACATCAACTTGTTGAAGTGAGTCCAGAGGAGGCCACCAAGATGATAGAGGGATGGAGCACCTCTCCTATTAGAAAAAGCTGAGAGAATTGAGTTCAGCCTGGAAAAGAGAAGGCTTCAGGGTGACCTAATTGTGGCCTTCCAGTAACTGAAGGGAGTCTACAACGAAGACAGAGATGGACTTTTTTCAAGAGCATGTAGTGACAGGACAAGGGGGAACGATTTCAAACAGAAAGAGAGTAGGTTTAGATTAGATACTAAGAAGTTCTTCACTGTGAAGATGGTGAGGCACTGGAACAGGCTGTCCAAGAAGTTGTGACATCCCATTCCTGGAAGTGTTTAAGGCCAGGCTGGATGGAGCTCTGAAAAATCTGGTCTAGAGGAAAAACTATGGCAGAGGGGTTTGAACTAGATGAACTTTAATGTCCCTTCCAACCCAAATCATTGTCTGATCCTATGATAAGGTTAATCTATTAGAACTCTTGTACTGAGCAGAGCGATTCAGGAAGTTAGTCAACTGAAAACATTAAGAGGGATGCCACTGAACTCATGTTCTCATCATGCTTGTAGCTATCTGAGCTAATGTTAGGAGAGAAATGCTCCTGGGATCCTTTCCTAAGGTTTGGCTCTAATTACATTTAAAAGACAGGAATAGGATTTAATCTTTGAATATAAAGTAGAAATGAGAGATGAAACCATCAGGCCCTGATAAAATTCTTGAGAAGTTTGTCAAAGAAATGGGAGATCTGGGTTCTATCTTTTTATCAATTTGGAGAGTTCATAGCCACATTTTGTCAGAGAAAACAAATAAAAAATTCTGATCAGTCCTCAGAGCCTGCTATTGAGAAGTCAAAAATGTAAGTCCATAGATTGCATCTTACAAAGTAGGGCACATAGAAATCTTGGAATAGAGTTTGGCTTCCAGTCCCATCTTGTCTTTAATCTAGCAATTACTAAAAAATCCTCTGTAGGTGTTTTCATTGCACACAATAAGCAACTTCAAAGCCAGAGACCCAAGCAAAAGTAATTTACTTGTTTTTTGCCTTGTCTTATTTAATGGTTAACTTGAAGGTAATGGTTTTGTTAAAATGTGCTGAATAATAACTTTCGTTGTTCTGCAATGTGCTGAATTCCCTTTTCTCATAAGGCAGCAAATAATTATTCTCTACTGCCAGAGAACATTGTAGAGTGGAGAATCCTTTTCTCCTGTATCATCTGGCATGCAGAAATTTTCTGGTGCAGGGTTGCTTTCTAGTTCTAGATGAAACTAATAGAAAGCTTTGCAATTCAAACAGTGACATGATCATATTTCATACATTTGTAGTTGGTCTTCAGAAGCATTAGTATGGGAACATGTATTGCCAGCTTATCCTTCCAAAAATGATTTTGTTCAGCTTCCCCTCTTTCAGAGGCAGTGTCATTTCAGAGCCTTTGACAGATAAATAAACATGTATTACATTTAAACAAGAGCACTTAAACCTAATTCCTTCGTCACTATCCTCAAAAATTAAAAACTAATTCTTTTGTCACTGTCTTCAAATTTTGTAGGATTTGTCTTAATGTTGAAGATAGGAGCAAAATAGCTTTTTCTTTGCTCCTCAGCTTCTGAGCTGAGCTCAGTTGCCACTTCCCTCCCCTTCCTAGTCACTATCATTGTATATTGTGCCTTTCCATCCACTTGTCCACCCTAGCAATTCGTTTTTACCCTATCTCACCCACAAAACTCTTTCATTAAACAGTAGATAAGTCCTCCTTTTTTGTTTGTTATTTAAAGGCATACTCCAAACTATTAATTTCTAATATATGTTTGTAGAGTTTTACACAGTATATTAATAGAATTATCCAAGCTCCTCACACACAAAATTGATGTTTTTACTGTATTTTATAGGCTCATGGTTTCATTTCGAACTACCGCAGCTCATGAACTCAGTACAGAAAACACTGTTCACAGGAGCAATTTCTATGTGTTTTTTTCCCCTTTTCCCTAATAATACCAGAATCTTCTCTTAAGCACTGCAACTTTTTCCAGTCCTTTTATGTAATGTATGAAGATGAATTAAAAATACTTATGGATAATCCACAAAATGGCAAAATGTATTGTTAAGTTTCCCTCACATGTTTTAATGGAAAACTTTTCCTGGAAAATCATGCATAAATAATTAGCTTTTTTAAACTAGCTAAAGAGAAATTTCTCTCCAGGTATTAAATATGAATGATTCCCTTTTGTTCTTTATCTTTTAATTTTCATGTTCTTTTCACCTTTTAGGGTACATCTGTTTCACATGGTGAGCACAGTAAAACAATCTATAGGACTACTAAGGTTATATTATGGCTAAGCCTGTGAGCTGTACTAATGAGGTTTCACTGCTTGTAAGATTTAAAAAAGCCCTGTCTAGGGGGTACAGGGTTGAACTATATGAACAAGCTAAGGCTGGTGTTTGCTCAGAAATTTAAATCACGCACAATTTCCCTCTTAGGCTTAGGCAGTGCCTTTGAAAGTGTAATAACTCAGTATATGATTCAACATTTAATAATTTTCTTTATATTTGGTCACTTGGTGAATGTAAGGACCATGTGAACCTTTCCTAGGCTGAATTGGGATAGTCAGGTATTTCTGCTAAAAAGGGATCTGGTATTTTACAAATTTTATTATAACTTAAGAACAAGAGATAAGAATGAAAATTCATTGTATGAAAAAGATATCAAGGAACTATGACAGGCTGAAACATAAAACTGAAAAAGACAAAAAATATGACAAACTTCAATAACTAATGTAGAACCCCTTCCCCGAGTACTGAGCGAGTTCTTTTATTTATTAGTTATTTTGGGGTTTTCCCTCTAGCTCTTCATTGAATGTGTTTTTACATATGGTTTACTTTGTCATCTAATAATTATAGATGACAAGAGGATGGGTCAGAAGATTAATTGGCCTATGCCAAGAGACAGAATATACTGTTTGAATGTAAACTTATGACTATTCAAATAATTTACCTTATTTACTGATCCTTCAGTAGATAGATACTTGATGCATCTGTGGAAAGTTAAGACCTCGTCTGACTGAACTGTTTACAATTAACCATATACTAATATATTCATGAGTAGTCTGTGGGCAGCTGGTACAGCTGTTGCTACCACTAACAACTGATCAGTTTTAACCCTAGACTTGGTAAGCAGTCCTATTTCCCACTGCTATGAACATGCTAACACAAATTTAGCCCCACTGATGTAGAAGGTTTCACTCTTTCTTGGGACAAATATGGAGTCCTGATCTAGCTTTCATTAGACAGGAGGCATAGACAGAAATTCACAGCTGTCACATTTGCCTCCTTTTGGATTTTTCCTTGTGAACAGACACATTAAAAGTAATATCCTCTCCACTTGGCAAAAATTATCTGATTATCAGGAGGATGTGTTTAGGTTTGCAATTTTTAAACATAATTTTGGTTTTACCTTGCAGGAGCTGAAATGCAGCCTTCAGAACACAGCACTCTCTGAAAGGGAGGCAATTCCAAAAATGATACGGGCAATACTATGCTTAAGAGATGTATTTAAGAGTAGAGCTCTTAAGCAGATCGTATAATTCAGGGGATGGGTGGAGGTCGGAGGTGGATAGCAGAGGTATGATGCTGTCATTTAATACTGCCAGTAAAAACACACAAAAAAATTAAATATATCTAGTTTTATTTTCTGAGACTTTCTGTGATTTTACAAAGAACAGTACAACATTTTCTTCTGATTTTTTTATTTAAGTATCAGATTCTTTAAGCCTATCTTTCTCCTTTAAGGAGAAAGGGTATAAAGTATTGTGAAAATTATATAAATATGTCGAGTCTTCATTTGAATAGTATTGAGAAACATTGAAGACGTAAGTAACAAAAATCCTAGCAAACAATCCTGTAGTCAAATGATCCAGAATAGACTAGAGAACTAATATATTATGTTATTATGGCTACTGAATATTTAGATTTAGTTTTATGTAAGCAGAACTTCAAAGATTATCCTCAGCAAATACAGTAAACATATTTGCAAACAAATTAAATATTCCCATCCAGATATTCTATCTCTAGTAATCATCAGTTATGTTTGCTCTAGAATTTAATATTTTGGATTCCAAATGACATTATCATTAATCCAGTTCTGTATAATTTTATAGTGTGTTTTTGGCAGCTGAATACTCATCCTTGTTGTCCAGTCTGATTTCATCTAGTGCTGGTTTTAGGTTTTATTTTTCTCTACTGCAGCTGTATGTTCTTTTTTCCCTTCTTCAGCTGTTTCTTTAAACAACAGTAATTTCCCTGTCATCTGTACGCTAAGCTGTCCTTTGTTTTTATGCCATATGATCGGTATACAGTTCCTCTATTCCTCCAGTCTGAGGAGGAATCTGAGGCAATCTCTGTTGCCTCAGAAGAATTTATGGCAGTATGTGTGAACTGAGGATCCAGCTCAATATGGTTAAGATTGTCCTATGCTGATGGAGTTTCTAAAGAAGCTTCTCTTCATAAGGAGACCCTGGTTTTTGCTTAGGTTCAGTTCAGGTTCTCAAAGCAGCTGTTTTTATCCAGTGACAAAATGCATTCAGCAAATTCTGAACATACTTAGCATATAAAGAGCACTGGTCTTTTCAGTGAAAGAGGAAACCAGATAAAATATAGTTTTCATATGCACCTTTCAAAACTGACTTTGTTATAATATTATATCTTTAACTGCATTTGCCATTGTCAGTATCGCATTTAATATGAAAGGGCATTTCAAATCTAAACACTTGATTTTTCACAGAAAATTTGAATTAGCTGTTTTCTAATGTATTGTTTTGTAATTAGTAACTTCATATGCTAATGCAACTGCATTTTCTAAATGGTGATTGTCTCCTTTATCAGTGCCTGTTTCAAAAGGAGCAAAAATTTAACCGCCCTTTATGGTTAATCTTCGCTACTATGTGAAGGATCTCATTTTTTATTCATTTTACCTTCTCAGCTTCAGTAGTGCTTCTATTTCTCACCTAAGAACAATTTTTCCACTTGCATAAGAAAAAAAAAAAAAGGAAAAGAAACTTGGAAGAGAAATCACATTGTTTTCCATGTGCTTTAGGAAAAGTGATAAACACAGTCATTAAGTATATTTGCAAATTTTCCTCTAGGGCAAAGTATACTTGAGCAGAATACTTTTTTCAATTCTTTCTCTGCAGTAGGAAGGAGAAACTATTATACAGTCTACTTTACAGAGCTAGGAAAGTGTGGGTCTGTCAATTAAATTGGTTTACAGGTACACAGGCAAAAAGAAACAACTCACCCAAACCAAGCAAGGAAAGAATTCATTCCTGGAAAAATAATGAGCACTGCCTGCAAGGAAGAGCAGAATGCATGATACCTGGTTTCACCCTCAAATAGACTGAAACAAATAGATGCAATTCCTATAGAAGATTTTCTTATCTGATGAAACAATATTCAATAGTCTTGCAACAGATTGGTTTTAAATGTAACACCTGTAAATCATAAACATGAACCGCCAGGAGTGTTGCTGCTATAATGTTAGCTGTGTTGTAATTTCAGCTACGTTGCAATAAATAGAGCTGAAGCAGTCTCAAATTGACTTCTATCTGATAGTCATGAGATTTTTGACATAAGATACAAGTTATTTTCACATTATGTTATATAGTCTTTCAATGACATATCAATGTTTGGCTGTTGTGGCTTCCAGCACGTGGCACACATAAAATAAAGCACACTGATTAAAATATTTGAGCACTTTATGTTGCTGAAAAGTTTATGTTTTCAAGTGCGATTGCCTAATATGCACACTATGTAGTAAAAGTCTAGATGCATTGTTATACATTAAGAGATCAGAATTTTGTGATCAAATATATATTTTAAAAAAACACAACAGAGTTACACTGGAACTATGTTATCATAAGACTAATGAAAGACTAAGCGGAATAATAGTTTATATGATAAGCTTATAGATGTTTATAATTTAATTTCAAATTATTATAGTCTTATTTCAGCATCTTTGGATTTATAATATATCAGTGTAACTGCATTAGGTGGAATCAATAAACCATGTAATCTACCATCAGTGGTAGACAGTGCCAGATATTCATATTAAATAGAAGGAAAAATTATAGTGGATAATTGTTAAATAGCTACTGCATCTACAAAGATTCTTCATATTCTTAACATTTAGCAAATGCATTAAATAATGTGAATTTATACTCATTAAAATTTAACTCATTTTCCATATCAAATTTCTACACATACATTAGCATCTTTTAGCAAGGAACTTCTGAATTTATAAAAAGAGCCTCTATTCTGTGTCTTCAATTTAGTCTAACAGTATCTGAAACTCAAGATTTAAGTATCATTTTAGCTAATTTCTAAACTAAAGCCATGACTAATGAGAGCTGTCAATCAGACATTCACCAGACAGCCATGATTTCTCAAATATGATGGTTATTGACTTAGTGCCTTCATCCACCAGTCCTGTGGACTTGTACACCTTCAGGTTCCTAATACGGACCCAAACTTGATCTCCTGCAGTGTGCAGTTCTTGGTTTTCCCAGACCCTGCCTGCGGCTTTTGTGACTTCCTGGTGGAGGCTGAGGCAAAAAAGTCATTGAGTACGTTAGCCTTCTCCATGTCCTGGATAAGCAGGTCTCCCTTTTCCTTCCAGAGGGGCCCACATTTTCCCTAGTCTTCCTTTTATTGATGACAGACCTATAATTGCTGTTTATACGACAGACTTATAAATGCTGTTGTTACTTCTCTTTTTTCTTTTGATCACTATTTGTTGTAATTTATTGTCACAAATATTGAAAAAAGGCCTGTGTGCAGTAGAATAGTTTGCATCCATATGTTAATATATTTCTGATTTGAACAATGTAGTGTAAGAAGATTTAAATGCAGACTACAATACTAGTTTGCATTTTAATGAATGCTGAGTATTTCTTAACAATAGCCTCTGCTTCCCTACACACTTTGAGCAGATATCAGGAATGTTCTTAAAAATCATTTAAAGATTTTTGTGTGATTATTACTGTACTTCCCCAAAAGAAGTTCCATGTGAGATGGTATTGGTAAATGGTATGGATTGTTAAATGGTCAAAGATGTGTTTGAGTGGTCAAATCAAGAGCTGTCAAATTATTATTTTTTTAAAAATAATGAATCTTTGGTCCAATAATCCATTCTTTTGAACACTAAAAGTAATTTATCCAACTCTTTGTAAATACAGAACTAAAATAGCGCAGTAATTTAACTAAAATTTCTCTTTGGCAAAATCTCCTATTCCAACAGAATATCTGCTCTCTCTGAATATACTCCAGTGATTGGTAGTACTCATTGAACTAGCCTCCTTGATAGAGTACTAGTTGAATTAATTAATAGTGTAGTCCAAAATGAAGCTTCATAATTTCAGAAAAATATAACACATAATTGAAAACATATTCAGAAACAGTTTGCTAATACTTTCTTCACTGTAGATCAGCAATTAACTCTAATTTTAAGTATCCCCAAATCAAGCTATTCAAATATACTTTTCTTAACAGCCATCACTATCTCAGGCCTAACTTAGCATGCCCTCTGCTTTTCAATACAGTTCCCTTTGCAGAGTGAAACTCTTCTTATTACCCTTAACTTATTTAAATATTCCCCTAGAGAATGAAGAAGCAATTAACAAACAAGTTAAAGTGTCTGTGCACGTGTGTGCCCAATGTTAGCTTTTGAAAAGGATAGAAGCTCTAACACTCTTACTGCTCAAAGGTAAACTCTGTTGAACCTTGAGGTACAAGTTTTTACTCAGGACTGTTCAGGCTCTAGTTCTATGCCTAATATTTGCAAGCAGTAACCCTCATTTCCTATGCAAGTCTCCAGCTCCTGCTTTGTTGATTTTGTGGAGGTTATAATCATTTTTATTTCTCTCCTCCTCTCATGCTCTTTTACATGAAACTGTCCTGTATTACAATGAGAAAGGAGGAAAAAGCATACCAGCATTTTGACTTTCCTATATGACAAAAATCTAGTCATTTGAACAGCTTTAGCTTTGGCCTTCGTTATCCTCAATAGTGAGTATCAGTAGAAACAAGTGTATTGACTTTAATTCTTCAAGGCTAATTTGCTCTAAAATTTTAGAAGATGTAGCCTTTTGATATTTTAATAAAATTTAAGTACTATTAAAATTATTAATATTTAATAATTTAATATATTTATAATTATTGGTTAATTATATTAGATATTGATCTAATTTAAATTTCTGGTTGCTACAGGGGAACTTTAAATTGATTGCAGAAAACTGTGTTCTCTATGGAAGACAGAGAAATCTGTACCATAGCAGAGCCTTATCCCATGGTATCCTGAATGAATGAGAGATGTCTTATTGATTGTAGCACTATTTTTCTTCTGCCATTGCTGATAAATTCACATAATTACAGACGTGCACAGCTGTTGCAAAGCTCAGAGCTGATCTTTGATTACAATTTTTGCTGCAGTCACAGTAGAACCTCTGACGCCAATGTCATATTCTTCTGTAATTATTAGTAGGTTTCTAACTACACTGATTTTATTTTATTATTTTTTAATAGACAGTTAAATATTAGAGGAAGGAGTTAGGATTTACTGATTCTGTCACTTGTTAGCAGTAACTTACTCTAATAACCACTCCAAGTCAGTATATTGTAATCAGGAGATAAGAGATATTCATTGACTGTGCATGAAATACTGAGTGGGTTGCATTCACACCCTAGGCTTCCAGCCAAAACCAGATGCTGCAGCTGCCATTGTTTGGTCCATCTGGAAATTAGCTAACTTCATTCCCCCAAATGGCCTGTGGCTGAATTGTCACAAAACTGAGTACAATGTCTTGGGAAAGAAAACAGAGACAAAAGAACTTAAATATTTTTATTCAAAATTGTATATTCTGTGATAATGACCGCAGTATTTAAGTCCTTCAGTGGTGTATTATGTAAGCAACGTGACTAACACATTCCGACAAAAGGCAGAATTGGGTGTGAGATGTGATAAGGGACACAAAAACATCCCCAAAAAAATCCCACCATAAAACACCCCTGATGGTCTGTTTCCAGCAACAGAACACACTTGAAATGAAGGGCAAACATCTTGAATAAATCTCAGTTATATGGTGAGGCATCTGGTCTGTAAACCAGTTTTTGGAAAGCTAAGCATATCAATAAAGAGCTGTGTTGTTTAGAAATAAACCTTTGATATTTCTAGGTCAATTATATGTTTTTAGGCTTAGTCTTAGTGATAGTTTCATGTTATATATGATTTTTTGGCTTGAGTTATAAGCAGACAAAAAAGGGCCAGAAGAAAGGAAATATCACTACATTTGTTTTACCAAAAGGAAGAGGTGATACAGAGTTTGGAGTGATTTATTTGCCTCGAGTCACATAGCTGTAAGATTCTGAAAGATTTTTCTGTCTTCCAGGGATGGATATACTCCTGTGTCTGTCTCACAACCCTATGTTCAAGTTAGAACTGGGCATATATCCATCTCCCAGCCCCACTACTGTTGAAACAAAGCTTTGGTTCCTACAGAGAAAAGCTGATTTGACAGATTTAACCCACTGCAAGGCTCTCTGCATGGGATACTCTAGGAGAAATCCACCAGGGAAGCCATGGTGACACGTTTTTAAAGCTAGTACACATGAATTAAATTTAGTCTTAAGTAAATAACTTTTCTGTATGATGCAACGGAAAAGCAAGTCACTTCAGGATCCATGAATGCCAAGATCTGAAGTAGAAGTAATAATGTCATGTGATGGGCTGAAAATCAGGCCCTACATCTTTTATGGGTTCCTTTAACAGCTAAGTTTCAAATATGCTACTTCCTTAGTACCCTACCTTCCATACTGTCTTTCACTCCTGTTGCTACATTCCTTCTTCTTACAGAGTGGATACGAGGATGGAGAGACTGATTTCTGCCTCTCATGAGCCCCAACCTGTACACAGAGGTTTGGCTTTAGTATCCATTTGGGAGTTGTACCACCTGTAGGCTCCATTTATATGGAAACTACTTCATAGGTGTTTACAACATCTACAGGATCATTTCAAACCTTTATGACTCTTTTTTCTATGAAAGCTAACTTCCTTTAAAAAGTTCAGTACTACATTAAGAAGGATATACATTTGAAAATCTGGTTTATTAGCAGCTTGATTTTCAAATAATATTGTTATATCTTCACTTTTTAGTCATCCTTATTCTCCTTTTTGTGAGAATACCTCAGGCTTGTTCTTTTCACAGAATGCTGTGATTTCCTTGGTCCGTCCTCTGCTTGGAAGAATGGATTTTATTCACAATACAGACTCCTGGGCTGCATATTGTCCCACTTCTCCATATTGTTTGTTTACAATGATCAGGAGCTGCTGGAGAGCAGAACTGAATAAAGTTTGCCATCAGCCTTGGATGTAGTATAATCTGGAATTTCTTAATGCTTCATAGCAAGCTTTTGTACAGCACAGCAGGTGGGCTGTAAAATCTTTCTCTGATGTATTGAAAAGTAAGCATGAAGTGAATAAATAAGTAAATATGATATTCACATTGGAATGCCCTGTTTGCTGAATTTCTGAACAAATTATATGTGTGCACCTTAGAAATGAAAGACTTTTTCTTGAAGGAGGCAAATAAATGACAGTTAAGAATTAGAAAGTTTTTGGACCATATTACAGAATAACTTGATAGTTTTTTTCCATATTTAAAACTAATTCCTATCATGAGGATAGGGAGGAAATAAAGTAGGGTGTTTTTTTCTTGTTTCCTTTTTGAAGAAGAAATTGTTAGTTTTAAGAAATTTGTAGAGAAAATTTGATATAGAAGAAATAGAACATTTACAGGGGAAGTTGGATAGTCCTATAAAGCCAGTCCATCTTTCTAGATTGCTTAGACTAGTCTTGGAAATCAGCTCTTAGTCTCAGCTGCTTTTAACACTATTCAAGAATGATTTCATAAATTAACTTTTATTTTTGACTCATAACGGGCTGAAAAATCATATCTACTGGAGCTAAAACAAGCTGTGTGAAATGCTGATAGGAATTTCATATCTATTCTCATTGCGTAAGCGGTTGCTTGATAGGATCTCTATAAAATATTTAATTAGGACTGAAAGAGGAAAACGTTTTAGAGATAAATTGAATCCAATATACCTCATCTGTGTGAGAATTCTGACATGTCTCAGTTTTAGAATTTTGAATTAGAAAGAAAGACATGAATTAAATTCTACCCTCCTTGTAAACAAAATGGCATGATACGAGTGTAGTAGTTTAGTAGAGATAAATGCCTTTGTTTTTAATTTAGTCAATCAATCAATGCAGCATGACTGAATATGAAGATGTATAATCTATTTAAAAATATTAAGTAGTCTTATATTAACTTTAATTAGTCATTATCAGGCAGTAATTTATATTCCTACAGGTACTCTTAGGTAACTGGAAATATATAGAAATGGAAGCAGTACTGGAAAATTTTAAATAATAAGCATTGAAAGTAGATAGTTATTGTAAATATTAATGATATATAAAAAATAAGCAATAAACTAAAATCCAAAATCTTTAGATCTGAAGTATAGATTTTTTTTTCATGTTCTTCATCGGTCAGGAACTTATTCTATCAAAGATTAACATTTTCTAAGCTAATTAATGAATTCCTGAAATCTAAGAGTTTGGCTTTTTTAATTTATACTTTTTATTCATGCAAATTAAATAGAAATGAAAACTTCATAAAGAAATCTCTGAAATACTGTGTGAGTCTGCTTGTAAATTAGAGACTTTAAAAATAAATCTTTATATTTTCTTAAATAACAAATAGATTAATGCTGGGAATAAGTAGTAAAAATTATTTATTCCAAGCGAAAATCAGCCCATGTCAGAAATTTATGGTGAAAATATGGTTTTCAAAATTTTGAAAAAGTCACTATGTGTATCCACTTAAAACTATGGATCACATATGGTGTTGTAGACTTTTAAGATCATAACAGCAGGTAAAATTTTAAGCGCAGGGTAGAATTTTCAGAGAGCTTTTCAGTGGTGTAGTTTTCTTTTTCTAAGGTTTTCCCCAAAATTCTGGGATCAAATTGTCCCAGATGTCCATATGAAAACACCTGCATCACCAAGATGTACATTTTCACTGAGGACTTTTATTTCCCCTTTAGTCCATAAGACCTAACAGACCTGAGATGTTGTTTATTTCATGTTACTCTAGACATCTGCACTTGTCAAGGTAAATTATGAACTGAGAATCCTGATTTATCTTAAATACTTATGAAGTCAAGGAAAATTATGGTGTTTCAGATGGCACCAAAGTAAGATCAGTCCCATTCCTCTTTTTTGTCTGACCTCCAACATATAGACAAAAACCAGGTCATTAGAAAAAAGATTCCTTCCTCTTTACCTCAGCATCCTTTTTCTCATGATTCTTTGGCCAACAGACCAGACAATAACAGGAAGCAGAGTTTTACAAGGCAATTTTATTAAAAATACAAAATGGATACTGTGAAAGACAAACATACAGTATGCCAATTACTGTGATAAGTAACAGTATGACCTCATTATAGCAGAGTCATAGAAGATAATCTGATAATGCAAAGAATCATGTTAATCTGTGCACAAAATATAATTCATATGATTGAGAAAAGAAAGTGAAGCAAAATAGTGTAAAATTTATCATAACTCCCAGCTTTCCTGACCAAAAAACATGCACAAAAAATGCGTCAAAAAGAATTGTTCTATGGTTAAGGTGTTTCCTTTCTGTCAGCCAACAAACTCCGGGCATTATGACTGACATCTGTGAATATCCATGTCCTCCCTCAGGTTTCAGAGAAGCAAAAGGTTTTAGTAACAGTCAAGAAATGCTTATGAGGATAGACTTACTGGGTCTTTGGGATCATTCATCAGTATAGTGCAGGGGTAATTTTAAAACTATCCTCAAAAATTCAGATTAATGAATGTCTCAAGAGGCTAAGACACTGCATGAAGTTCAGGAAAGCCCTGGCCCTGCGCTCAGAGACAGCATTTGCAATTGAAATGTAGTAGCATATTATTTACCTAAACAGCTGTACTTAGTGTATCTCAGTAATGGTGCTGCTGCTGCTATTATGGTTCAAGAAGATAAGAAGAAACAGTAAAGAAAAGGAAATCACTTAATTGATATACTAGCTTTCAATATCCCTTAAAATCAACCTTCCTCCTACAACTCTGTATATGTCTCTCTTTTTCCCACAACATAACTTCATCACATCTCTTCTCCTCATTTTTTTGCTCCTTCTCTCTGCAACATTTCTTTCATTCTAATACCAATTACTTTTTCTCTCAGAGGGCAATTTGTTAGTACCTTATTTGTTAAACTCTGGCAAATTCTGCTTTAGAATTGTAGCTGTTCTCTCTATTTCAGAATTAAAGAAAAGTCTGAGTGCCTAAAAGCTTGTCTAGTTTTTGAGATTTTTTTCCCCAGCTGTACTTCTTTGGCCTAATAAAAGGTTTGTCCTTTATTACAAGTCTTGTTTGCCTGCACCGTGCATGGGGCCTGGAACATGTAATAGTGAAACTTTTTATTGTGTATAAAGCCAAGGGTAGTCCAGGTTGTTATTACTTTTTTACCAAGGCTGTTTCGATAATTTTTCTCTAAGAATCTCCCGTATTGAGTGTGCTTATACTTTATTTACATCTGTTAAACTTTAGAAAACCTGTGCTTCTGAATTAGGTAAGACTGAAGCTACAGTGGGTAGCAGATTCTGTTAAAATGGTAACTTTTCTGTCATAAGCATTATTTAGCTTTGTTTCTCCTGTGTTCTCTCAAACTCTTAGAAATTACAAATGTCTTTTGTGTTCACCTGTCCCTCTGTGACTCCCTCCCTGTTTCCCTTTCTGTAGACCATTCTTTCTTTTCTTCTCCTTCTGTGGCTTAAGGGGAGCTATAAATTCCTGAAAGAAAAGGAAAAAGAAAATGCTATAATTACCAGCATAAGTACTTATCGCAGGTAGGAACTAGCTACCTCTGATTGCTAACAGCAGTGAGGCTGCTTTAAAGTGGAGGAGGAAAACTTTCTATAACTACTAGTTGAAAGCATAAGCTCTCATTCTAAGACTAAATGACTTGAGCCAATGTCAAGGATAAGGAGAGAGAGGACTTCCCTGCTCTGTGGAAGCAGTTTGTGGCTCTCTAACACTTGAGCAAGAGTGTTGAGGAATACTCCTTTCCATAGGAATTTTCAATGCTAGAATTAGTGTGTGACATTCACTCTTTTTACTGGTGGGATTAGAAGACCAGTTTAACCTTAAAAGGTTAAAGTTTTCTGTAAATCTCTCCAACCTCTTGCTTTGTTTTTTATTTGCACGGCTGTATGCAGCTTTGGTTGGTTGTTTTTGAGCAAATTATATCTGAGAAACAGTTTGTTACAGTGGGAGTGAGGAAATAAGGGATAATAAATGGCAGCTACCCATGAACACATAAAGATGACAAAGAAAACCAATGAACTAAATCAGAAAATGTCACCTGTTTGACTCAGATGGGACTACAGTACTGTTGCTGTATGATGCTTCAACTTAAGAGATTTTATGTTATTCAAAATAGAACCTTCCTGCAAATACCATTTCCTTGTCTCATGTCAAATAAAAGGAAATAAAGATCAGAAAAAAAAAGTATTTTTCTGAAGGGGAACTCTGAAGCCTCTGACTTTGGCTCTGGGTTTTCTCTCTCTCTTTACTTTTCTTTCTTTTCTTCTTCCCTCAGTTTATGAACAGGAAAATAATAAAAAGAAATATTTTTTACAAATTTGCAGCTCAGTTCATTCTTCCTTTATCTTTCCCTTGGAGAGTTCATAATTTTAGTCAAAAGAACTATACCCTTCTCTCTGGCATTTTCCTCCTTGAGAATGAATTGTTCCAATAATTGTTCCAATACAAGAACACATACACACTCAAAAAAAAGAAACCAAAACCAAAACAAAAAACCCCACCAAAACCAAAACAAACAAACAAACAAAACCCAACCAACAACAAAAAAAAAGAATGGCAAAGGCTGTTTTGACTGTGGGTTTATATACTACAAGCTAGTATTAAAAATGTATAGAATAAGAATGTCAGATGTAACATTTGGTCCTTTGCTTTTAAGGAATTTATGTAGAGTATCTGTCGATCATCCTTTATCCACCTTGCACATGTCGTGCTACTTCTCATATTCTATTATATGAAAGATCGTCTTTTTCCAAAAGATATCCAGAATGAAGATGTATCTCACAGACTGCAGTTGCCTGCTGCTGTGCCTCCTGTCATTGCTCCTGTCACCAGCATAAATGCAAGCAATCAGAGCAACAGTGAGGCAGACAGAGGTGGTGACAAAAGCAACAGAGTCAGGAAAAGAGGTGTCAGTAATGCCACAGCTGCCATAATTTGCCCATATGGGGAGAGCTCAGCTCATGCGCTGCTGTATTTTAAAACCTGGAAAACAAGGTGTTGCTTATCTTTTTAGATTGCTTCTCTTTAGACCTCATGAGGGTTTCTGTGCATTTTAGCTTCCTACACTTCAAGTAGAAGCTGACTTCAGAAAGTCTGTTCACAGAGCCTTAAGTCGGAAATCAACATGTGTGCCCAGTCTTCCTTCTCTATGCACAAGAAAATCCTGTTTCAAACACAAACATAGTCAGATCAGTTACTCTAAATAGTAACTGAACATCCTGCATTTTTAGTCAAGGGCTGACAATTTATTTTTCAAATTTTATGGGCAGAGGGGGAAGACGGAAACATCAGAGCTACGTCACAATGCTGTAGTAACCTCTTAAATATGCAAATCAAATAAGGAGTGCAAACTGGTGCTTAGGGGTTCAGAGTAAGTTCATGAATGCCATTATCTCAGTTTCTCATATTTTTATGTTAAACTGTTCAGTTATAACTTTAGAATAATTTTAGAGATAAATTTAAAAGAGAAATAGAATTCCTTTTTTTTCTTTTCTGGATAGAGGTTCAATAAAACTTGGAAACTTAATTTCAAACAACAATTCTGTACTCTGGTAAGAGCTGATGAAGAACCTAAAATTAAACAACTGGACTTAAAACTGATGCAAAAAAGAAGGTATATTAAAAGCCCAAGTACCTAACTTTTTTTTTTTAAAGAACTTTCATAAGATTTGATTTGGATATTGCTCATTAGCTGACTGAAAAACTTCTAAAGCTTACTCATTTTTATAGTCCATACCCTTAACTGTATTTCAGCCTAATGATAATGGGGACTTGATTCTTAAAATGCACTGGAATCCAAATGTCTGAGTTTAGTTTCCAGATCTCCTATGAAGGTCCCCATTGCTTTCAGCAAGTCTGAACCTCAGTTTTTCATCATTAAAATGGAACATAATGTTTTTCTTATTTCTCTTTGAAATAAGAGAAGAGATTGTTTTTATAATGTCCTGCATGATACCTAGTACTAAGGATTCATGGTCTCCTTTAATATCTATTTGCTCTGCTACGAAATAGAGAAATAACATTTAACTATGTTTTGGTTCAACGGAACAGTTTTCCAGGAGCCAGCCTGGATGAGATCAACTCCTTTCCTGCTTAGCTAACTGTTCTACCTTCCACAAGTCCCATATGTGCAAACAGCCCAGAGGAGCAGCTCTTTCGCAGGGTCTGCCTATTCCTGCTTACACTGCAAGTGGGTGAACATAGTTGATGTAAGGGTGCAAGGGGAATGCTCTTTACATTTCGAATAAGCAAGATCTGCTCACTTAGTAAAGATGCAACTGACAATACTTTGTAAGATGTTTTCTGTATTTAGACTACACAGTAGTGGTATAGTTGTACCAACATACAGCTCACTTCCTGTTTACTCAGTCCAGGTCACATTAACTCAAAACCTTGGTAATTACTCGGTAAAGTAACAGCTCGTGGTAATCTACAATAATGTTCCTCTATTACTTTAGAAAATTAAAGAAAATGACATCAGTCATCACTTCAGTGAAGAAGATTGGACTGCAGCACTGCCAAGTGTGTAATCATGGAGTACGTTTTGTATTAACCCCACAATGGGAGCGCTATGTAGGGAAAACCATAGCGCTTGTGAGTACAATTGATTAGTCATCTCAGGACAGATCTAAGAGTGTGCTCCAGTTAACTTAGTCACCTGCAATGACATAAATTCACGTAGGTGACATTTAGGAATCTTCCTGAAAGTCACATTTTATGGATATTGCATGGTCACCCCAAAACTGAGACGAGTGAGAGATTCTGTTCCATCACAGATCTTGAAAGAGTAGGGACAGGGGACAGGGCATAGCAACATTGCCATACATTAAGAAGCTTGTGGTGTTCATACCTGCAAAACAATGTTTCCTTTAACATGCAAGTATTCTCAATGATAACTTGTGAAAAACAGGTAAAAACAGGAAATTCCTGAAACCCATAAAAGATATACCATCCAAAACCCTTTCTTGACCTACAGTAAGACTAATAAATCTTACCACCTTCATCTCTCTAGCAGGAACAGTAAATCAAAAACTCAGTTAATCAGATACATATATTACTGGTATTCTGTTTAGTTTTATTTCATAAATGATATGTAATACCTGCAAGCCATATAGTATTTAAAGCTGCAGATCCTCTGACTGAATCTAGATGCTCAAAAGAGAATTCATTTAGCTGCTTTCCACTTCCTCCTCACTTTGAATGTATTTATGGGAAAATTTACACCTTTTCAGCACCTTTTCAGTATTCTTCATCTAGAAAGAACTCCTGCTTTAGTCAGAACATTGCCAGCAGGTCAGATGAGGTGATCCCTCTCATCTGCTCAGATCTGATCTGGTAAGGCAGATCAGGAGTGATGGGTGCAGTCGCAAGATCTCAACTACAGGAGAGACATGGACTTACTAGAGCAAGTCCAGCACAGGGCCACAAAGATGATGAAGGGACTGGAGCACTTGTCACACAAGAAGAGTCTGAGAAAGATGAAACTGCTCTGCTTGGAGTAAACAAGAGGAGATCTCATCATTGTGTGTAAATCTCTGATGAAGTGAATAATCTCTCAGTGATGCTAATAATCTTCTCAGTGATGCTAATAAAAAGAACAATAAGCAACAGGAACAAACTGACATACAAGAAAATATGTTTAAACATGAGAAAAAACTTATTTACTTCTGAAGGTGGTTGAAAATGAATTGTCCAGAGATGTGGATTCTCTGTGCTTGGAGATATTCAAAACTGCTGGTTAAAACCCAGAGCAACCTGCTGTATGTGACCTTTCCTCGGAGTGGTTTCATACTCAGTTAGAGAGTTTTAATTAAGTCAAGCGTTTTCTATCAATTAACCAACAGGGCATGCATTTTCTTGAAACAGAAGAGAATGAGGTTACATTCATTGGTGTATATTGTTATGAATGTGAAATATGGAAGCTGAAATTTGAAAGCCATAGATTATCTAAATGTCTGATTTATTCTATGTGTTTCTTGCTGGCAATTCTATGCTTGTCAAAAGACCTAGATTTTCTGGGAAAAATATTAGAAGAATTGCAAGCA
The DNA here is from genome assembly GCA_013400235.1 of Oriolus oriolus. Taxonomy (NCBI): domain Eukaryota; kingdom Metazoa; phylum Chordata; class Aves; order Passeriformes; family Corvidae; genus Oriolus; species Oriolus oriolus. Next base: position 183,477 of record VXBT01006276.1, on the reverse strand, counting down.
ATTTTCTTCTGAAATGTTATATAGAGAGGTCCTTATCACCATGAACTGCTGCCTCTTCTTTTCCCATCTGACCACTTTTTTCTGTCTTTTATTCTGCTGCGTCCTCTTCCGGCTTTTCATTAAGAATGGACCTATGAGCCTGACAAAAGCTATCAAAATGTTCAGTTTATATCTCCATGAAAATACTTTTCACATCTTGACACTCACTGAGAAAGACCAACAAACAAACAAATTTAGTTAGGGCATTAGAGAATTTCCTTGAGATTCGTCCCCTTATCCTACTCACTGGTATTTCCCAGATTCCTCTTGATGCCATCTTACATAGAAATGTGCATATATATGTATTGACTTTCATGCTATTCTGTTATTGCAGAGAAATTTCTGAAAAGTAATCTCCTGTTTCAGGGTAACTTGAAGGCCTCCCCATAGCCCCCAGCATTATTATACTTGACCGTTAGTTAAAGATCTGACAATTTTTAGGAACAATCTTTTTAAGTCCTTTGGGTGGTAACTGACAAAGCTTTTATAGTGTGCTTCATATTTATATTCCTTAACATCAGGCTATAAAATATCGACTTGTGAAAGCCTATAATTTACTAGGAGATAACAAGTACTCATGTCTTTTATTATTGTATTTTTGCTTTGAATGCCATAAATCAAACCTGGCACAAGATGAGGAAGCAGCTTATTTTAAGGTGTATGTTGAATGAGAATTAAAACTTCAGACTATAAATTTTCATTATATTTATGGGACTGTATTTCTTTGTGTCTTTTTTTTATTGACGAAGGCCAATTCAAGTGCAGTAACCCAGGACAGACATGAATGATAAATACACATTCAGATTTGTGGTTCTTCTATTAGTGTACAACATTTCTTAATGTATAATATATGAGAAAATTATAAATTTATAAACATAATTTCTTCAAAGAGATATCCTTGTGAAAATTTTATCACCATTATTTGCAACAGTCTCTGAAGCACTTTTTGCTGTCACAGAACATGTTGCTCCATCCAGTTTAACCTTCTGAGATACTCTTAGAAACTGAACTCTATGACTGGTATAAGGGAACCAAGTTCTTTAGTGCACTATGTTCAAATGTGAGATACAGGCCGCTATAGTATGCATATGTACACAAAATTTAGTTTAAAAGAATTTTGCCGAATCATTGATCCCCATTCAAATTAATGAGTACTCTCACTCTGTAAAACTCGAACAGTTTTATCTAATATTGCTTTATGTTAATATAGATAAAGCCTTGAACAATGTTTTTAATGTGACTGACTTGTTTTTTATGGCGATAAAATTTCCTGTGCTGGGGACTCGAGAACTGGATGCAACACTTCAGGTGGGGTTTCACCAGAGAGAAGTAAAGAGCCAGTGTCACTTTCCCCAACCTCCTGGCCATGCTTTCTGGGCTGGAAGTGCACATTGATGGCTCAGCACCCTCACGTCCTTCTCAGAAAGGCAGCTCTCAATCTGTTCATCCCTCTGCCTGTATTGATATTGGTGGTTGCCCCAGCCCAGGTGCAGCACCTTCCATTTGGTCTTGTTAAACCTCATGAGATTCCCATGCCTCACTTCTCAAGCTTGTCCAGGTCCCTCTGGATGGCAACACATCCTTCAGGTGTGTCAACTGCACCACTCATCTTGGTGCCATCTGCAAATTTGCTAAGGGTGCACTTGAACCCTTCATCTAAATCACTAATGAAGATTTCATTTAAAAAGTTTCTAGTGGCATGGTAAAATTCTTTGGATTCACAAAAAAGTCGAAAAATAAAAGACCGATAACAAGGAAAAAAACACTCAGAATACAGCAATAAATGGTAACAACAACAATGAGGCATTTCCAGGCTTATATACCATATGAAGTGGCCTGATGAGAGAGATGCCTCTCTATCACTCAGGTACAGAATTCAAGCACTCCATGTGATATTCTAAGATTAAGGTCTTCCTCCTGAGTTTGTCCCTGAATCTCTGGTTCTTTCTTCCAGCAGAATGTCAGGAATGGCAACTTCTTCCTTTAAGAGTCACCATTTGCCTACTTTTCCTTGTCCTAAAACACTTGTCCTTTGTAAACTGTGATTTCTTTGTTATTTAAGGTATGACATTCGTTATGATAATAAGAAGTGTATTAGAGCAAAGTTGCATCCAGAATTCAACAACGTGCTGTCTATTCAAGTGTGCTTTCTGTCTGACCTTCATGCAGCAGCTACTGTCCCACATATCAATGAGTTCACAGCGGGAGTAGATGAAAAGGGTGTAGATGATAAGGATGGAAAAAGATTCAAAGCCAGAAGATTTTGAAACTGCATAAAATGCCCATCACTATTGTATATAGGAGTTAGTGAACATCAGAAGACTGTTCAAGAAGACTGCATGCTGAGAAAGAGTGGTTTTTCGTAAAGGAAAAGAACTTGCACTGGTTGTTGGTATTTGAAAAGATAGCCACAGAGTTTACTTGTCAGATGCCATGTAAGCTTTCATGAGTCATCTCCCCTCCAAATATTCTTGTTAGTATAGAAGTACTATGTTTTAAATTTATGGGGTAAGACAAAAGTACAGTGCAAATAACCATTTCAGAGGAGATTTTGTTTTGCTTGTTTTGCTTTGCTTTGTTTTTTGGTTGTTTTATTTTTTTCCCTGAAGATAAATATGTAATTTTGAATTCAGAATGAGAGGGAAAAAGCAGAACCAACAAACATATATTTCCAGTTAATGTTTCTTTTTTTGGTGTGGTCTATAAAAAGTATATTGAGTTAGTATAGTTCTGCTGTGCAATTTTTCAACTTGCCACTTTTAATTTAGCAATAGGCTCTTGTTAAGAACAGAACTTTTAAGGAAATATAACTCTTTCCATTGTCATGAATGAAATTTCTGATCATAACAAAGAAAACTGCTTCCTTCCTTACTTCTACCTCTTAAACAATCAGAACAGTGGGCAAGACTAACAGTCAGGACTCAAATTCTTCTTCTTGTTCCACACCTATGTATAAGAACAGACAGAAAGGGATTTCTTATACCCCATCTGAATATTCTAAACAGCAGTACTGGGCATATTTGTCAGTCTGAAATGGCCTCAGTTTCATCATAATATGGAATGGAAATAATTTTTAAAAAATTTATTCTTTCCATAAAATGGTAAGAAATGTGTATTCAGGCAGATATATTTTGGATTTTCAAGTCAAGTCAAAAGAATAGACTAGTTAAGAAAATTTTGTAAAGCTCCTTAGACATTCTTTTTCTGAGAACTGCATAATTTGGTGCCATCTGATTTATTAGAAGTGTAAGTATTTCCTCTTCATAAGTACTAAAAAAAACATATTGAAAAGGTGAGTAACATCAGAAGAAGGGAAGTCACACCAAATTAGCTGAAATCTTAAAGGCTAGGCTTTTCATATGTCCAGCTTATCAGACTCATATTTTGGAGATAATGGACAGATAATGGCTGTCTCTGGAGGAATAGATACAAATGCAAACTGTGCTTCCCTATTCTGCTCTGTCACAGCCAAGTATGCTAAGGAATAACACCTAATGTATTGTGTCTGAGGAAAAGGATGGATATATGAGATGCAGTTAAGTGAGAAGAAGCCGGAACATCCTTACAGAAAAGTAGAACTGTGGCAGCTAAAAAAATTCTTAAAACAATTTCTCCTTGAGTGATGTTCCCTACTTTTTGCAGGAAGTAGTAATAAGAAAAAAAATACTCAAATTCAGCCCAGAAATTCAGAGCTGGTTTACAGGGAGCTTATTGCTTATATACATAGAGACTCAGAGTTCAATAATTTGACTTGGTTAAACTTCATGTGGGTGGAGTTCGAATTTACACTTGAAAAGACTGAGGAAATAAATTGATCTTTTAACATCATTTGACAAACAGTTCTTTCAGCTCATGTTAATTAGAAAGTTAGAGGTGCTTTCTTCAGAAGGAATGATAGACGTTTTCATTTTTCTTGCATCACACAGTAGTGTAAAAATAGTGCCTTTTAATGATATGTGCATGTAATCTTTAATACAGCAGTAACCATATCTAATGCTGGAAGACTTAAAATTGCAGAGTAATGACTTACTAAGAGGGAAAAATCAGAACATGTCTAACTTGCTTTCATAGATTCTCTTTGAAATATATGGCTTTGTGCTGTGCTTCATGGTACTGCATAGTGCTTGAAAATCATCATGGTACTATTTGTTATAGCCCTGACTGTTTTGCTCATAAAGTTTGTACTTGGAGAAAATGACATGTGTTGGTATACTCCAACATTAATTTCTGGATTAATTTTAAGTTTTAACTTGTAGCAGGCCTGAATGAATAGTGGAAACATCTATGAGGTACTTCAAGCTCTTTACTCCCATTTAACATAATAGCACTTGAGGGTATCCAACACCTTTGAGGATCAGAAGCTGTATTTTATTAAAAATTTTTAATGCTTAAACAGCTGTTAATAATAAAATATCACCTACAGTACCGCTAGCCTTGAGAAAATTTCATTGCCCATACTAAAAACAACATTGTGGCAGAAAACCAGAGATATTTAAACTCTCCTTTCAACTGTTTCTTTTCTTTCTAATAATGTGTATTTAGGTACAGTGCACACAGTATTATGTCCTCAAAAGCTGAGTTATCTATTCAGACAAAACTTGTGAATCGTTGAAGTCAGTGGTAGTGTGCCTCAAGGAGATTCCTTAAGAAAAAGGACATACAAGCACATTGAAAACATATTATTTACCATTTAGGCTGTGGAAACATTTTAATTCACATATTTAAAGTGAATTCAGGGAATAAGAACAGATGCTTCTTTTTTGCAGTCTAAACTGTGCCATAGCAGATGATTCAGTAGCTTGAATTGCAGATCTTTCATTTTCATCTGAGCTTTTATGTATAAAAGCCTGGAAATGTTTTAACTGTTCAAACCAATTACAATTGTCACTGCTAAATTGAATTTGAATATTGCTTGTTTTACAGTCAGTTGCTTCCTTCCCGTTCGTTTTTTTTTTTCCTTTTAGTTTAGAGTGTATAATATTGCTGCAGTACTGTGAAGGTGAATGAAGAAGACAGTAAATGAATGCACAGATCAGCTCCTTGCACAGAACTCTGAAATATTTATCATGAAGCAAAGGAAAATAGGAAAACAGTGCAGGAAAATGAAAAAAGAAAAAAAAAATCACCATTTACTGTTTACAGGGATGGTAAGACTATCACAACAATTGCCCTTGAAAATATTAATGTTGGATAAATCAAATGACAAATTGTCAACAGCATGCCAGTAATTATGTCAAATAATTGTTTTTCTTTCATGCAAATAAAAATGGAAATCAACATACTTAACAGAGGATTGTATGCAGTTTAAGAGAGATAAATCACTTTGAAACAGCTCAGTGTATTTACCCCTAAACTGCAAGTAATTAAACAATAAATATTTGGATATTTCTGTTGATTAAATCCTTAGGAAAAAATGACTTGCACACTAAAAAAAAAAAAAAAAAATCTGTGATCCTTCTTGACTCCCCATTCAATTTAATTTTTCTACTGCCTTGCAAACAGAGATTCAGTTACTAGCTTGCAAATTATAACCATTTTGTGTTCTGATACTCAGAAATAAAGAGCAAAGTATTTGTGTTAACAACAGTTTCAAAGACAGTGCTGTATTCCTCCATGATTATGGATATTCATGTCAATGGGTCTACTGAAATAAAGAAATATAATTGTATGCAGGTTTAAAGAAGTCCAAGAATATCATAAACACCTGATCTCAGATTTCAATTAAATGCAGTATTAGCTAAGCAAATTGGAGGAACTAAACAGGCATTTTAAAGAGGACATGTCTGTGGTAAAAGACAGATAATCTATCCTACATTCTATTTTACCCCCATGTAGTCTTTGAGGAGTGTTTCTATAAAAGTTATGTCTTTTTAATAACCTGTTATATAGATTTATAGCCAATTGACTAAAATGTCCATCAGCATTCATTCTAATCTCATGTGAAAACTACTGTGAGCACGTTATGGAGAAAAGCAGCATTAGTTTAATGATGTATGTAAACAGTTATTGTGTATAGAATATGCACAACAAATAGTGACACAGATTTTTATGGTATTACAAGTGCATTAGTGCCTTCTCTTATAGGAGTATTTTCTTCCATTTTATAAAAGCAGCTACGACTGCAGTCTCATTTTGTAATGACTGCATCATTTTAAGCATTTTCCCCAAATAAATTAGCTTCTCAGTGTGTTTTCCACAACCTCTGTATTCCTCCCTTTACCAGTACTATAAAATAGTTTGGCATAATCAGCCTGCTCTTATCTGTCTAGACTTAAATTTTCTTTTCCTCTTGTGATTTCATTGAGTCTGCTACAGCTAGTGCTAGTGACAGATTCTATTTGAGATCTTCAAGCTATGAATATATGAAGAACAAGGACAAGAAAAAGATTTTTTTATGTCTTTATCTAGTACCCAAACAGATTATGGGCTACCCAAACTTGGCATATATATTCAGAAACTATTGTAATTTGAAATTAATAATTCTCTTATGCGATGGTTTTGTATGTCCAGCGTTGCTTGAACTGGACAGAGACACTGTACCTGTTTTCTGCTTTCCAGATGGAAATATCTTTTGGTGACAGTTCTTTTCAAAACTTGATCCGAAAAATCATTGAGCTCTGCTCTCCAGACAAAGTCAATGTGGTGATGATTCCCATGCCCCACACCACATGGTATTTGGGAAACAAAGCCAATATTGCCAGGAGAGGTCCTGCAGCTCCCCCCAGCCTGAAAACCATGAAATACAGGAACAAACAACAGCGATGGTGTGGGTGGTATGGATTAAGCAACCTGGTCACACTCACACTGCGTTAATCTCCACCCTCTGCTCTGTAACCAGGGCACTATCATATTTTTTATCAACCCAAATGTCACATAGAACTTTATATCAACGTTATGGAAAGGATTCATACCGTTTTCATTCAAACAGTAAGATGTCTATTGCCAGCCCTACCACAGGCCCCTTAAGTACCTGACATCCCTCATTAAATGAACAGTCAGCAAATCTGAGGCATTTCACTGAAGGTAGCCCAACCAGACATTTCTGAACTGATTTGGCACTATGGGAGCATGAGAGCATTGTTCCAAACAAAATTAATAAAATGTCTTAACAAATCAAATATTGGAAAAATTTCTTCTCCCCATTTGCTTCTTCTTGCACCGAGCCTTCAGATGTCAGCAGGCTGCCTTTCAAGGCTTTTCAGGAAATTCTCAGAACTGCTTTAAACTTAGGACTTAGTTTTAATCTTCCTACTTTCTAGTAATATCATCCTTTGGCTTTATTGTAGGTTAATTACAAACTTTTCTAGTGATCCAATCTTGTTGGTCTGTCATTTCCCTCAAGTAATTCAGAGATGTCTGGTAATGGAAGCAAACAAATATGTACAGGTACAAGAAAGAAAGTAAGCACTTTTTACAGTAGATTGCCCAGGAATTTGCCAGTTAGGAAACAAAAATACACTTGTTGAAGAATGTGCTGTCTCTTTCTTCTTAGCTACCTTTACACTTAAAAATATTTTACTATCCAGAGTCTTTGTTTTGCTGGGCTAGCTCCATAGAAGAAATTGTATTTTGTTGTTCCTCTATCCTGTCTGTTATTCCTATTTAGTCAAAGTATCTTCTTTATTATAATAGTACTTCCTTGCATTTTGGCTACCCCTTCTTGAAGGCCAGACATCAGTCTCTTGGAGAAATATGCTGCATCCCTGAAAAATTACAGACTGATATCTACATAATATTAAGATGTCCCACAATGGGACCACTTCATAATCTCTACCAAAATTCATACAAAATTGTCATAGCTGCCCCATCTATTGCCCTGTTAAACACTGAATAGTGAAACTTGTTCTAGGAATTTCTTTTTAGTCAAGAAAAGGATTTAAATAAAAAAAATTTCTTCCTCTTACAGCAGCACTGAAATTTCAAAACTTTTCCTCTACACAGTCTGTCTTATTCAAAAATCCATTCAAGATATGCTGAAATATTCCTACATAGTTAGCTGATATATTTCTTATTGTATTTTAAGTGAAAATGTTCACGATAATATCTTTAAAATACTGTCACTTAGATCACTGCAACAATGAACTATGACAGTTTGTCAACAAGTGCTGCATTCTATAGGTATTACTCCAAAAAAGTATTTATTGTCATAGTCCTTCCTTTGACTCACGGCACTGTAGGCATCATCTTTAGTCTTTCGTGGTTGCTGTGTGGAGCAAGTGAATTGTGTGAGGTTATGTTCCAAAAAAAGGTTTTCAATAAAAACATTATTTTCTGCTCACATATCAAATCAATTTGCAACTCAGTGTTAGCCTGCAAATCCTGTTTTATTTGTTGGTTGGTTGCATGAACAAAAATCAAGTTTCAGCTACATCATGTGTGAAATAGCTCCATCTATGCCTGTATAGCAACACGCTTTGAAACATACACTGGGAAACCAAGGTTGGAATGTGTCCCATTTTCTTTGCATCCTTTTTCAGATGTGGTACCAAAGAATGTCATTCAACAGTGTTTTCTCTGATGCAAAAGCCATTTTAAGAGCAGCTGGACCCTCATTCCTCCATCCATGTAAGAGGTTCCTCCTCAGAGAGACTGAAAGACTTATGCCTGGGTTGTCTGCTATTAGATGAGTGTGAAAAAGGGTGTGTTCTTAGAGTATAAGAAATCTTTACTATGGTGCTAAGAAATGTATGAAAAATTTATTTTTTTTCCTAAAATTGATGAGTTTTCACAGAATTATGTGATTTGCATGAACAGGAATTTTCCTAAAAGGAGCAGAAGTAGAAAATTCCCATACAGTTTTGACAGCTAATGTAAATGGCACCTTTGCCACTTAGCTTTGTTTGATATAGTTATACCTGTATACATTTAGGTGATAATTATGCAGTGAAGAGCTGTTTTAATCAGAGCATTGATGCAGAGAAGGATATTCCATAAGCTAAAACAAAAATTAATGATTTCATGTAGGAATAATCAAACTTCATGTCCTAATGTAGCAATGCAGGAGAGAGTCAGAGAGCTCTAATGCATTCAGGTTCATGTGAGAGACAAGGAGGTAGAACAATGATAAATTATTGTTGTTTCTGTTCCATTTATTTAAGAGAGCTGGGTAAAACACTGTCAACTAAATGGGTCATCTAACTTCTCACTGTAGAATGATTTTTCCCGAGATTTCCCATCAGTGCTTATTGTACCTCATCTTTTCACAGCCCTGCAGCTGTGGGATTGTTCATGGTATTTCTTAGCTATCTCAGGAAGGTGTTTTCACATGCTGCAAGCTCTGCCAGTTCACCTGCATAAGTATATGTCATTTTCCCCATCCTGTGGCCCTCAATTCAGAGTACTTCTCAGATTCTGCACAGGCTCCGACTTAGCTGTGCATCACGCTGTTGGCTCACACTGTTCACCACTAAGCCTTTTTTCTCCCCTGCTCTTTCGCCTTTTCCTAACATCTCTAACCAGCGATGATAAAATGACTATAGCATTTCCTTTTAAGTGTCATTTTTGTAATAAATGGTAGCACATTAGTGTGCAAATTTGAAAAACAATGACAAAAAATCTTTCATCATCAAATATGTTGACTGACTTTGTAAAACAGTATATATTTATCATATTGTAAATCATGAACTATATTACAAAATTATGTTAAGATCCTTAAGTGAAAATGGACTAGTGTAATATGAATCATAATTAGGTCCTTCTTTTTCACATTCTTGCATAGCAAAACAAATAAAGAAACAAAACCATTAGATATAAATATAAAAACATCTCCCTAGACCAGGTTTCTCAGACCCTGTCACAGCTTGAACACTGCGAGGGATAGGATAGCCACAGCTTCTCTGGGCAACCTGTTCTACCACTTTCACAGCAAACTAACAGCTAGTCTAAACCAAATCTAAATCTTTTTAGTTTCAATCCATTCCCCTTTTCCTGTCACTACATGCTCTTCTAATCTTTCTTGCAGGCTCCCTTCATGTGCTTGGAAGGCTGCAATTAGGTCACCCCAAAGCCTTCTTTTGTTCCAGTCTGAACAAACTAAATTCTCTCACCCTTTCCTCATAGATGGGGTGTTCCATCCCTCTAACCATGCTGCTGGTCCTCTTCTTTATGCAGTACTTCAGGTGGGGTCTCACCACAGTTGAATACAGAGTCAGCATCACTTCCCTCAACCTGCTGGCCACACACACTGCATTTGATGCAGGCCAAAGCATGGTTGGCTTTCTGGGCTGCAAGCACACACTGCACAGAAGCTTCTTTCTTCTGTGTGCTTAGAGGAGAAGCTGTTTGAAAATGGCTTAAGTAGTTTTGAGACCAGTAATAGCTTTCTACAGCTGCCAGCCTGTCCACTGACCACAGTTTCTTTAGGCAGGAACTAAATCTATCTCTCTCCAACGGCAATGCCTTTCACAACAAGTCTCCAATCTTAAAGCAGGGCCTGCAGGTGCTTTTATAATAGAACTATTATGTATTTATAACTTTTCAACTAAGAAAATAAAATTGTAGTTCTCATGTCATGAAATAGCCACCATGGGGTTTAAGAAAAATACTACCTTTATCACTCGCACCATGATTTGATGTGATCTCACCATCCTCTCTGAGGTGGATTGAAGTAGACAAGCTTCAGCCATTCTGACACAGCCAGGAGATGAAAAGGTACTTTACTAAGGAAAGATGGAAGTGTCCACTCGCCTTCTTTTTCTGCTTCTGACTCCAAAACACTCTCAGGTCTTACCACAGTCAGAAAACTGACTCAGTCTCCTGTTGCTGCCACCAGCAGCTGACCCCTGGGTCTCCCAGGTTTCTGGCATCTGGACATGCCAGCCGCTGAAGCCCAAAGCCCTTCTGCCATTGCTGCAAACTCAGACCTGCACACACACAGCAAGGTGCACATATGAGAGCACACACTCACACACACAGTACAGACCACTACAGTCACCCAGTGTGTACCTAAATCCTCTCATCTCCTCACACACTGGGGCTCACATTTACGAAGGAGCCTTGCCAGGAGCTGGACCACACCTATATGCTTATGTGTAGATAAACTCTATCCCCGTGGCCTTCCCATAAGCTGACCCTCCTGCCGTCTCCAGTAGCCAGCTTCCAGATCCTTTTCTTTTTCCCTTCAGTGTAAGCCCAGACTTGTGATTATTCCACTATGTCGCTATGAAACCTTTTATCCTACTTGCCAGCTAGTCCAGCTTCATTTTTGTCAGCAATCACATGCTGATGCAAACAGCCCAACTCATGGTGCAGGTTCATTAGCCTCTGTAGCTGCTGGTACTGGAAACAGACCAAGAGATGGACAGAGAGACCTGGTCTGATTCCTGTTTCTGGCATGCAGCATACAGACCTACACACACACATGCACACTGAAGAGTCCTCTCAAGAGGAAAAGAGTTGGAAATTAGTTCAACAAGAAGAGAGGACAAATTGCTCTGAGTGGGTGCAGAGAATGACCTGACCAAACATTTGATTGCGTGGCTGGAGGTAGCTAAATTAGCAAACATTGGCAAAGAGGACATATGTGTTTCATATAAAAATCAAGCCAATTTAAAAAAAATTAAAACAGAAAAAGAAAAAAATTCTCTGCTTTGCCTAACATGGGTTACCCATGTCTGTCACTAAAAACTTACTATGCTGTTCATCTGCATTCTGCTCTTTCCCCAGTAAAAAAAAAGATTATGACATTTTGACCGGAATAAATCTATATTCAGCTCTGTATCCTATCTAATCAATACTGGAAGGTTATTGAAATACTTCCAACCAGTCTAACATTTTATTTTTTCCTGACACAGACATGCTAATATGACTCTATATAATTGAACCAAAAAGAACGTAAAACATTACAGCCAAACTTCCAAGAAATATGAGAGGTTGTGGGGGGCAGGTCTTGTTCTTGCAGGGGTGTTTCCTTGTTGTTTTTCTCGTGACTTTTAAAACTGAATATACTGTTAGCATTGTCTGGCAACCACCTTGGAACTGCCTGCTTTTCTATATTCCATAAAATTATGTTTTCCTTCCCAAATCCATCATACAGAAGATTATTTAATATCTTGTACTACTCAGCAAGGAAGGATCTCCAAGCAAATAATCTTTTTTCTTTCTGTCTTCTTTGACAGTATATTATCACCAGTTGCATTGCTTCTAGCATGACTTGATGGAAGTAACTATTTTTAGGCAATAGAAAGATTTTTTTTTCAGGAAAAGAAATTTAATTAATCTCATTAATCAGTTCATCACAAAATATTTGTACCTTACTTTCAGCAGTGAAAGCTGGGGCATAGGAACAATGGAAATAATAATGATGTTGTTGATGATGGCGATAATAATAATAAATAATATTAATACATGATATCCTTAATAATTCAATGAGTAATTAATCTGATAAATTTAGAAGCTCTTGATGCTCCTGGAATATCTGCAAGCAGAATGAGATTTCCATGGAAAATATATTTTCATTGATATATCTTTCAGCACCCAGAGAGGTTTGAGTTGTGTGATGGCAACAAGTAGTCCTCAGGAAACACGCCTTCTGATATTGTTTTTTCACCTGTTGGAAAGATATTAGTGATTAAGACACAACAACAAGAACAGGAGTAAGTATTCTTTGCTTACAAGAGCAATTATTTTTCCATTCACACATGTCAATGCAAAATTTTTAAATTCGTGTTCCACTAAGATGCATTGTACAAATATTCAAAAGTTCAAATAAAAGAAGTGCAAACTTTTCTATTTTAAAAAAATTTGCATGCATTTTATTTACATTTAATATTCCCTTAGCATTCCTTTTGATTTCTATAGTACTTTCATTATTATAGCCTACAAAGTAGGATATTATGTGACAGGGAACAGTAATGACCCTCATTTCACACACAAGGTTAGGAAGAGTGACAAAACAAGCTGTAGACAGACCGTGTCGTATGACCATTCAGGCTTTTAGGGATGCCATGAGGCCTCTAGCGCACCCCTTCACAGAACAGAACCAGCTGTGAGATCAGACCACACTGTTCAGGTCTCTGTTCAGCTGGGTCCTGAGCACCCACAAGGACGAAAGATGCACAGCCTCCCTGAGCAGCCTGAGGGATCCACTCTTGCAGCCCATCTCTAGTGCATATCTCAAACTGCTTGAAAATCAGTAATTTTTTTCTGAATACCTTATACCACGCTGTCTTCAGCACTGAGAAACATCTATCTCTATTTCAAGACTGTGTTTTTAGCTTCTCTGTTTATATTTCACCTTGAACAAAACTGCTTCACATAAGCCACATGGAGCAGATGCAGAATTTTCTACATTCCTATTACCAAGTCTTAGTTGGTCTGAATTTGGGGAGAGGAAAGGGTGCAGCAGCTATGTTAGTGTGCAGTCACCTTTGAGTTATTATATATCCGGAGCTGCTCATTCCAAAATAACAAAACCTATTAGCTATTATATATCTCAGGTTCATTGTTACACTGTTACATGGTCTATACTGGAAAGAGAGCATCTATATGATGTTATTAAAAGGTATTAGGCTGAAAAAGCTATGAATTTTTATATACTCTGGAAGATCACACAGCACAGATTTTGCCATTGAGGCAGAGCTTTCTGCCAAACCCATTTTAAACTGTTATTTCTAAAAAGAGAGAAAATAGATAATTTTTTTAATTTCATTTTACTAGTCACTAGCAAATTTCTTGGTAATGGCTGGTCATGGTAGGACTGAACTCTATGAGTTGTACTCTGATTAATGATTTCAAAGTCAAATGACCTTGTTCAGTGAATTGCTATAGTTTACCCCAGTGTTTTTGGATGCTTATTTAACCAGCAATGTGGAAAGTGTTCTCTCTCCATAAAGTGTGAGGTGTAATCTTTCTGACTTTTTTCTCTTGCTAGTGTTGTTGCTGGAGACCATAGTAAACTCGTACACTGGATGAGTAAAATTATTTCTTGTCTCCTTTAATTTTCATGGGCTAAAAATATTGTTCTTAAAAGTACTCAAACATTTTTCTGTCTAAGTGTTACTGTCTGCTGCATGTAGTTTCTTAGCTCAATGGTAAATTCAAAATGAAATATATCTGCTGGGCTGTGTGAACTGTGAGTGCAGAGGACATGGCTCTGTAGAGCAGTAACAAAAGAAACATTACCTGGCACTATATTTGAAGTTATTGAATTCCTCATCATTTATCCATAATAGGAGGGCCAAGGTCTGATTTCCACATCCCTGACTGCTGAAAGCTGGTGTTACTTAGTACAGTCACTGGAACTTTCTGGTTTTTTTCCAAGTGTACACCTTATTCACACAAAGATGTGTTAAGGTCCAGGCCTATTACATCCAACCATTGACAATTAACTGAGTGTATAAACTGGAAATCTGACACTGTCTAAAGGAAAAGAGATAGCTTACCTAAAATTAGTCCCCCACTAATACCTTTGATGGGAGTTCCCAGTCTTAAGGATAGTCACTCAAAGATAATGTGTCCATTAAAAACTTGAACTCAAATATCAGAACTTGTCAGCATTTGGACTAATCAATGGAAAAAACAAAATAAAAGACATGTTGGAATCAGAAAGTCATTAAATGGGATAATGTTACTTAATTGTTTACCTGAAAAAAATTTGTTTTCCAGTTCGAGAAACCAAAGTGCCAGACAACAGAAGTCAGAGTTGTATCTGCCTAAGTTCACTCCTAAGGCCAAAGGAAGGATCTGAAAACTTCTATTTCAAGAATTATTGGAAGAGGGTTTAATCAAACGTTTTAATTTGTTCTCCAGCTTGGGGTAAAATAATAAGCTCTGCTCTACTAAAAAAAATAGTGGTAAAAATAAATGTCTTTTTTCTCCTCGATCCCCTTTTGGTCCAAGGATGCATATTTCTAATATACTTTTCTTGCTGATGGATCCCATCTCTCTAACTTGATAAATAACATTTTGACAGGCCAATATTAAAAATAGTTAAGAAATTACAAATATAATATTATGACTATGTTTGCCAAACATTTTCTGAAATAGCTAAGTAATCAGAAAAGGATAAATTTTAAGATGGCCACAGTGCTGCAAATTAAAATTAAAGAACACAGCAATGCTTTGTCCATTTTTCAAACGCTTTTAAATGCTGGAAATGTTCTCTTTGCAATCCATATACCAGGAGTTATTCTTGAGTGTTTAACAAAGCTAAAAGCCAAGCTAGTTCTTCATTTTGATCCTGTGTATTAAAGGGAGATCTGAAGTAACACCAACTATAGTAACATATCTTTCTATAAATTATGTGGTATTCCATGTTCTTGGTCTCTTTACTCAGAGCTCAGTGACAATCTTGTAGCTATTTCAGGTTCGTTGGTTTTTCTTTTGTTGTTTTTCTTCAATCAGTCTTGTTTCCCTAATTCACCATTAATTTACCAAAAATCTCAGTGTAAACAGTGGTGCTGACTGATGGGTTACAAGAAATTAAATTCTGTATGACAGCTTTGTCTTGTTTACAAGGTTTATAATCCCAACTTCTGCATATTGCAAGGTTCGATTGCAGTTACACATCCAGATCTTGACAGAAAAGTTGTCTGCTGATCATCAAAATTCTTGAGGTAATCAGAAGCAAATTTGTAAAAAATTGTGGACCTATTTGCCTGTTGTATTAGTTTCATTTTTGTACACAAAAGCTTCATTAGTCTTATGCCAATTTAGAAGGGATTTTGTAATGAGTACACAGATAACGTGGCACAGTTTAGCATGAGCTAGGCATTTAGCAACCCACATCATAAAATATGACAGAATTCCCAACTTCAATAAGATTTTATAAGTCTAGAAGCAAGCTTTTTCAAATAACAATTAATTAACTAACTTTAATCACATTGATTATTTTGTAATGTCTTGTATTCAGTATTTATGACGGAGCCACAACTTTTTGTCATTTAGTGTACACACTGAGACAGTCTACCCTTTTGTCAGCTACAGACATTTCTGATAAAAACACTTACCTGGAATGGTAATGTTTGGATTTATTTGCTTTAATGAATATGACTGCATACTGGAATACAAAACCTGTGTATTTTATTTTGTCTTTATGTGTCATACCAAACTTATCAAGTACAAGTGTATCACTGCTTTACAGCTTGAAGTACAATTCCACCCTTTAAGAAAATACAGTGTCTAGTTACCTTGGAAGATTATTATTACCATCTCTTCTGCTGTTTTCAGAAACAGAAGTCGTGGACTAGAGGTTTTCACTTTGAAGCATTTCTCAAACCCCTTCGCACATCTGAGAGCCTAACATATTCATCAGTATTGTGCTACTTCTACCCTCATCACCTGCTCTTTAGGTATTTTCTTCTTTTTCATCATGAGTGTAACATAGTGCTGGAGGAAAAGAAACAAATAAAATTTTCTATTATACCAAAAAAAAAAAATCATTTATCTTAAGCAAACAAATTATGTGCTTTGTTTAACCATTCATGATCTGATTTCTTTCTCTGAAAGGGAGGAAAGAAGCTGGGCTGGGCAGGTTTGAGAGGATGGACTGTATTGACCATCTAGGCAAAAATATCTTTTTTTGTTCTTGTGATGAAAATAGTTGATAACTTAGCTTCTGCTCTAAGACAACATTGTAACCTACATTTATTATGGCTTGTGACAAATTTCTCAAACAAAAGAAGGAATATTTGAGTGGAAAAAGATATTTATTATTTTTGCCGTTTACCTAGAAAAACAGGTCAAATTTTCCATTTATTGATAAATAGCAAACTCTTTGGCTAATCAGAAAAAAAATTATGCTGGCATTCACTGGTAGAAGAAAACATTTTTTGGTCTTCTTTTTTGAACATAAAACAAAGACTACTCTCTTTGCTCAGTTCTTGCCTTAGAATCCTTTTCTTCCGTGAAACCTTACAGAAAATAGCTACCTAATGCTTTTATTTCTAATGGAAGACAATGGAATGCTCTTCCTGCATCATGCCTTGCACTAATCCTGCTGAATAACCACATACTTTCATTGAAGTTGGTTTAATCTGTCATTTTTTGTTCTAATATCTTGTTACTCTCCTAGTTGTGCTGAATCCAAAGTCTCTTTAAAAGCTGCTCAAGAAGAAGTCTTATTTTGCATCTATAAAGGAACATCATCTTCCCCAGTATGCTTAAATTATATCCAGATTTTTAGCTTAAAAATTACTGCTTTCATGTTATCTTTCCTTTTATGGAGACTGGAAAGAAGGCAAAATACTTATACCAGACAGACGGGTTTATGCTTCTTTCCCCCCTCCCCCTGTATGTGTAAATAAGATCTAGATACATAAAGTATGTATTAAGGTCTCTGCCTAAAACATTATGCTAGTTGCTATCACAGGCCAAACAGACTCATCTTCGGGAATTTAGTTTAATTTATTGCTAATTAAATAAAAATTCAAATACTGATTGAAATATTCAGAAACTAAGCCAAACATTTAAACAATTATAGAAAGCACCTCTCCTCCCCATTTCCTAATCCCTACCTACCTTTTTAGTACTGCAGGCCATACTCAGTCTCTTCAGTGAAGCATAGGAAGATGGTAACATTTTCTTCCCACCAGTCCTGTTTCTTGCACTTTTCTCCCACTTCACTTTTGTTTATACTCACTTCTGCTGCTCCACTGCAAGTCCTCCACAGGTCACATTCCCTTCAGGAAAGTACCCATTCTAGCACGCGTCCTCCACAACCTATAGGTCCTTCAGGGATTTTAGCGGCTCTGCTGTGAAGCACCTCCTTCTCACCTGGCCTTGATACTCCTCCACGTCAGTGTGGTCCTCCTTCTTAAATATATTTCCCAGAGGCATCACGCACCTGGCTGAAAGGCTCAGCTGTGCCTTGTGATGGGTCTATCTGAGCCAGCTGGAGCTCCTCTACTTAGCACGGGGCAGCCCCTGGCCTCTTCTCTCAGAAACCATCCTTCCACTCCCACCACTGCTAAAGCTCACAGATAATGCATCCAGTTACAGTATCCCATTCAGAAACACCCAAACCTAATAAAAACATGCACTCAAATCCTTCTACTTTTCTTTCTGGTTTTGGTGGTGGTGGTAGTTTTGAGGTTGGTTTGGATTTTTTTTTTTTTTTTGGAAAGGTTAATGCATACAAAGAGACAGACTAATTTAGGGAGTGAAGGAAAAAAGGAAAACATCAATTAGAGGATTGAAACAGAGACTAAACAAAGGAATAATAATGAAAAATATTCTTGTTTACAGTTAAACAACATGTGATCAGTCAGCTGTAGATATCTTTTTTAATCAGGTACTTTGTGTTTTTTAAATCAGATAATATGTGCTCTAAAGTTCTGGGGATACGTTTATTTCATTTACTCAAGAAAAATCGACTAATTCTAACTCCACCAAGTACGATATAAGTTTCTGCATCATGTTATCTTTCTTTGCTATCTTTCTCTGTCAGTTCATATAGCATCTTACAAAGTAATTTTCATCCCACTAGATGATCTCAAATAGAGTGCATACAAGCAAAAAAAAACATTTGTATTTCTTTTTTCCATTTTTTTCTCTCCCTGTTTTTGCCCTCTGACTTCTTGTCATTTGTCATAAAATTAAGGACTATGCAACAAGTTTTGTATTCATCCTTGTCTAAAGCTCTGATATTGCTTTACCTTCTTTTCAGATATAGTGTTTGAATTTTATTGAGCCCCAGGAAAATAAAAACAATAATTGTTTTCTTAGCTATAACCATGTTTTATTGAGAAATTAGGACCTGCTACCATGGGAATGTTATGTGAATCCAGATGTTGATTTTATACTGAGCTTTCAAGTTCCATCCATGTATTTTCAGAGTTATTTTTTGTTTGCAAAACAAAGTTATGTTGCTTGCACTGTAGCTGATGAGAATGGCCATGTAAATAAAGAAGTCTTTAAAACAAATGTAAAACAAATATCTATTCTCACTGTTTAATAACCTTTTACTTGTTTTTCTAAGAGATTTCTGAGAGTTATACATAATATAATACTCTTTAATTTAAAAAATATCTTTATATGCTCACAGGTCACTGGATGATCAAGTTCTTTATCAAAAATCAAGGATTACTTTTTTAATCGCTTTTGAAATGTTTACCCAGTGCAGTTCCAAAATTACTTATCTAAAAGAAGTGGATATTAAGCTCGTCTCCTATAAGCTGGAAGATAAGCTTATTTTATATTTGCTTACGAAGGATTTATGGAGTTATTGTTTACTGACGTTTATAAAAACAAAATATCTCTCCAGAAAAACATTATATCCTCAATTCTGAACATGGGAAACTGCCATGGGAAACTGCCATGATGTGCAAAACGCAGTATGAGTAGGAATATTTTTCTACTCAATAATTTTTTGCAAAAACTGAAAAAATGCCATGGGTCTTGTGGGGCAACTCAGGACTGGGCCTTTCTGTCACTGTACGTGACAAAAAGCTGCGGCTGGGGTTTCATTCAGAAGATTGCACAGGAATTGTAAGAGGACTGTAGGTTTAAATGCACAGGAAAAGCATACCCTGGTTCTTACAGAAGACTTACAGGTCCTCCACCTGCACCTTGAGGGGTGACGGTTGCACTGATAGCAAGAGGGGGTAGAACTAATACCTCAAGGGCTGTCAATCCCACTGTCCAGACCCCAGATCCAGGTCAAGGTTTTTCTGAGAGGCAGTTACTGGCTTCAAGAATTACAGATTGACATCTTGCTTCTGAATCAACGTGTGTCACTTACTCTCTGGCTTCAAAGCTAAGGAAAACCAGAGTTTTCCAGGAGGAAGTAAGAGAGGATATAATGTACAAGGTATAGCCATTTTGCTTCGGCTGTGTTTTATAGATATTTTGAAAGCAAATTTCATTCTGTGGATAAAATCTAAGTGTATAAAGGTTTACCTAGCTGAGGATGGCTACTGCATTCACTCCTGATTTGAAAAAGTCCTTTTCTTGCAAATTTTCTGTAAGTTTTTTCCTCTAAAAGAGGATCACACATAAAAAGTACAAAGGTAAACCAATCTATTACTGTTTAATTTCTTTCTAAGCTTGTAAAAACAGAGGTTTCCAATAATTTCATAAATTAATCTATACTTTGTGAGTTCAGACACTAGAAGCCAGAATAAATGGCAAACGACATGATCCACAAATGGATTTGGGTACCTCTGTTCTGCTTTAAAAATCAGAGTGCAAGAGTAATTCTCATCACTCTTGAAATGCTCAGCTTTCTTTAGGTACCTAAAATTCTATTGGTAAGTATGTAAACAGCCAGAGCTTGATGAAGTTGGCTGATTTAACACCCTTATACCATCACCTTTCCTTGATCAGGGTCCTTTAGGTTACCTGATGAATGTTTCCCAAGCTTATTTACAGGAATACATGCTTTCAACTGTTTTCTTTTTTGGCAAAAATAGAAAAACATTACATATTCAGCTAGAAAATAATTAATTACCTTGCATTAAAAAAAAAAAGAGTCATTAGTCCCCGTTCATGTTCTGAATGATGTCCAAATAAATCATACTGAAAGTAAAATTGTGAAAGTGATCCAAATTTGTAATTTCCTAAACCTTGAATATGCTAAGACAAAGTTCTGGGTGGAAATACCCGCATTTAGTTACCTACTACAAATATCAGAGGAAGGCAGCTTTCAGCCAGGTTTTTCCCACAGAAGTGATGAGCTCTCTTAGTGCTGAATAGCTGCATACAAAGCAGTCAAGGCATCTTTTTTTTTAGCTTATTTCGCAGTGAGTTTATCAATTTGCATACCTGAAGACAAAGAAAATAGTCATTAGTTTAGAATCTTGAACTGAGGTAGATATTTTCTCCCTGACAATAAAGTATTAGTCATACTCATTTCCAGTACTCATTGTTGAGTTCAATCCTAGCTTTCTGCCTTCTGTAAATCTCATTTTTAGCATTTGACCTTCCTAAAAGTATCGTTAAGATTGCATGGATTCCTGATCTTGAAAATGTAGATTTCATTAGTCTGGTAAAGTTGAGTCCAATATTTTCTGTTTGGATGGTAAATGGAAAGACATCAGATTCAGAGGTTCTCAAGAGGGCAATGGGAGAAATTTAACACAACACTATAAATTCCAGCATTGACCCAATGCCTCTTAAATTCAGTGGGATCATAGAAGAGACACGTAGTTATAGAAGAAGTGATTAGTTTTGAAGAAATATCTTGTCTACACTAGAGAAAGATTTTTGTAACCTCAGAAAACTAAGCCGTATGAAAGCTTATTATTTCACTTACAGGATGTGCCAAAGAATGTGGACGTTCCACTTGAGGCTTCCAGCAAAACATGTCATTCACCTACAATGCTCTGCTAGCTACAAAAGTCAAAATCAAATCTTTTGTGTTCTAGTGGAATTTTCAATGTGAGTTTTCCCATTAAAAGCAAAAAATGTAATAATAGAAATAATAGAAAAATGGATGTATCTTTTCATTTTCTGCAGTGCTTCCTTCCCACAAAATTTTATTCCTTATTGCACTGCAAGTATTTTGGACTCACTTATGGAGGTTACCAAAACATCTCTTTATTTTAGACTTCAATGATGAGCACTATGAAAAAATTGTTTTCAAAATGTTCTCTGTATTTTTTATCTGAAAGCCATGATGCATTTTTTTATTTCCAGGAATACAAGTAGTTTCATAAATAAAACAGCTGACCACTTTAAAGGAAATTGTTTTCTATTTAGAATGATGATTTTTTTGGATTTCTATATATATGTGGGAGTAATTAATGCTGATAATAATACTCTATCAAATCATTCCCACCTGGATGCCAGTGCAAATTAAAAATTCACACATTGTATGTCTGGAAATGTTGTGAATTATCTCTGCCCTGTATTTTCTCTTTCTACCCCTATTTTATTCCTCAAAGCCAACAGAAAAAAAACCTGAACTGTCTGATTTATATCAAGAAGGAGAGAACTTCTAATTCATACAGTGCAGCAAGAAGTGTCATTCATCATTAATGTGATGAAGATAAATGCTGCTGGCCTCAAAAAGGAACCTTATGAAGATGACTGTGGCTTGCAGGAAAAAGGAATGTTCATTCATCTTGACTGAACATAATAGTCTGAGAATTCAGGAAGAAATAGGACATTGGGTACATTCCTTTAAAGATATCTTTAAGACCATTTTCACTGTTACTGTTAGCATCCTTTAGGATGATGAGAGCATTTGAAGAAAAGTCTGTAGTCAGTGCCTTTTTCTAATTGCTGTGTTGGAGATTTTCCCTGCAGAGCTATAAAAGTCAGAAAACTGTAAAGAGTTAACCACTACTTCTTTGAAACAAGAAAGCCATTTTAGTTGGGTGTATGGGAGTATATTTTGAAAATCATTATTACAGATGATTTGTACAGTTAGTCCATTATCCACGACATTATCGGTTCACAGGTCCTTGGGCATTTGTGTTGTCCAAGTCAATGTACAGGGATGCAAGATGCATCAGCAGTTTCTCTCTGATGTGGTCAGGTTTTTAGTTACCACCAAACAGAAAAAAATTAAGTTGAATTCCCATTAAGTAAGGGTCTGTCAACATGAATTTGAATTGCATGTAAGAGGTTCTGGATAACACGTTTTTCTCGTGAAACATATACAGAGCGTTCAAACTAACAGAGTGTTACTCTATGGACTAATGGCAGGAAATTGAAAGTGAACTTGAATATAAAACTCTGCTGAAGACAGACTTTAGCTCTGCCTTTCTTTAAAAATCAGTATTTTGATATCTGCTTTTCATTTTCTTTAGTACTGAAAAAAATGTATGTGTTCTTGAAACAGCTCTTTCACTTGTCTGTTGGTGTGGGCTAAGCTGGACTGGGTTGGTTAAATGCAGTTGCTGTCACTACCATTGAATTGCCATGCCAATGACTAAACAGTTAAATCACTCACAAAGGCATTTTTTGAGGTATTTATCATTTATTTTCTCCACATTAAAATCACGGGCTTGGGCCTGGAAAGTTAATTACTTTATTTGTTTTTCTTATTTACTATGAATTATTATGAGCATTTCTCTCAGAACTGACAGAATTGAAGCTCTTTTTATTCTTTTACAATAATTATTTTGAAGCAAAAACTGGCAATTTGGGTCATGACTGTTCCTAAATAATAGTCACGCTCAATTGTACACTACGTGCAGTTGTTGAAAGAAAGGATATTATTTCCAAATTTGCAATATAATAAAAATTTAGAGTTAGCTAATTTCTGTTTATTGGAAACTTGATCTCCCTCAAGAGACAGAAAATAAGCATGGGCACATTTGTTTTCTCAAATCTATTATAAAATTCTAAAAGATTTTAAAGTTTCATTAAAAATAATCTTAATTTGTTAGAGGCCTAGTTTCACAGTATTAGAAAAATAGTTTACTTTTAAAAAACTCAGTATCGTTTCTTCTCATACAGTACTTTTATAAAGATAGTTAGCCTAGAATTAAGTTAATAAGTGCTTGATTGTGAGATGAAACAGCTTAGAAATATATGTTAAAATATATTTAAGTCTTGTTAAGCATGCAATGAAATCAGAAATCTTCTAGATAATTTTTGACAAGCATATAATAAAAACTATACAACCTCTATGGCTATTGTTGGCATTTGGCATCATTTTAAGCAAAGAGTAATTCAAGGTAATATGTATTAGAAGGATATGATAGGATTCTTAATTTAATGAAGGACAATATTAGCTTCCTGTGACACCACAGCAACATTACAAGTAAGTTGCAAAAGTCATAAAATATTTCACACTCTATTTATCATCTCTTAATTTTTCTTCCTTTAAGTTCTTTATACTTCATATTTCTAATGTATTTCTGAAAACTACTAAATGTTGCTAGCCCGCAACACTGATAAGAGGTATTACTAAAGGGAATGTCTCGATGTGTAGCTACTCATAAAACTAAAATTAGGTTACAGGTGCAAAAGTGAGTTGTGCAGGCATAGGTAAAGTATGACATGTTTGACGTGTTTTCCTTATGCCTTTTTTTCCTGTTACGTTGCTAAACTCAGCACTAAATATTATTGAAGTAATTAGCCTATTAATCAGACTCTTAGTTCTGGTTGGACAACAAAGCTTTATTTCTGAATATGTGAAACTTTAATAAAAATTCACTCCAAATTTTTGACAATAAATCCTTTCATTTAACAGTAGGCATTCTGTGTGTGAAAGAATTATCCTTAATAAAACCACAAAACATACTGTTAAAAAACAATTTTAAAATAAGTTTTAATTGTGAACTTTAGAGAGTATCTCTCAGCTGTGATTTTCCATGCTCACAAAGCAGAAAACAAAGTGAACCTTACAACCTATATGTGCCTGAAGTTGTAGACTGTGTGAAGGTTATGTGTATCTTCATGTGCATCTTCACTTTTAGGAAAATGATGGTGCAGTTCTTAGTGCTGTCACTTGTCAAGACTAAGACACTGGAGATATATATTAGAAACCCATTATTCAGAATGCAGAAATGGTATTTATACTATAATAAAAGAGGAAAGAGAAGCCTCAGTACTCCTGTGTTTCATTTAATTATAAAATAGACTTTTCTGTTCACTACTAAGAAAATATAATCATATATAAAAGATTTGTGCAGGTTCAAAGGGCACTATAACGCCATTAAAATTGCTCTCCTCTTAAGATCCTGCATTTTTTATTAAAATATTCAAAGCCTTCTTATCATTGTGAAACAATAGATTTTTTATTTGTTATATAAATGATCATTAAAAATTCATCCATAACACATTTGACCACCTTCAGGCTCGGAAAAGACATTTAAATTTACTTTTCAAATGTTTGTTTTTCCCTGGAATATATTATAATATGTGTATTTTCAGTGAAAGAGGAGGAAGATTTCCCCATCCCTATGTTGTATATAAATAATTAGCTATGAAAAAAAAGCCATTTGTCTTTTGAAAGATTCCCAAATCCATTTATTTCCTCCAGTGCTGCTTATACCAGGATTGGCATGTGCCAGATACCATGAAAGAAAAAAATTAGGATGCACAGATGTGCTGGACCTCTTAATTTCTCAAGCCTTCCTGATAATGAGTGATAATTTATGCAGTGCTGGTCTGCAAAAGGCTCTGAATCCTCTCTGCTCTGCTAAAGGGGCCCCTTTCCAGGGCTGGCTTAACCCACAGCTAGGAATGCTGTGTACTGGAGGACAGGAGCCAGCACACTCTCCTCACCCACAGGATGTCACTCAGACTCCAAATCCACCTGGATCTCATCAAAAGTCCTGACTAAATTTTGCTACAGAACAAGTATTCAGCAGAGACTCTTTGTGTGAGTATGCAGAAGAGCACTCGGTGGGGATTTCATAAACAAAGCAAAACGTGATGGTTTCTAAATCCACGACAAATATGTGTCTGCTTAGTACCTGCTCCTGAGCATTTTCAAGAAGGCAGGTGTGAGTGTGGTGATATCCTTACACATCTTATAATTTTTAAAACTTGACTGCATCAATATATTGATGTCTGTGTTCATAAGCTGCCGTTTACTGAACACTGTTACAATGCTGGAACAATTTATATATCTTATACAACTTACACCCACGGTTTGCAGGCATGGCTTGACAACTGTTGCCATACTAACTATGTTAACTGCTGGCCCATAATTCCCAGTCTTTCAATAAAAATGCACTAATGTGGTTTACATTACAAAATACTGCCTGCACTGGTGACCTGATACTCCTTTACACTCTGTATTTCAAACTGCATGTGAAAACAGAAGAAATGGGCCACTCCGTGCCTTCTGGAATCAAACATATTTTTACTGAATGCATTTTGCTTTCTTTACAGAAATAAAAGTTAATATACTAATTACAACTTGAACTGGTGCTATAACAGTTGTGAAGAGGATTGCAAGATTGACAAAAGTTAACTTAAATGGCCATTTTTACTAATTTGGGAAATAAGATTGAGAAGGTTGAAAAGCTGCAGAAGACAAACTCTTGGGTAGTCTCAAGGCCAGATTTGATCAGCAATTGCCTGCATAAACAGGAAGCAGAAGACGCCATAATCCAGGTGAAAATGTTCAGCGACATTCTACACTAGTTAGACACACACAAATCTGTAGGGCAGGATGGAATCCACACAAAGATACTGAGGGAGCTGATGGAAGTGCTCACAGAGCCACTTTTCATCATTTATCATCAGTCCTGTCTAACCAGGGCAATTCCAGCTGATTGGAACTCAGCAAGTGGTATGCCCATGTACAGGAAGTGCCTCTAGGAGGATTCAGGGAACTACAGGCCTATCAGCCTGGCCTCAATGCTGGGGAAGGAAGATACTTAATTTTTAATTTAAAAATATTTTTTATGGGCTCATTTACTTTTAGGTGGGTTTTTTTCTTTCTTTTTTTAACTGGAAGTAAGATAATATATGGTTTATATTTTTAGAATTAATTTGTTTTCTCTGTTTCCTAGTGTTCCTTAACATTTCTATCAGGGATACTTCCATGTACAATCCTTGATGCCATCTTTATAAATTTTAGGAATATTATAGATTTAATTTTTTTCAGGCAACTATTTTAAAAAATCAACAGATATGTTCACAAATATACAACTAAATTTGAATGATAGAGCTGCTGAAAACTGTGCGACTTAGGGGAACATAAGTAGAACCAATTATGAACTCTCTTGACAATTACAATGGGAACAAATTGATTGCTAATGAATTATTCTTAACAATTAGGTAAATGGAGACCTCTTACCACCCTGGTTATGAACTTATATTAGTTTCTGCACTGTAAGCTTTCACATACTGTGTGACTACCGAATTTTTTTGTCCAATGGATTAAATTTTCATTTTAGCATTAAACAAAAGCACACAAAATTAAAATTTCTGTTCAGAAGATCCATCTAGGTCCTCCAGTGTCAAGTCTGTGCCAGGATTTTCTTCATACATGTTAGCTTCAGCAAGTTCTGCAGAACAGCACTACTCTTAATTAGTACAGTATTTTAATGAAAAGTGAACTTTTAAAATTAGATTTTGGTGGTCATATGGGCTTGAACTGAAGAATTTATCTGTATTTGTAACTTTGGGGCTTATCTTGCATTCCTGTGATCTCTGGATTTCTAAACTTATCTGAAGGATGATGAGTTTGTGTTCACAGGAAATGAACAGCCAAGGCCATAATTAAAAGACAAAAGTTACTGCCTATGACTTAGTTAATGGCTTTCCCATACAGAATTATCATGTTGAGAGGGGAATGTATGTTAACATACATATATAGGGCTACATGTGCATGAGTATGTTTATATACACTCGTGTGTGTGTGTGTGTATAAAAACATTGTATTTGGACCCAGATCCTGCTAGCAAATATTCTTATACATACTCTGAAAGACATTTTTGTTTTCAAAATCTTAGGCAGTTATTACTAGTGAAATGTTTGTCAAATGTAGTTAATCACATCTATAAAAGGATTCAGGTTAAAAAGAATGAAATCACTATTTGATACAACTAGTGTGGAGCACAACTGGTAAATCAACTTCCAAATCCTGTCATCTTTTATTCCTATTTGATATGAACTAAGCTATTATAAGACTATATAGTTTTTACTGATGAATTCTCTCTGACAGTAAAAAACTGGGAGAAAACATCTCCAATTTCCATTTCACTTTATTGTTACTCTGGAAAAATTGAAACAATGATGTCATTTTTCTGACTGTATCCTGCTACATGACGTACAAAAGGAAAAAGAAATCTTTATCGTGGACTTTATATAAAAAAATAATGCAGTAGAAACTTGAATACAGAGATAAACATGAAGAAATGACAACGAAGAAATAAATCACAGAATCACAGAATGGGTAAGGTTGGAAAGGACCACTCAAGCTCAACTAGTCCAACCCCCCTGCTCAAGCGGGACATATTACTCAGTATTCTGTCTTTTGAATATTTCTATGTCCTCTTTGGGCAATCTCTTCCAGTTCATGGTCACCCACACACTAAAGAAATCCTTCATATTCAGGTAGAACTTCTTGTACATCAGTTTCTGCCCGTTGCCTCTCGTCCTATTGCTTGTCACCACCAAGAAGAACCTGGCTCCACCCTTTTGGTGCCTTCCCTTCAGATCTGACGGGCATTGATGAGGTCCCCTCTCAGCCATCTCTTCTCAATGCTGAACAGGCCCAGCTCCCTCTGCCTTTGCTTATAAGCGAGACACTCCAGTCTCTCAATCATCTTAGATCTCTGCTGGACCCACTCAGGAGCTCCATGTTGCTCTTGTACTGGGGAGCCCAGAACTGGAAAAAGCACTCCAAATGATGTCTCCCGAGGGCTGGGTAGAGGCAGCAATAATTATTATTAAAATAACATTTCCAGTTAGGAAAGGTTTTAGTTCTTAATGTAAATATTCTATGAAACTACGCTTTTCCTAATATGAGATGATTAACAAATCCCACTTATACAGCGAGAATGAAGCTGCAGCGTTACTCCAATAGCTTCTGATCAGAAGGCTCTGCACATATTTCAAAATTAAGTGTTAATATATTTTTCAACTGTTCCATTTCAAAGGACTATGATTTGTCTAAAACTCTGTTTCTTTTTTACAAAATCATTGGACCATAAAAAATGTATATTAGCAAGGTTCCATGTCTACTAATTTCATTTTTTATGCACCTCTTTTTATGTTTCTCTGTGAGTGCCTTTGTGATTTTACTATGTAATCTTTCTGAAACAAGTGTCCTGTCAATTTTTGTGCTAATTATCGTAATGATAGCTACTTCCTATCAGAAATAAACAATAAATAAAATTGGTAAGCTTCATAGAAGGAGCCATTTCACCTACATACAGACTTTTCCAAACCAACCTCCAGACATCACAATCATGATCAGTACATGCCACCGGATTTACAGAAAATAATATTAGTGTTATTAAACTGTATGGTGATTGAATTTATGCTTTCATTTTTGACCTGAAAAAATACCTGTGAATGCCATGATAGATTCATCTCATTACTTCAGAATCTCTTTATTTATATATTTCTTAATAGCCAAGTATTGATGCTACTCTTCACACTTCTCACAACCTCTACAAGACCTTTAGAAAATGACATATCCTTGTGAAAAAGAGTGCAAATCTTCATGTGTACTTCAGCTGTGCTGCTTCATTACAGATTTCCTGAAGAGACCTAAATTAATAGTGAAGTTTTGAGATTTTGTTTGTTTGGTTTATGAAAAAAAAACCCAACCAATCAAGCTGTCAGAATTCTAGATCTATATTTATACTTTCAATAAAATTTTCAAATAATTATATTTGCTTGAAGAAACTGCATCCCCATTTTCTTCTGAATTTAGGGATGTGAAGCCATTCCTTAGGGACTGAAGGCTGGAAGACCAAAACTGTGAATTGGCAGAGATGTTTTGAGGTACTCTGATATAAAGCATTGATGTGAATAATAGTTGATGTACATGTTTAGCTTTCTCGATGATGCTGGTTGCCTGGTAACCAGCAAAAGGCATATGTCAGAGAGGAGTTCAAATGAAACAGATGACATCAATCTCAGCAGGGTGAGGAAAAGGAAAACCACTGATTAGCTCACCCAGACTGGTATATATAGGAATCCTGTCAGGTTTTCATGTTACTGAATATATAAGCTGATTCCAAAGCTCAATTTATCACAACACTTGGGGTAGTTCTTAATTAGGGATGGCATTTGTGTCTTTTTACAGATGATTTTAAATGTTTATTTTCAGAATCTGCAGAGTGTCCCTGCTCAGAAGCATGTATTGGAAAAATATTCTTTTCTTTGTTCTTCCACTGCCTGGGCAGCAGCTTCTTTTATTTTATCACAAAGTCACAATATATTTTGCATCTAGAGTCACTGGACCTTCAAAGAAGGTCACAGAACCTGCATGGGGATGTCCCAGGGCCAAAGACACATTTTCAAATATTACCTTTTTTTTTTTGCATATTTTTGCTCTGATTGAGCTTTTTATTCCACAATGAAAAGAGAATTCCACAAGAATTCCAGTAATGTTTTTAACCTTGTTTTTCCAGTTATTCAGAAAATTATATTTATCTGTATCTAAACATTACAAGAAACAATTTAATTACAGCTGGATATTCATTTTTCCTACAAGCTATTGGGATTCACATTTTCTGTGTTTTTCATACACAGGTATAGGATTTCCATAAGGATTTTTTTTCGGACGGTGGTAATAATTCTAGCCCAGTATCTTACCTATTTAAAATCTCAAAGTTATTTATCTTTTCAGAGACTTCGTCAAAGTAAATTATACTTTTTGTACAGAAAATCAAACAACATTATTAGAAAAAAGTGAGTTTAGAGTAATGACTCTATTCTAATGATTTTCAAAAATTATGAATCCCTTTTGAATTACTCTGTCTTATAATGTCTACTTTAGTTGTATGTTTAGCCTAAGCTTTTCATCTCATTGCCCTCTGTTGTCAATGGAGAGGTGTAGCACACCTTCCTCAGATTTTGTCAAATTGCCATCTAAGGGTGTTAATTGTTTCCATTAGCAATGAAGGAAATACAAAACTATCACTGGCTAAAAACCTATTGTTTAAACATCAAATATCAGAAGGAAAAAACTCAGCAATTAAGATGAATTTTTTTTTTTGTTTTATGAGTAAGTAACAATAATATGACAGGAATAACCGCTTCACATTTCAGTTGCTGATGCTCATTACTAAACCCAAAGTTGCTAATCCAGAAAAGAAGCATTCATAAGCATTTCTAAAAATCTTTGTTTTAGGTAACTTGCTCATCACCAGGGCGTTACTGTCATGAAAAGATCCAGCCATATTGTTTCATCTGTCTCATACATGAAATCAGCTACACAAAAAAATTATTTTTCTTTTTTTCCTGAAATCATTGCCCCATACACAATACTTTCTCCAAGTCCTGCAATAAATAGGGCAGCACAATACTGATACATTTCTAGAGTGAGGCCACTAACCTTTATCTTCTGCATATGACTCTATCAACAACTGGACGTGGCACTTAGTGCTATGATTTAGCTGACATGATGATCAGTCAAAAGTTGGAGTCAGTGTTCCTAGAGGTCTTTTCCAACTTTGATTCTATGATTCTATCATTCTATTCTATGATTGCAATGGAGCTGGTCCCTGCTCTGAAGCACTAACATCTTAGATGTCTGCAGTGAACCCAGTGATCCACAATGTCATTCTGAAAAATCAATGAAAAATTTCACTAGAATCAAAACAAAGATTTCTCTTCAGTTATAGCTTACAAAGAATATTCTAACCTGACAAATGAAGTTGAATGTAGTTGGAAGCAGAGAGGCAGAGGGTGTGTGGTAGGCTGGGGAGTAGGTAATACTTTTTAAGGGAACTTTAAACAGGATATGGAAACACAGAAAGAAGAGAAGAACCTGGGTGACTGAGCCTAATCATCAGAAAATGCAGTCAACTATCAAACAGATATGTTGCTGAAAAAAAAGCCAATAAGATGCTTTTTCCACATATAGTATAAGCAATAAAAAGCATCTTTTGCCACTTAGGTATTGAACCTTGATCAAAACAGTAAGAAAAAAAATAATATTACTAGCTGCTCATAATTTATTTTTAATAATAACACAACATTAAGGATGTTTTAAATAGTAACATTTATCAGTGTACTTCAGACATATTCTTCGTTGCATTTACACTTCTCAGTGTGGAAATCAAAATTAAAAAGATTACCTTGATTTTTACTTGAAATCACTGTGCAGTGCTTTTCAAGTCTGTACTTGAAATGCACAATACTGTAAAATTTTGGCTGTAAGCACTCTGGAGGAAAAATTGCTCTTCTTTGTGTTGTTTGTTTTGCTTTTTCCCTAGTTTGGATAGTTTCTCACTGGATAAACAATGAAGTTAAACAACATTAACACAGCAGTTTATTTGCCTTAAATATACAGGTGGTCATCTTCTGAATAATCCCATAGAGATATGGCCACTACTTGCGTAAGAATTCAGAATCAATCTTCTAAATTTTAATAACTTGATAAAACTGAAGTTTTAATTCTATTACATCAAAATCAGTGGAGAAAACCCCAATGGTTTCAGTTAAGGTAGGAACAAACTAGTGCATTTTTCCCTCAAATTGCCAATAACGTCCTCTTGACTATAAAAATTCTCTCTCATATTCTTAATACCAGATGAAACACTGTCACTAAGAAATAGCCTTTTTCCTCACAAATGTTGATAAAATTATTATTTTTACTTTACAGGGAAATTGTGGTAGAAGCAGCCTAGGAACTTCTAGTTTTATATATTTTCAGAAATTCTCTTAATATATATCTTTAGAAATGACCTAGCCATTTCCTTTTATTCTGGTAATTCATCTAGGCATTATTTACAATGCCATCTTCCTCTGAACTCTCTTCAGGAGCTCTTTGAAAGTGCAAAGGAATTCCTCCTTGCTTTCCGTATCCCGACACTTTTTCTTTTCTGAAGCTTTTGATAGCTGAGACAAGTAACATCACATATGTTCACTTTTGTACTTAAAACAAAGGGCACCTCGAACAGAAAAGCACAAATGCAAAATTCAAGTTTTGACATATATAGTTGTTCCAGAGTTTAGTATTGAATTCTGACATTAAAACATGGCATCCTATTTCTTTTCTGCAAGAAGTTAGATTCCTTCACTGAGAAAATAGCTATTTACTTAGGTTCTGGTATTTTCTTGTGTCATTCACTTTAAAGACTTATAAATATAAGTTTACATATATTATTACTGAAATAAGACATTTGCTATGCTGTTCAAATTTACTGAAACACTCCTAACATTTATCTGATTCTTCTTTTCAGTTACAGAGCAGACAAGCAGGGGTCAACAGCCTATGATGCAAACTGCTCTTGTTATGCTGACAGTCACCACTGGAACTGTAAAACTATTGTTTGGAGTTTTGCAGTATAAGAAAGTGACAGCGTGCCTTATAGGAAGTTGTAAAATTAGAAAAGGTAGAAATTCAAAAGCTCTATTTGATCACCTAACACATCTTTCTGATAAAATGTTTGCTGTCTGCCATTGCTCTCTTTAAATTCACTTAGACTAGAAAAGCTAACAACTCTACTTTGTCATTTTCACGTTGTAAAAATATTCTGGGGATAGGATAGAAGAGAAATAGTTCTGACATTGGATTTGAAGCTACAAGGAGCTTGTGTTTTACTTTTTTCCTCACATGTTTTCCCTCAAAATTAATTAATTTCTATAGTATTTCAATGGTGATTACCAGACTTTATCAGTGAATTGTCATTATGAGCAATCAGTAACTTGGTAAGACTGGTAGTTTAGTAGAGCTAGCTATGTGTTATAGCATATCAAAATCTGGGATGGTAAATCTTGTTTATTTCACAGGACTGTTTAGTCAAAATATACATATGATAAAAAAATGACATTAGTTTCTATACAAGTAGCCTAAAGAGAATATTTAACTTCCCCTTTAGATTCATTGCACTCTGATTCATTGTAATTTAGCAATACTTTGATATTGTGGATCATTCAGTACTTGAGAGCAATTTAGCATTTTCCAGCCAAAGATCTAGTATTTTCCAATTAAAGTAGTCCTAAACTTTGTGGAAAACGACCATAATAGGATCACACACCTTGCCTCTTTTCTGGTGACACCACCAATTTGTCTTTCTAATTCCAAAATGCTTTCTTATTAAGACCATCTAAATTCCCTGGTTTTTTTGCTACCCAAATAATTTCTCCAATATCAGGCATTCACATTTTCTGCTTTTTGATCTTCAAAATCCAAACAGATGTCTTTTCCTTTTCCCTACATCACATCCTTAGTTCACATTTCTGCATGACTTTTCCCTGGGTCGGGGGAATCATGAGGTTTCTGGATGGAGAAAATTAGAGATTCTGTTCTGGTTCCTGGACTGTGCCATGATTTCATATCTGTGATATAATAATGAATTTAGCAGTCTCAGACTTTAAAAGTTGCTGTTGTCCTCTCAATGCTCTCTTTTCAACTGTGCTAGGAATGATTATATATGTTAGGATTTGCCCATGCTGCCTAATTTGAAAGAAATTTCTATGTTTCCTGGTTAATACACTAATCTTTCTATGCCTTGTTCATACCTGGTGGAAAGAGATGGCTTTTAAAAAAGTCATTCTTAGAAGAATCCTATATCTTAGTTCACTGCATTAAGCCCTGGATGGAAAGAGCCTCTTCTGGAAGAGCTCTGTTGTGAGTATCAAAACACAAACTTTCTAACTTGCATACCTTAAAAATCTTCTTAAAATTAGATAATGTGAAATTCTCTTTTTAGAGCTTGATCAGGCTTTGGTGTCTTCCTATGCTCTTGTGACATGATGGGTTTCTGGCAATTAGGAGACAGATGTGGCAACCAAAAAATCATATACTGTTAAACCAAGGTAGAACTTAATGACTATATTTTGTATGTTTTTAAAAAATTATTACAATTATTATTGTTGAATTTATTATGTGTTCAGCTCCTGTATCCTATTCTAGCAAATAGAATCAGTCCAGAATTGGTCCAGCCTTAGCTCCAGAATCAGTCACATACCAGAGATCTATATAGGAAAGCAAAGTTAATCTTTCAAAACACAGATATTTTCTCTGTTGTGTCAGTTTTCTGATGTTTATCAAGTGAGAATTAGTCACTGCAATGTATATTTGAATATCCTACCTCAATTACCTTAATAAAGTACTTTGTAAAACATTTTAATAAATATTTGAGAAAAATTTAAACCATTTGCAAATAGCAGCTGAAATTAGATTTTAATGTAATTTAATCATCATGACGGAAGCAAATACTACTGAATTTTATAAATAGTCATCTTAAGTAACTATGCTTATTTATACCTGTATATGAAACTTCCTGGTTTTCTGCGCTTTCATAACTATCTTTGTCCTTAATCTATTCTGGATACAGTCATGTGAGAATCCTCTGAATGCAATACAAAATCACATCACAAAGCAAAGAACTGAAAAGATTGAAACACAATTTTAAATTAAGGCAAAAAAATGAGGAAAGACCTCTTTTTAAGAGCAAAATTTTGGAATTACAAAATCAAGACAGCATACAGGCAAGCATGTGAGTAAACTTCATGCATCTGCGCACATATCTTGCATAATTTCATACACAAATACATAAAAGCAATGATTGTATTGGCTAATAGTTTCTCATATGCATACATGTTTCCTTGTCTTAAAGGCTGATTTCTAGGTGTTAATTATTAGTCACTAGCACTCTGATATTTGTAACATTGTGCTCTTTATCTTGAACTGCAGTAAGCTTTACTATACCACCGTATTCTAGGATTGCACTTTTAATGAAACTCCATGGACCTTTGCTCTACTTTTCATCTTGAAGCATGTAAGTCAGATGAAGTCAGCAGCAGACAGGCAAAGATACACATTCAGATAAAGTAGAAAATGGCTTGATGAAGTATTAAAGAAATTATATGTAATCTTGAAGATTTTGGCACTGCTGAGTTATGAGAAACATCAGTATTCAGTTTTGCTTGAAGGAATTATACACATACTCAATATCTTCCCTTCATTCCCTCATCCTGCCAGCCATGAAATACCCTGACAATTGTCATATGTGTATAATTTTGGAAAGGAAAATGAAACCTCTATTTAATACTTATTTCTTTCATTGTTAGAAGAGTATCACATTTGTATACTACTTATTAGCCCATAACATTTTTTTGGTGGTGGTTTTTCCATGATAAAAGAGAGTTTCGGATACCTACAGCCACCAATAGGTACTCTGACATTTTGTATTGTATTTGTGAAACGGATGCAAGTGGGAGCTGTCAGCTTATTGCAGAATAGGTTCTCAAAATATAATTTCTCAGATCTTTTTTCAGTATTCAGATAGTAGGACTTGACAGGACAGTTCTAAAGCTGGGAACAATTTCTTGCAAGTTAATAGAAAAATTTCCATTTCTTAGAGATTTCTGTGAGTTTTGCATCCAGTTTATTTTTTCATGTTAAGGCCTTGCATAAAATACAAGGTGTATTTGCAAGGCTTCAATTGCATCAGGACTTCATGATCTTCATGTAATAACAAACAAAAGCAAAAATAATTTCAGAAATGCTCACAGAAATTGAGCATGTGGTAAGGCTTGCTTACAGATACACAAAGTGCAAGTTAATCCATCCTAACAGGTACTGGTATGGTCACCTCACTCTGAGAAATATCCTGCAACATAACTTCAGGTGGAGTTAAGTTTATTACATTACAAAAAGTTCCACTAGATAGGTCCAGTAATTCCTGTGTAAGAATTATGCCTTTACCACACAGGACATTGTTCTGATTGATTGTTCTGTTCTCAACATAAATTAGTAGCAGCTTTTAGTAAGTCAGAGAATTAAATATCCAGCTTTCATTTTGAAGAAATTTTGAGATTGAGGCTATTTGGAGATAAGCAAGGTACAGCTGCAATCCATAAAGATATCACAAATATGTGGCAAAGTAGAAAACACAGATTAGCCTTATTTTATTATATTTTCCCAGGTGACAACTGATTTATGCATGACAACTGTTCTTTATATACAGCCAGGTATACAGATATATGCATATATCAGATATACATATGTGTTTACACAATTTAACATTTCTAAAACTATTGCCTCCTTAAAAGATCAATTTGCTTTTTTTCCCTGCTTTTCTCAAAGATATGTGCATTTTGTAGTACCACTTTGCCACAAAAGACACCATTAGGATATATCACATCAATATCTAAGTATTAGCTTTTATGTGACCTGATAGATACGGCATATCATCTCTCTTATCTTATTATACTCCTTGTCTCTGTGCTTTGATGGCATGGTATAGTCAAAGTGCTCTGAGTTTTAAGATATTGTGAAGTACTTCAAAGTTTTATGGAAGGGGCAATTACGAATTTCCTGCAAGCAAACAAGGAATAAAATAATAATACCCTTGACCCTTTCCCTTTCTTTTGAAAAAATATAAATTTAATATTTTTTTGCAGTGATCAAAGTGAGAGACTAGCAAAATATGCTTCAGGTGTTCATAATCCCAGCATATCTGGGTATACTAGACAAACTTTTAATGTCTTTACTGATAGATTTCTTATTTGATTTGCAAAATATAAACTGAGAGAGAAACCAAATGTGATATCAAAATTATATCTAAAAATGATAGTTTGTATGCAAGTGGAACAACAAAAAGGCAGCTAAAGCTATTTCACACTTCCTTCCCCATTCTTTTTAAATGCTGTCCCTAAAAGATGATAATAAATATTGTATTGTAGTTTGCCTATTCAACACAGTTTCTTCATTTTCTAATTGTTTAAATCTCATTTCTCGATGATGTCCCCTCATTACCTACACCACTAGCTGTGTTTCTGATGCTGCTTGAAAAGAGAAGGATTAAAAATAAATTATACAGACTGTTCTTTTTTTCTTGAACACACTCTTTCCTCATTAATCTGCTGATAATACTTCCTGCTATGCAATCGAGTAAAATATTTCTGAGAAGCAACTAAGTAGAGGTCATTTATATCAGGAAAGTTCATTGTATCAGGTTGTCCTGTGGAAGTCAATACACTCAGCCACGTTACTAACAGTGGCAACTCCTGATCAAGTAGAAGAGATCTTTTTCTGCTAGGAAGTCCTCAGTAGCAAAGGGAAAGCAAATCAATTACATGGTACCAGAGCACCCTTCTGTTGTTTAACCACATTGCAGAATATTTTTATTTCAAGACTTTTGTACAAATCCAGGCACATTTTCCTAGCTATTCCTACACTTTAGGAAAAAAAATTATTTATGTATTTTTAAAAAGTAAGGAAATATTTGGACTAGCAAAATTCTTTATCTTCTTTATCTGGTGATCCTCTATAAATATAGTGGGTAGGATGTTTTGTTTTCTCAGGTAAAATCATGTCATTGATGGAAATATTGTAGAAGTAGAGTCTATATGTTCTACTTTCAGGAATGTTGTAAATAATCCATTCTGAAAAACCTTATGAGTAGCACTTGAGGATAATTTAGAGACCCAGATATCGGATACTCATAAATTTGCTACTTGCCTGCAGTAGTGTGAAGAGTCATTTCCAGAAGTTGTTGAAAGTCAGCTTAAATTGAGACTTCTTTCAGGTTGCAATCATTTAGGAGGCAAAATATAATTTTTTTTACTAGCGCTGGTGCTGGAAAAAGATCTGTGACAGTCTTATTCCTTCTAATTCTTGGTCTAATTATACAGTCCTGTTAATGATGAACATTTTGTTTCATCATAAGAGCAATGTTTCTTCAGAATTTTCTTTAGGAAAAAAACCTTCAAATAGAAAGAAATCTAGGGTTTACCTGAAAAAAGAACAAGGTGACTCTGAAACTGTGCAGCAGCACGTGCAGATCTTGTTTTAGGAGATGATACCTCGATCAAATGCTGCAGCGAACCAATGTCGCACTGGAGGGTTGACATGTAAAGTAAACGGGTTTGTCCCCAGAGGGAATCACAGGGAAATCACCTGTTAATGGAAATGCTACTGCACCGCCGCAGATGCTGATTTATAAAGGCACTAAAACTGATACTATGTCAAATTTATTGGTCTAAGTCAAAGACGGTATTCTTAAAAACACACACCTAGATTCTAGCTGCCTCGGTTTCTACTACTAAAATCACTGTATGCTTAAGGATCATCAATCCTTGTATGGGAATAACCATCCTGAAATCACTGAGCAGCTCAATAACTCTTTTAAGATCTTTAAAATCCTCCAACCAGATTTGCATTCTCATTTCTTTTATTTCCAGAGGAATATAACCCATTGGTGTAGTCAGATTTTCCTTAGTAAAGATTGATGTGACTGTGTGCTGTACAAGGTACACTAGTAATGGCCGTACTCATTTCACTTATGCTTTTAGATAGAGCACTACTACTGAAATTTGGCCAATAACTCTGTAATTACTGCACTAATCCAGTATTTGGGAGAACTGAGTTCTCTGTTTTCCCACCTGTGACTTGATTCTTATACAGATTTCTTAGAGTAGCTCCGTAAGATTTTGCCTTTAGCTGAGCTGGGGTACACTCATGTGTTCTGAATTCTCACCATTCTTTCTGCCACTCTGAGTAATAAATGCTACCAACAGCAACAGAAGTAACCCAGATTCAGACAAAAGGGAAATGCTTCCGTAATTTGGTAGTGTAGTTGGTGAGCACCAGGAAGAGGGCTCTAGGTCATGGATTTCAGTGCAAGGCTTTCTTGCAAGTTTTATGGGCCCTAAACAAACCACAAAGGACAGCTTTGAAACTGTGTAGAGGCAAAATAAATTTTCTATCAAAAAGCGCACTTGCAAATTGCACTGCATTGTCCTGTACTTCATTGTACTTCATTCATTAAATTGTGGTGGTTGGACAACAGAAATTGAGTCAATTGCATTTGTGTGTGTGTGGTTGGTTGGTTGGTTGATTTTTTTAATGTTATTGAACGATTTCCCTCAGTTTCTGTGTATCTTGAAAAGAAGCTGAATAAGTACATGGATAGGCATATTTAGAAAGAACTATGCCTCTTCAGCATGCTGCTCGTATCATCTGCCTGCAGCACAGCAAATAGGTCTCATAGCAATTTTATCCCCTGATAGTGTGGCAGTCAGAATACAAAGGCTGATATTGAGATATGTTAAGCACATCTCAGCTTTTTTTCCTCTTATTTTTTGCTCATCGGTTTTATGTAAACCCCGAAATGAGAATTACAATTATCTAATTCATTCATGTTGCCTGAACATTAATTCTTCCTGGGCTTCTTTAGAACATTTTTCTTCATTTATTCCTTCCTCTATACTTTCTTACTGGCATCTCTTCTTTTAGCCCAGACATTTGAATAAATTACTACAGTTGTCATTTGAAAGTCATAGTTTACAGTTTTGAAGTGGTCTGGTATGGGTCATCTTGTTTTGTTCCTGATGGAGCTCTGTCATTTCTTACAAACTCTAGTGTTTATGCAGTGAGAAGGCAGAAGGGGGTAGCTCAATTAGCAAAGATTGGTTTTGAAAGAGTGCCAAGGATGAATGCATTCCTCTCTCAAAAATAATTTGAACTGGAATATTCTTGTAGAAGATCATAGATATGTTTCAGGCAGAAGAAGGAACTGAGCTTGGGGTTTCCATATCCCATAATTTCTGGCTTTCAGTAAAATGAAATACTATTACATTTTTAGATGAGTTTCTTCTGTTACAAATATCCAAATATTTCTTTCTAGCTTAAATATAATGATATTTTTGATACAGAGTCTTTTCAAGTTTTTGTGTCTCAGGAAAACAAAACACAGCAAAAAACATTTTCGTGTTCCACCTGAAACAGTTTCTCTATATTAGATTTTTTTTTTTTACCTGCCAACACAAAAATCAATTTGAACAACCCTAGATCAGACTATGGACGTGCTTGTGTTCTAATGATTTTCAGCATCCAGAAATCACTTGCCTTTGACATGCATCACAACCATCCATTCTTAAAAAAACAAAAAGAAAATCTGTAAACTTTTCTAATACTAATGTATTTACATTGCATAAGAGCTACTATGTGAATGCAAATTTTTAAAACCCACAAAATAAACATCAAATTATCGGTTTTCCTTCTGGTATCATTCAAATGTTAAAACAAGTTTGGGGGACAAAAAGAAGAAAAAAAAGAAAACAAATTCAAATACTTCCAAAGCAGACAAGACTTTTAGATTTACCTTCTTCTACATTGACTGCAATAAGAAGGACCCCAGGACATAATGGTAGTGAATGCCCTCAGGAAGGGAAGATGAAAATTTTGGGAAAGCGTGTAGGTGTCTGGGATCAAAATTTTGTGTAGTTCCAGCCGTGGAAAAAATTCTGCCCTGCAGTCAACTTATGCTTTTGCTATAGTGAGGATGAGAAGGATGTTTAGTGAATACAGTTTTTATTTGTTTTTCTTTCTACCATTTGCATAGAGGTTAAGTTTTAAAGAAAAAAATCAGTCCATATCTTCTTTTGGCTTCTATTATATTATTTACCTGAATTTGGTTGTAAATAGCTTAAGGTTGTTTTGAGCTACCAAAGAATGACTCTGCAGATTAACTGAAGTTACTTTCTTGTTTTAAGTGGAATTCAAGATCACATTCAAGATCTTTCAGTAATGGGGGGCAAAAAAGCAAGAAATTTAGTAATTGATGGTTTAAGTGTTTTAAAAGGGTTAACCTGTCCAGAATGATGAAAATAAATATCACTAAGAAAATTCCACAGTTTATCTGTCCTCTTCTGATCTGCTAAGGACATGTCACGATTTGCATCACCTCATCAAATTTAAACGTATCCTCTGCCAGGCCTGGGAACAGAAGGAAGGCAGGCTGTTGCAACAGAACACCAGTGTCTTATTATTCCCTTTACAGATTCTTCCAAAGGTGATATTTTGAAGTAAGCATGTGGAGTAATTTCTAGAACAAGTATCTTAAATGCAAGCTGTGCTTTGGATTCCCAAATATCTTTTGCTAGTGTTGTTGAAGAAGTAATAGAAAACCAAATCAATGTATTCTTTAATTCTGTACACGCTTTTTTGTGTCTTTTCTGATTGTCATTGTCCAGGCTCCTTACTACTCCTTCTATCAGTGCCTCTGATGAGCACTTTGCTTCCATATTCAGCTTCCAAGGCACAGTTCTTTGTTGGTGCTGAAAAGCTGAAATGGGAAGAAAATCTCACAGAAATATCCCAAACAA
Source organism: Oriolus oriolus (assembly GCA_013400235.1). Lineage (NCBI taxonomy): Eukaryota > Metazoa > Chordata > Aves > Passeriformes > Corvidae > Oriolus > Oriolus oriolus. The sequence goes on along the minus strand of VXBT01006276.1, from coordinate 141,846 downwards.
GTGAGGGCAAGTCCCTGCAGCCCCAGTGAAGGACTTTGTCTACATCCATAATTTTGTCAGTGTAGCCTAAATAACTCACTAGTGTAAATAATTAATTCAAATAATCAATCATTTATCCTTTGCCACTACTCTTTAACATACACTGGGTATGTTTAATGAAGTACAGCCAACAAAAGGAAAAACTATCTTTTGCCTCAGACACTGATGTTGTGTCCTTAGGTATGTGTCATCTCATCTTCAAGATTTAAATTTCAAGAGAAGACAACTTCTTTTCATGTTTTGCTGTTTTGAATTTCCAAGAATGGCCAAGTTGGCAGATATGCAAACCAATTTAATTCTGCCTGGCACCACAGTTCTTTTCCTGCACAATTCTTTTCCTGGCCCTCCAAGACAATTCTTTGAAAGAACTGAACCACAAAAGGAAAGATTACTCACTACTGGACAACACGTGCCTTGTCTGGAAATAAATGTAGATGTGCTTGCCAGCTGTTAATCAAAGTATATAGAAAAATAAATGATTAAAATACTAGAGAGACTTCAGTTCTAGCAATAGCCTTCTGATCTTATTAATACAGCCCTCTTCCCAAATATGGCTCAATGCTCACAACACTGTTTCCAATTTTTATTTTCATATTTCAAGTATGCATTTTTATAAATGCATTCTTTAATCATATTCATTATAAATGTGAAAGCTCCACTTGATGTTTTCTACTCAGCTAAACCAGTGCAGACAAATTGAAAACCTTTATTACACCCCTCTCCTCTCAAGAGGGCCACTGCGGCAGCAGTTGACATGATTTGAATCACTGAGATGTTACTAGCCGTGAAAACAGAATTTGAGTAAACACTGTTTGCTGCATGATGTGGAACTACTACTGCCTGAATTCTAAATCTTCATGGATTCTCTCTGTTATCAAGAACTGACACTGTGTTTGATAATTTCTATTTAAAACTGAGCGAATCAATATTTTGTGAATTTAAAACTTAAAAAATTAGTCTAAAAAATGCTTCAGAATGTGGCATTTAGATTCCAATAAAAGCTCATCAACAGCAGAGTTATTTTTTGGGAATCGCTGTTAGTTACTATATCTTATATTTCTTCCAAGAAATGAATTTAAACAACAAGGCAGAAAATTTAAGCAAATTTAATAAAAAAGGCAGTTATATGTAAGTATTATATGTACACTCAGATTCTGACACTGTACTGTGCGTCAGTAAAATAAGCAAAGCAAAGATCTATAGTTTCAGATCTAACATTTTTGTTAACTTCAATAAAAGTCAAGCTAGAAAAGAAATGATAGAATGAGACTATATTGATATGCTCAGAATTTAACAAAAACATTTTACTATAATACTATTGAACTGATGGGAGGGGGGTTCAGAACTTCTGTGTATGGAAATTTACCAATTCCCATCATCACCAGGATGTTAGGAAAGTCTGTTTATAGGATAAAGCTAAATAAAGAGCTAGAGTTGTTTCAGTCCTTATCAAAAATGGTGTGTAGGAAATATTTCAGGCTACTTACAGTACCAGTTTGGTAGAACAGCTTTAAAAAGCTGTATTTCAGTACCTATTAATTTTTCCTGACTTTGACTGAGAAGTACATGTATGTAGGCAACTTTCACCTCCTTACTTTTTCTTAATCATTCCTAGCTGTTGGTGAGGCAAATCCCAGGTTTCTGGGAACTGTGTTTGGACTGGGAGTTGTACTACTTCACGGGAATGTTTTAAAGACAAATCCATCTTATTTGGAAAGCACTGGGGGTTGCATCGGTGAAATAACTTATGATTCCCATTCTTGTCTGACCTCTTGTATGGCTGTGGCTCTGAAGCTGTTTTCTGAGCATAGTGATCATGATAAGTTGTAAATATAATGATAGTGAGGTTAGGTGCCAAAAAAATTTGGATATGAAAGGATACCGTGGTATTCTGCCATAAAAGAAGCGGTGAAAAAATGTACATCTGCATTTTTCTATCCAAGTTCTTTCTACTGTGGATACTTCTACAGAGAATTGTTGAGGATATGGGCCATGCCACTAGAAAAACTCTCATTCAGTCCGCACAATGGATTTAGGAAGGTAAAGCTACAGATCTAGATAAGTTTTAGTCCTTTCTCATGAGGAAGAAAAAAGGTATAAGCACTTTGTAAAAGACTTAAGTATGACGTGGAGGAAGATTAATTTCTCCCCTCTCATAATCTGAAGTTGACCTTCAAATTTGTTAACTGCTTTGAGTAACTGCCAATTGTCAATAGAAAAAGGAAACCAGCAAGTGTTCTATGAAGGGGAAGACAAAGTGAGATTTAATATAATTTCTCTATTTCCACTGAAAACCTGAAAAATTAGGCCTCAAAAGATTCCCAAGGACAGGGAAAAATTATCTTTAATGTCTTTATTTATAGATATTGAAAAAAATTTCAATGGAAAAAGTGATACCTATATAATGAAAATGCATGAGGACCATTTAGCAAAAGATCTCGGGCTTGCTGGAATTAACTGATCTCATATTGAAATACACTTTTTTATCTTGTGCAGTTACATCTTCTGACAAAGCAGAATAGAACCAAAGTAAATCACAGGAAGCAAAGTCTGTGCTATAGCTTAGGAAAGTGGAACATGGATGTCACGCCTATTCATTCCATCTATTTCAGTTCTCAACACAGTAATAATTTCTGTAGACACACCTCTGAAATCACCTTCCCTTTTGTATGTTGCTACAAACTATTTGTAAACTTTCAAAACCAATTGCATGTAAAAAAAAAGCCATTTGTGGTAGTCATGTCAAAATCAGTTTTTCCCTTGCGCCCATAATGAAACCGATTACAGATTATATAAATGCAAGTTTTATCATGGTGGCAAAGAACTGATACAGCATAATTATTTTTTCATTAAAGTGTAAATGAGCAAATTATAATAAGAGGTAGTTGCATAGTTTGCTCCTGCTATCTTTGGTAAATCTAAACGTGTATATTCAAAACTGATGGTTGTCCAAGAAACAGCTTTGCAAATCTCTTCAATTTAATCTGCTCTGCTTTCCTTTCAGCACTAGTTACAATATTTTATAAATGAGATATCAGTCTCCTGCAGTCATCAGATGGCGAGAGCTCGTTAAAGGCTATTTGAGTGGGAAAGGAACTGGGCATAGGGGGAAAGGAGCAGGAAGAATAAAAGTGTAGATTTGCTGGATTACTTGTGCTAAAATTCACATCAGACTTAGTGATTGCAATATACTTGATTATCCGTGTAATCTATTAGTAGCCAGCTAAAACACTATTCAAAACCCAAAACTTTAAAAATTAATTATGAAAACAATGTAAAATAAAAAGTAGTATATACATCAGCATTTTCTTTTGTTCGGGCTTTAAGATACTTAATATATTTTTCCTCCTTGAGTTATAACAGGACTATATCTGCTGTTGTATTTGCTATAACTTGCAAATAAGTTTATATTTTGCTTTGACTCTGTTGAATTAACAGCTAAAATGTATTCAATTGATGCTAGCTTCAAGATTATTAGACCAGTTTCTAGGGGTTGAGTTAACAAAATTTAAATTAATTATTCATGAGATAGATCAGTAATAAAATAGAAAAGCAATTGACAAAAACAGGCATTGTTTCTGTTTGCAAAAGATGTAACAGAGGTTCTCTGCTGACACTTCATCAATGTCCCTACCCACATTTGTCCAGGGAAAGTAGCAGACTGAACAAGGGGAGTTATTTGAGCCCTGGTTCTTAAAATGTCTGCTGAGATTTCCTGGGTTACCTGGTGCAGATGGAAGAAGTTACCTTCAGGAGAAGCCCTGTATGGAGTTATAGGTATGATTGCACACTGAGAAATCCAGTATTTCATCACTGCACCTCAAAAGAAACCCCATTTATTTTCCTCAAAGACAATTCCGGAGAATTTCAATTTTCCTGAAAGCAATATCATAATGCTTTTTATGTCTCACTAGCAGGTGGAAAAGAAAACCACAAAGAACAAACCCAAGCAAAAAAAACAACCCCCCAAAAATTACCCCAAAAGTCTTAGATTAATTAATCCTTCATAATCCTTCAAGAGACATTTGGAGTGATCTGAAATACAGGATGCTCCAACTGAACGTCAGTAAGAATTTATTCACTGTGATGGTGATCAAGAAGGTGATGATGATCTTGACTGGCACTGTCAAGAATGTTACCAAGAGAGGTTGAGGAGTCTCCATCCTCAGAGTCAGTCAAAAGCCACGTGGACATCCCAGACAATCAGCTTCAGGTGGCCCTGCTTGAGCAGAAGGCTTGGACCAGATAACATCCAGAGGTCCCTTCTGACCTCGATCTTTCTCTGATTCTTGATTCTATGATAATGGGACCAAAGAAAACCAGATTTCTTCTGGTATTTGTAAAATAAAGGTAAGAAAATTGTTCACATTCATCTAAGCAAGGATATTGTAAGTTCATGAAAAACATACAACTTCTTGTATTTGATGCTTGGACTTAATTGGAAGAGCAGTGTGGTGGTGAGAGACTGTCCATCTGATTTTGTCCCTGTCAGTACCAGAGATCTTCCCCTGGAAAATATTAGGAGGGAAGCATCATGGGTTTGTAATATTAAATGCAAAGGCGAAATCTTCTGTAATGTGTATTCAAGTAGGGATTGAAGCTGCTCTTTGGAATGTCCTTTGGACCAGTACACAAACATTTTCCTTTTTGGTTTGATGACGATATAGACAAGGACATAATGAATGTCCTTTAGCATTCTAGTTTATGGATTTGGCTAATGCATGAACAGAGTTGATTGTGCCTCAGTGACTGGGTTTTTTTCTGCAGCATGTTACATTTCATGGACAACAGGTAATTAAGTTTCATCCTTATAACAACTTGGTCAGTGTTTAAGTGCACTTTACATTTGTATTTTTAATGGAGCGACAATTTTTCTAACCTTTCATAACAAGAACAGTGACACTTAAATGCTTTTGCTTGAGTGATGCAGATAAATCTTAACATAAAATTACTGTGTTAAAAAGAGCTGCTAAAAGCTTGACTCTGACTGGCTTCAGTTAGCAGCAAGTTGTGCATGTTTGAGATGGTCTGAAGGCATGGAGAGGCCAAGAGAGCCACTACTCCAGAGTGACATTTTCAGATGGAGGATTCACTCTAAATTCGGAGTCAGTCTACTGGGGAAGAAGATGCAGATAAATCAACCATTCAGAAGACCACTTACATCTTTGATCAAGCAGATCAGATGGAAAGAACAATTAAACTCATTGAAAATGAAATTAAACCAAAGGTAGATCATGCCAGACTAAGTTTGTTTTTATCCTCAGTAACTGATCTTTCAAATAGTCTAATCTACAGATACAATGGTATAGCACTGATATGGTACCACACGGGAAACCACTAATTATTCTGGGAAACAGAGCAGTAGCACAAGAATTACAAAGTAATGATCAGTACATGACCAAACAAAGTTTCAGCTATGCAGCTCTGTATTTTCCCATTTTCCAAATCTTGCTCACAACCACAACTGCTATGTTGGAGCAAACACTGGTGAACTGTGTGAAGACATGAATTGCAAGACTGGGGAGATATGACTAGTGGAATTAAAGACCAGAATTAAGAGGATCAGTAATTTTGTTGATGACATCAAGCTGTGGAAATGTCAAGCTAGAGGGTGTGTGTAGCCAGAAACGGATCAAAAAGTATGTAAGATGAACTGAGTGTCCTCAAGTGGCTTAGGTGTACTAGGATAAAATTTTATAATTACAGGTATTCAATTAAACATTAGTAGCAATAATTTTACCATAGATTATTTACTGGAAATGATTATGGGAAGAAAGTTTTGATTACGCAAGTTTGACACAATACCTCATGTAACACTTCAGCTTATAGAAAGGTAAACTTAGCATGAGATAAGGGCAAAATTAACCTAAAGACTTTGGAAAATATTAATAGCTTTCTATAAGGCACTGAGAAATTGCTGTCTTTGGTGCAATGTTATCAATGTCCAAGAAAGATAAGGAAAGAATAGCTTTGCTGAAAAGATGCTTCAGTTCAGCCTCTCCAAGCACTTTAGACGTTGAACTCCTGCTGAGTAGCCTAATGCCTAATGGTTTCAGTGGCAATATGAGGCCCAAATAAGAGTTAGGCAGACAAATACCTTAGAGGATCCAATCCTAAGTTTTGTACTTTAACAAGAGAATAGCTGAGAATAGATAGAACTACTCTTTTTAAATTCTTCAGGGACATAACGCTTGTAAAGGAGAAGAAACACATACACAGGTAATGCTGGTATAAAAAGAAATAAGTGCACATAGGTCATTAATAAATACAGGCCAGAAACAAGTTTCTGACCACCAGAAAAAAAAAAAAATTGAGGTGGGGGGAAGAAAGGACAACAACCTTCTGACTGAAATAAAAAGGGCTAACACATTTCTGTACATTTATGAATAAAGTTGTGAAATATACTGGCTCATAACAATAAGGGTCTAGCTCAAACCTATTTGTAGCCTATTTACTTTGGTCTAAAAAACATCTAGAGATCAGTTTTAATGTAACTAGTCCTAAATATATCATGGCATATCACTATGTTAAACCTGATCCTTGCTTGGAGCTGAGAGATATATGGACAGAAATTTCATTACCTCTTGGTAACATCCTGAGTCTCTGGATCTGTATAAAGATAAGTTTAGCCTTAAACAAAAGCAGTAAGCTGAGGTCAGGCTTCGATTCTCATTGATACAGGGAATTCCTTTCAATGATTATTGAAAACATATTAAAATATATGTTGTCAGCAAATTAAAATAATTGTGAATCTGGAAACATTTCTGGGTTGAGTTTGCAGAAGTTCTTCTGTATATGTTATTTCCTCTTTTTGGATCAAATGCAGCATAATTAAAATAATTCTATGAACTGTGACTTATCCTGTAAGAAAATTAAAATAGTGTTGAATTTAGTGAAGAAATCTCTAAGCAGATCTTACAGCTTCTGTAGGGACTACAGATTCCTAAAGCCTCACTCCTGGAATAGGTCTTACAGGACATCTTAATGTTTTGCCTTTAATCTGAAACAGTAAAATACTCCCCTAATGCAGATCAGCGGCAGGCACTTCAGCTGCTCTGAGTTAGGTAGGAGCCTTGTCTTGTGCATCTGGTTTACATCTTCCTTTTCTTTCCTCTATGAAGAAAGTAAATTAACACTGTACCTTTTTTGTCCTAAACTGGCTTGGTCTATAAGGTATGAGCCAAATAGAGAAAATGCGCAGCTTGGGATCTTTTTTATGTGGTTTCTCTTTCTGTGGAAAACCATGACAGGGAGAGGGAGAGAGAGAAGGAGAGACAGACTGAGAGTTGAAGAGGAAGAAAAAGAGAGAGAAAAGAGGAGAAAGAGAGACAGAGACCCCGGTGACTATGATATATTTCTGCTTTGGTTGATGTCAGGCCCTTTTCTGTTTCAAGGGCAAGCCCTTGCAAGCACGCTATTACAAAACCAATTCCAAACACTTTTGCTGCTTTGTAGCAAAATGTCACTGTGGGAATCCTGCAAGGTTTGTAGATTCTTAGAAAAAAAATTTTAAAATGAGTCTGAGGTGTTAAGAAACACATTGATTGGGACTCAGTTTGGGATGAATAATTACTCATCCTTTACTGATCAAATTTTGACCCACTGTGCCGTGGAAAGTCCCTGGCTAAATGTAAGTCCACTGTCTCAGTTTGATTGTTGAAATGGTACCACTGTTTCAGATGAATACTCTTGTCCATGGACCACATAGTGTCATTTCAAGCAAAAGCTGGAGTATTCTTAGTCCAAATGAATTGATCCGTTATAACTCAATAGCTTTTTGCAAAAATATATCAAAAGTATTATAATAAAATGGAGTCAACAGCTGACTTTGAACAAGTTTCATTTATATAATTTTTACTTTAACAGATCAAAATACAGTTTCTGGTCAAAGTGTGCTGCTGTCTCCAGTGTAACCACATGGACATCCTTTTGCCACAACGATAAAAGTAGTAGGACCTTCTTAAGTAATATGATTGCAGCAGAGTGTTTGTAGCTGTCTCTAACTCTGTTTTGGATTCTGATATATTTTAGCTGAGATATTTGAATTAGTCAATGCTATCTAAGGACAGACAACTACACAATATACTTAAAACAGTATGTTTTTACTGCTCTCTCAAATTAAATATCTCTTTCATTACTATATATTTTGTAGGTTTGACTTAGTGATTCATGAAGAAAAAATTATAGGGTCAATTACACATACTCCAAATGATTTTAAGCTTTTTTTACTATTTCCCTTACATGTGTCCTTCATTTTAGCCATTAACATCTGACACTGGAGCTAGAGTACTTTGATTAGTCAAACCAAAGCATTAGTTTTAAATTAACATAGAATCTAACAACATTTAAACTGAATTATAAGACTGGACCATTTACAGAAGCATTGCTTCACAAGAAAAACAAAGAATGAAATAAATCTAAATTTCCAACAACATTCAACTGCTGCACTTAAAGCATATTTACTCAGATAAATGGGCAACATTTCATCTGGGTGATTAGAATTATTTGAATAACTTCCCCACAGACTGAATATAATTCTGGAAAACAAAACATCATTGCTTCAAAATAAGCTTAGCTCCAGATACTCCCTCCTTATGCAGTAGAAAAGCAGTTCTGCTGCCCTACAGTTAAACATGACCCTGATTTAGAGGAGTTTATGTTTCAGTCTGAAAATCAATTTGTAGCATCTGTTCTCACTAAATGCAGATGATTTTTCTATGAGGAGGTTTTTCTTCAGCCACAGTAGTGGCTAAACCCTCTGAATTAGAGAAGCCACTGAAGTCTGCAAAATATAGTTTTATATATACTGAAAAGTTTTTTAAAAAAACTTTCCTCTTCTAAAAGAAATTAAACAGATCTAAATATAGATCTATATATCTAGTTCTATAGAACTTTAGACTTTATTTCAGAGTCATGTGTGGTCATGAAACATTCTAATAATTAAAAGACAAGGATTACTGTATTTGATTGTGTGGCAATAGGATGTCCCTATACTTCTTTGTTATCTTTAGGAACTTTCTGGACAGGAAGTATGGGTCCCCAGTTTCAGAGGCATGCAATCAAGCTCACAAGCAATGAGCATACTGCCCAGAGTAATATCACATTTCCTGATAAATTCACTTTAATGAATGTGCTTTTTAAAAAATTTCAACCCAAATTTCCAAGGCTGTCCCAGGGATGTGACATCTGAGCCAAGAGCTGATGACTCCACAGAAAATCATAATATTTGAGAGTCTGCACTTGAGATGTACTTGAAAACTGGCAAAAACACCCTCAACACAGTGATGAGGTATCACCTTCCAGAAACAGTTGTTTTCCTGTGAACCTCTGCAGGACTGAAAAGACCTTCTAAAGACTGGGTGTACTAGTACTTCAGTTCAACATGACAGCGTCCATCAGCAGCATCAGATGTAAGAGCAGTGTAGGTAGTGGTGAATGTAGCCATACTGCACTCACCAGACTGAAATATTGGGTGGGGCAGCCAGGGCCACTGTTGCCATAAATCCAACACAACTTATTTCTGGAGCGGCAGCAGGAGCTCTGAACCACTTTGCAAGCACCCTCCCAAAGAAAGTGGTTCCTGTTAAAGACCAAGTCATCCACAAAATTACTCCAGGTCATTTTCAATCCAGGTTTCGTTATGAAACCAGCTGAAGTCCAGACATAGATACAACATTTTATTTTGTTTCAGTTTTCTGAGTAAAGCCAGATGTAGTCTAAGCATGCTGGGAGCAGGGGAAGAGGGGGCAGAAGGGCAAGATATGCTGCAGCCTGTTCTGCTCACTTTCTTAACTGACATATCTTCAGGTAAATATTCCAAGCTTGCAGGATGTTGTATACAAAATACAAGATCCTTCCAACAAGGAAAACAGGGACATACTGGGACTCTAGTTGCATTTTGAAACCTTTTAAATGCAAAGGTTACCAATATTCCTGACCCAAGTGTCATATTTCAAAACCCCCTGTGAAGGCACAATCCTCAGTGAGGAGGATGTAGAGTGTGGGAGTTTTTGATTAGTGGGAGATAAAGAGCCAAATATTCAAATTGCGCAAAGTCTGTGTACCAGCTCAGCTCTGTTGCTGACTGCGTGTCACCACTTCAGCAGAGGAGCAGCCCAAGGGACCTGTAAGCAAGCTACTTGTGAGCTGCTTAAAAACTCACCAGTTGATGGTTTTTGCTGTAGAGAATCTGACATCCTCTGATCTGATGGAGAATGACATGATTTGAAACAAAAACTCCCTGAGGGCTTGGTTTTATCTTCATGTCCTTAAATGCTCTTAAAAATATGCTGCTTGGCTAGCTATTTTCATGAGGGTTTAGGTAAAAAAGCTCATTCTTTAAGTAAGCATATTTAGGTGGCATATCTGCCATATTAATGTATTTCAGAAGAAGGTGAGTCTTCTGCTGTTATAACTTTTGGTGGGGCATAAATTCATATTACTTATTACTATTGAACAGAAACTCTCCTTGAATTTTATTAGCAATTATGGTGCAGTGGTGGGTGAGTTGCTGAGCAAGAAGAAAGTATTTTTACATCTCTGGAGAGATGGCTGCGCTAAGATTTAGACATAATCCCAACTTTTTAATAAAATCCATACAAAGACAATATCTTGAAAATATGCTGCTTAATTTTATGTGTGAAAAATAATCTATGTGTACAAGTGCTGAATATTATATTCTGCAACTCCATAGTCCTTTTGCCAATATTTTTTTCCTCCTTAATATTATGCATACTGTTTAATGACGTAAGCTCTCAGAGAGATTTAATGTAGCTTCACCCTCCAACAGGCCCTGCAGCAACACAACAGACAGGGGCCATCTCTGACAGCTGTAATTTATGCTGCTGTCAGTCTGCTTCTTTAATGCAAAGCATTAGTAAATCTATCTTTTTTGCATGGCCTTTTCAATCATGACACCTCTTCCATCTGTTTTTAGGTTCTGGAAAATCCCTGAATCTTGATAAATCCCACTCACTCCTGTCTTTGTTCACTAGATATTGTTCCTGGATTTTTAAGAAGTTAAAATGTTTTAAAGACAGTAATTTAAGAATAGTGAATGCTTTGTCTGCAAGACTTCCTCTTCTAGCTTCTTTCTTGCATAGATTTTAAGCACATGTGGATTTTTTCTGTGATTTGAGAATCTAAACCACTCATTAAAAAGTTTCTGGCTAACATGCCCTTTAAGATACTAGTAGCTCAATAGTAAACACTTAGAATAGCACAGAATCTACCACATGATTTGGTAAATGGTCCAAGTAATAAATTAATTCTTCAGTTAAAATATTACACTCATTATAACTGTATTTTTTATTATTATTTTGACTGTTGTAGGTTTATATGGAGTGTATTGTGAGCTTTTATACACACAATTCTTTGATCTAATTGTTTATGGTTACTATTTAATTTGCAGTGGATCTGAAAACCTGGGATTAATGCTTTTGCTTCTAAGGTCATCTATCCAGAAACTAAAATTAGATAACTAAACTGTGTGTCTGCATCTCTAGATGAGTCAGCTATTAGAGAAAATGTATTTTTGACAGAGGTCTGGAGGTGAAAATATGGCAGAGGAGAAACATAAAACAAATGTGAAAATAATAAAGTATAAAATAATGTATAATGGCAAAAAAACTCCCCAGATGTTTCTGTGGGAACACTTGATGACTGGCTAATGGAAGAATACATCCAACAAGTAAAGACCAAAAAAAATCTCAAATAAAGAAGAGGATGAAATGAAGCAACAAAAAAAGAAAAAAATTTCATTATTGAAAGCCTAAATGAAGATCTATTGCTGTTGAAACAAACATGCCTGGATTTGTATTCTATTTCATACACCTTACTATTTACATTGTACAGATTAAAGGAAAAATGGTTGGAGTTTTGGAAGCTTCTTGCTGAGAAGATGATTATTACTGGCATATAGGGTTCATACAAATTAGTCTCAGTGACTTTTTCCTTCGTACTTTTGATATAGATTAGTTTGAACTTGCTGTTATTTCCTGTTTTATCTAGTTCTTCATGTATTTTTCTGAAATAATGTACTGACAGAAAGAGCTGGATTCTTACTTCAGCATGTTTTGAAGATCCTCCATAGGATCTTCATATAAAATACTGGTTAGTACTTTAAACTGCACCATTTGATAACAAATAGACCTTTATATATACCTACCTTAGCTATTTATTGGTTACTTTTGACTGTTAATATTGCTATTGCCAAGCAGTATTTTTACTGTATCTGTGCAATGTTTGTCTCTTGCTCTTCAGAGTGATAAAGAAGATACTATGCTGTTCAGCTTGCACAGGTAAAAAAAAGCAATAAAAATGTATTTTTTATATTAAAATGTAAGGAACAGAATATATTTCTGTGAAGAGAGTTCTGAATACTCTGATTTCTTGAAGAAAGGACCTAATTTTATAGAAGGCATCTTTAAAATTTATTTGATTTTTTTCTTTTAAATAAAATATGCTTCTCACATAGTTTCCTGTTGTCATATTTATCATAGACATTGTGGGAAGGCTACAGAAACATGATCTTCTATTAAGCAGGTGTGAAAATACCTGAGACAAAAGCGTTTGGGAAGGCTGCAGTCTTTTTTAATGTAGCTAGACTAATTTAGCAGGAAACAAAAGAGGTTGATGTTGAGCAGGTCTTTTTCCTTCATAATTCACTGAGATGTAAGTGCAATAGAGCATGTTGGCCTGGGCCAGGCTGTTCTCTCTAAAGTTTTCTACTTTATACCAGGGCATTCTCATCACTTTAAATAAGGTCTTTCCTTCAGAAGCAGCTTCTAACTTTACCCAGGCCCTGTGTGCTAACATGATACCCAATTAATCCTAGGATCAGGGGATGATAACTCAACTAGAAATACATGACACCTCTTTACAGGTCCGAGCAAAATTGGTGCAAGTCTTTGACATGGATTTGGTCTTTCATTTGGTTAGGCTGAGATGTATGAATGGAAAATGATCTGCTCCAGCTTGTGGCAGTATTTGACATTCACAGTGAGCATCTGAAAGATATAAAATCATCAGAACGAAAATGGTTTAGAATCAAGAAGCTGAACAAAATGTCCAGAGGAAACTTGCCTGCCTTCCCTTTCTCTCCTCCCCCCGCCCTCTTTCTGCAAATATTGCTTCAATAGCCTGGTTTCAATCCAAAACAGAGAATCGTAAATTTGTTAAATAATTGGGTTTGATGCCAGTTGAATTAAAATAAGAACTACTCATCTTTAGTGATGCTTCCTGTTTTTTGCTGTGTTTTTCCATGGCAATATTTTCACATCCTAGGCTTCAGACTGCTGTGTTCTTTGCTCCAGAACCACATCTGCTTAGGAAGTTGTGGTTAAAAGGATAAATCTATTGTTCTTGTAATTGAGGGCCAAATGACAGTTAACCAACAAAAATAATCTGGAATAAATCAGAAATTATTTCTCCAGTTATGCTGACTGGTTTCTATTGGCACATTTCTTTAGAATGCTTTTAGTTTACTGAAGAAAATCAGTAGGAAGTAGGCAAACCTTGCAAAGTTTTCCATGCCATATTGAACTCTGAGAACCTGCAAGTGGAGTTTTCTTGGTAGTTCAGGGGGAACAACAGTAATTTGTTTTGTAAAAGCTCAAATGAGGGAGGCACTTCATTTTGTGGCTGGCTTCAGTGCTCCTATTATATTAAGTTTTGGTAAGCATAAAGGGGTCTTCATATGCTCTGAATTTAGCAAATATTCATAATACAATTAAATTAGTTTGCAGGGTCCTAGGCAGTCTTATATGTCTTCTGCAGAAGCCCTTCTGTTTTATTCCTTTTAACAAATGTGATAGCCAGATTAAAGCTAATTCAAATACCCTGCACATGGAAATACATTTCATAATTACAGCATGCAGAAGTCTGATGCTTCAATTTCATCCTACCTGGCTTGTTTGTTGGAGTAGTTGGAATTGAAATGCTGGGGGCTTTGAACAGTAGCACAACACTGATGCAGCATGCTAGATGGTAACAGTGGAAAAACCCAGCATTTTGCTGATTTAATGGCTAATTCCAAAGTAACCTGAACATGGGATAACCCCAGGCAGCACATTATTTCTAGCAGATAATGCTGTGGCTGCCTTACCATCCACAACTATTTGTTCTTTATGTTTGGTGGCAGTCACTAACCACTGCTGCTGGTGTAGGAGGAAAGTTCTCTATTTCCACTGCATAGGATGAGAGTCTACAATGTGAATGAGCCAGTCTATCAACTGTTTGCACCAATGGGAACAGTCCTCTTTTGGACACTTACAGGCACAGTTTTCTTTCCTTCTTTCAGCCGCGTACACATGGTGCCCATTCCTCTTTTAATGGCAGCCTTCTCTTGGCTAAGCAAGTTGAACTACCTTATTTTCTGGTCCGAGGAGTGCCAAAGTCAGCATCTAGGAGGAGAGAACACGGGAAAAAGGGGCAGCCAATTTCGCTGGAAGTGAGCCATTAGATTGGTTCAGCTTTATCTCAAACTCTCACCCTCAGAGATGCAAATGTAAAGCTAGAAGTCTCAGTTTAGGCTGCCAGCGAAGGACTTTGTGCAGAGGCAGCTGACAAGCTGGCCCACATTATCTCTGCTGACTCTGCTGTTGACCCCTGTCAGAAGGGCAGAGTCGCCAGCTGGGGGCTGTCGCAAGATTTGTCATTGTTTGCCAGTCAGTGTCCTCGCTCTGTGATCCCTCCTGCTGAGTTAGGGACTAACTATGGCACATTCATTTGGCCTTTTTGTTGCTCTGAAGCAAAGGTATTTGGCAGAAATCTACAGGATCCCAAAGTTCCTTCTGTATGAGGGAAAGTTTAACAGAGTGGCTGTTGCTGTTATCACCTTGTTTACTTTTTGGAAAGCAAGATCAAGGTATTACTTGTTTTGTATTCTCAGGAAAAAAAGACCTATAGAAGAATAGAGGAAAATTATTATTTCCTTTTTATTTTTTTTTTCACTCAACCTCTGTGTAAAATGGATATAGAGATCTAGTTCTAGTTCACCGACCTGTTATTTTCCAACTAAACTTCATTCTACAGTCCATAGGACACTGGTGAATTTCAAGGGCAAAATAGTATGAAACTTGAACTCTTAATGATTCTGTGAAGGTTTGATCTCAGAGTAACTTGACTATATTAACTCCTATTAATGGCTGCTGTGAAAGCTAATCTTCAGTGAGTTAGAGCTTGCTTTATTAAAATTAGATTGAAAACTGAGCTATGCTTCATCCATTTTTATGTGGATGGTTTTATATGTTCTGGTTGGCATTAACATAAACATGTGTTTAGATAAATATGTGTAAACATGATCCACCCAAATTCCTGCTGGTAAATCTCTTGTAGTAATGATGAAAAATGCCGACAAAATGCAGATATACAAACTGCTAAATTTCAGTAGTATTGTAGATTATAAATAATGGCTATACACAGCCCTTTCCATAATGACAGAAAATGCATGGCATTATTTTCATTCTCCCTTCTGCTATCTGGGACAGAAGATGAGTGAAGGATGAAAATCCATGAGTGTTTTTTAGCATGGTGCGCCACAGTCATTTTAGCTCATTGCATGAAAGTAACTTAGAGACATGAAAGTGCCAGGAGATTTTTGCAAAGAGACTATCTGTATCTCATATTATTTTCTGTCTCAGGAGGACTCCCCTGCTAGTGAACTCAATAGTTCTATAGTTTCTCCACTGGGAGAAAAAAAATATATCAAGTCCAAATAAGTTAATTGACTGTGATGATTTGAATAATTGTATTTACACAGTTTACAGACTTTGTTTCACGAGGTAGAAGTATTACAAACTTCAGCTGCTTTTCCTTTTTTTAATTCTTCCATACTAAAGTCGATGCAGTATTGCTGGCAAGGACTATTCTGCGTCCCTCCAGACCACAGGCAGTAGTTAAAAAAAAAAAAAAAAAAGAAAGTTGAGATGATGGGTTAGCAGAAGCCCAGGAGAGCCAGTGTTCTCTTCTCTGCCTGTGGGAAAGAGTTTATTTTGAAACAATGGAAAGTTACACGAAGCCGAACAGAGAAGTCTGTGATCCACTGGGTGTTGTGTGCTTGTGGAAGCCTCATCAAGAAAGGGCAGGTAAGGAGGAAAAACAAATAAGAATCTTTAAGAGACAAACACGCTTCAGAACACAGGGAGCTTAGGCCAAGGTCAGAAATAGCCTGACCTACCTAGACAGCTGAAGTCAGAAAAAAATTAGATGTGATAGAAAGGTTCTGCAAATCAGGAAAGAAACCGCAAATTTCAAAACCTGCTCCTGCTTCAGGCTGCTGACTGCTCAGAAGGTAGGAAATTGACACAGAACGATGAAGACAGAAATTATTCTATTCTTATTTCTTATCCTGCCAAGTAACTTTTTATCTTACTAAGCAACGAGCAGTGGTGATGGAAAACCCTGTACTGATGTGCAGGTTTGATTATACATTTTCTGTTCATGTACTTTAGCCTAGAACACACCTCTGATGGGGTTTGGGTCATTTTGTTTTTACTAAGGACACATCTAAGACTTTGAGAGGTAAGGCTGCAGTCCTCACAAAGGGCTCCTGCACATATTTAACATTGAAGTATCTGTACATACTGCCTTTAACCAGGGGAGGGACATGCGCTCTTGTAGCAAACTAGAGGCTAGCAACACATAGTAAACTAAAACTCCATGTAATGCCATGGAAACAGCAAGATCCCAATCACACCTATAGATCTGCTCCTGCTGTTGGAAAAATTTGACTTCAGGTTCATAAAAGATGACACAAACAAGACAGGCAGTGGTTCTCATGACAACTGCATCATCTTTTGTTCTTAGTGTCTCGTCATAAAGGCAGCAATGCAAAAGTTAGACTATGTAATTGTTTCAAATTAAAAAAATCTCATCCAACAAAGTTATAGCTATATAATGATGCAGATAATTTCTTTAGTTTAGTTAGTACTAATGCAGTAGCATTAAAGATTTAATATTTCAGTAGTTTGAAGTATAATGTACCAATTTATGTTAACCTAACAGTACACATAATCCCAGTGAAGAAAATTAGTTCTGTGCAAAGTCCATATATTGCTGTTTTCAAGATTTTTTTTCTGTCACCCTATACCAAGAATTTAATTTCATTTCTTTCGGTTTTTTTCTTTAGTGTTTGTTGAAAATAGTGTTGGGAATATCAGAACTGAACTAAGAATGAATTTAAATAAGCAAGCTAATCTCACAGAATTATGCTTTCCTCTTCCTTTCTAAGCAAAATCTCTTATCCTTCACTTTAAGCCAAAAATAACACTACCTTCATCCTCTGCAGCTATTTCAGTTGCCTTACATACATGCATACATTATTTCTTGTGGATTAGATAAAGAGTCACTTTCCCTTTACCAGCAGAAAAATTAAGGAAAAATATAATGTTTTATACTTTTTAAAAATCTCTGTCTCTGAAAAGGCACTCAGGAATGCAACATAAAAGCAAAGGAATTTAATTCAGAAAGTTTTTTGAAGAAAAGTTCTGATAACTCCAGGTGCTAAAGGCCCTGTGGCCACCGGTTCTGTGAGTAGAAAAAGGTACATAAAGTACATAAATTTGTCTTTGTGAAAAGACCTGAATACCTCTAATTCTTCTGATGTTGTTGTCCAGCTGTACATCAATGTACTTCTTGAGATTCTCCTCACTGCAGTGCTCAGCATTTTAAAATCACCCCGCAAAGCAAAAGAGTAAAAAAATTCTCCTTGATCAGTATTTTAACTTATACTTCAGTTGCAAACTTTCTAGAGACATTATCATTCACCCTTTAGTCTTGTCACTGGTGTGATTACTATGAACAGCATCAACATTAGTATTCCATAGAGACAGACCAAACACCTTCCAGTGATAGAAAAGGCCTTTTATTTCCCCCATAACCCTGGTGCTGCAAGAGATGCCACAGCAGGCGAAAGGAAAGTGATAGAGGGGATGAGGAAAAATTAAGAGTACAGTATAATAGAAAAAACCAATGGTATAGTTTTATTGCTTTTAAGATAATAAGATAATATTAACAAGATAAATATGTTTAACTGTCAAATAGTGGAAAAGATAAAAACTGTTAATGACTTTGTAAAGAACCTTGTAACTTTTTCCCGTGCCTCTGTTCCTACTCAGCCCCAGCTGCTATGTGCTCATCTCTGCAAGCCTGAGTAGTCAGAGAAATCACCTCTGACTGCAAAGGGACATTTTCATGTACTGTGAAAAGTCAAGCTTGCAGGTGGACGGACTGACCAAGACCTGCTCCCAAGATACATTCTTTTCAGTTCACTTTCGCATTAATTTGACATGACAACACATAGGGGATAAATGAAAATACACATGGTCAAACCTTCAGTATCAGTTTCATGGAAAAAAGCATGTAGGACAAGACTAAAATATCCTTTGAAAGATAATGTGCATTTTTGATTTTTCTGCCTTATAATTGTTAAATATTTTGGGTCTATTTATGTTACCTTGGATATTAATATCCTACATAGAGGATTTTATCTTTTCCTCTCTGACTTATAGGCTTGATTAGAAAGGACTTAACCACCTCAGTTCTGAGACTGAAGGATTCAATAGGATGTATGATTGAAGAAAATAACCAGAAAGCTGAGAATAGTTTTAGAGGTAGCAAAATTATTTTTGTGCTCAGGCTTTGACCAATTATTATTGCCCATGGAGAATTGGAAAAATGTAAAGGTGTGATGACCTTTTGACATGCAAATGTAGTTTTGTTTTAAAACTTTCCTGAATTAAAAGGAAGTAAAGAACCCAAGCTTTTTTATTCTTGATCATAATGAGATACAATTCCATTTTGTTCATCAAAATTACACAGCTCTGCTTTCTGTACATGATCTATTCCACTACTTTCCAATTTCACTCTGTTCTCAGCTACTTGAAAGATGGCTACTGAAGCATGTTGACACCATCTGTGCTTTCAGAAAATAAACTCTTTGATAATAAAAGTAATTTTTGTTTTGGAGACAATTGATGTACCATTTCCATTCCACAGATAACCTTCTCTTAGAACTTCTCTCACAGCTACCTCAAAAATAACTGGAAAAGAGGGTCCACCTCAGAGTCATCATGGTTAAATGTCTTGTTTACCAGTTTTAGAACTGCCACTGACTTGATATATGGAATTGGTATAGTTCTGGTTTATATTTTAATTTTTACTAAGCAACTTTTTCCAAATTTGAATGAGTAGAACCTTGAGACAAAGCACTGCAGTATTTAGTCTTTGCAATAAAGTATTGTTGTAGCTCTACAGAATTATTAGTCCATGAATTACAGTTACTGTGAGCCCAGCAATATGATGGAAGCTGTGAGTGTGAAATCATTTTTTGTGGATTGTGTTGCAGAACAGAGGCTTAAGAGCACTTGCTTAATTTCAGGTATCTTATATAGGCAGATGAAGTTATCTATATCTGTAACACAGGAAAGATAAGAGTGCTTTAGTAAATATCTCTGTAGTAGCTTGAAATATTGTGCTTTAAAATATTAACAGAATTAACCAAACAGCACTGGGGGTTTTCTATCATTTAACAAAAATTAGCAAAGATTTCAATTGAAATTTCATTAGCTTTTCCCAGTATTAGCCAAATTTTCTGGGAAGATCAATTGCAAACAATTTGATCTTATCAGCTAGTTCCTTGGTTCTGTTCCTCTGATTAATTTTAGAGTTTTTAACAAAAGGTACATAGTTGATAAACTGTATTTCACAATATCATTGCTCATCAGACTAAATAATTGTGATATAGATGTTGTATTAGGCATCATCTTTCTTCTTAATCATCAAAGTGCTTATTATACATAGGCTTTTCTCTCGTCGTAATCAATATAACATTTTGTTTGTTTCTTATGGTATCAGAAGGCTCATTGAAATGAAAATCATACTTGCAACCTCCTTCAGTGGAGAGGCAGAATAATGAACAGACAGTATAAAAGAACAAGCTTTTGGTAGAAATTTCTTTGTACTTGGGAGAATTATGTTAAGGTTTCTTATGTTAAGAATTATATTTTGTTCATTGTCATAGCATTTGAATTCAGAACAGTGTCATATTCAGTTTGAAAGCTGAGGATCAGCAGTTTGTATACAAATATACAGAAATTATTCAGAAAGCAAATGCATTCTCCAATGGTAGTGTTACTATAATTAGTGTTATTCCCTTTACTGAAGTGAAAATATGAAGAATCACCTAGACAGTGAGAAGAATTTCCCTCAGGTATGTATGATTAGCCCATAGATTGTTAGATAATTTTGAGTGGATTATGCAGCTTAATAGATTTTAAAGTCATCAATACTCATTTTATATTTGCTAGTTCAGCTGAGGTTTTCTTTTCTGATTTCTGATGGTCAGCAGATTTTTCCAGACATTTTTGGCTTTCGCAAGACTTCATTTGGAACACTTCTCCAATATAAAATTCTTTTTCAGTACAGTTCAGATGAACAGAAAATAAAGGTGCTCAGTTATATTTTTCTAAAATCCTGACTATTCTATGCTCTAAAACGTGAATATAACCTCTAACTTGTCTCAGTGTTAAGAAATACGATGTACAGCTATTTTTTAAATGTATTATCACTGCAACACTAATCCTGTTATCTACCGCAATTCGTTCTTCCTTAATATAAAAGTCCTATTTACACACATATAGTAAAGGTAAGATGTAAAGTGGTAGAAAAACTGGAACCACAACGTAGATAAACTATGAAAGCAGAGTTGCAGGATAAAGAATTTGCATTTTGGACATTCCTAAATGTCTCTCCTTTTCTGGCTTCCAGTACTGAAAAACGAACAGAGCAATATTGAAGTTTAACACTTAGGTAATTAAATCAGCTTTGAATATCACAGTGATGTACATTTTTTCAGTAAGAAGAAAGGAATATTTCTGAGTATTTATAACCCATGCAAATATTTTCTAGTATATATTTTATGAAAAGACCATATTTTTCTGATACACACAACTTCTTCTCTTGAGAAATTTACAGAACATGAACACTTGACTATTACTTTTATCAAAATCTTAATTTCTCCAGATTTACTTCATTTTGATACTTTGAATATTTATTACCTGTGTTGTAAAGGGGGCATAAAAGTCAGAGCTGGGTCTTCGAGGAGGCAAAGGTTGAAATGTTGATCCTAGGTGTTGCAATGTTGATTCTAAGTTTCATGTCTGTTTTCCAGTTGCTTCAATAATACTGTAGGGCTAGATGAAAATATATTTTTATTAGTTCAGAGAAGAAAATATGTTTCTGTGGTGTGTTTCTTAATCTTCAACCTACTGAGATCTAATCTTGCACAGATTCTAATGTGGAAGTCCATCTCTATTCAACTATGGATTTTGCTATGTTTTTAAGCCATAAATCAATGCCTTTCAGCTATAAAAATTGGCAAAATTTTCTGATTAATTTAAAACTTTGAAGAGGTTATGAAGGTAGAATTCCTTGGTTAGTTATTGTTTCAAAATTTACAATCTCTAAAAATTTTGTAGTTTCATATATATTCAATTTTCAGTCTCTAGCCTCATTGCAAGACAAAAAAATCTACTTTCATTTTCACATATTTCCCGAGTTGATGCAACAGATGAAAGTGTGTTAACTTACCACCTTTTCTTTGTATGATCAAAAAGAATGAAAATTTACTGTTTCAATGACAAACAACTTTGACATAACTTGAAATCCTTGTTTATTAAAGGAATTCCTTGAGGAACAGCAGATGTTTTTTAAGAGGCCTAAACCCATCATCCTTTTGCATTCAACCTTCAGCTCCTTGCTCTGCAAGCTATTTTCTAGGCAGTGAAGGTACCTGTTTGAATGGGTACCATAACAATTTTCAGTTTATAACAATATTAATATTGTATTTTGTCATGTTTTATTTGCTGGTTTTGAAGACAGTGTGAGCACAATTGAGAAGAAGAGAAAGAAAATTATGTTCTTCCCTTTTCTATGTGCCCTCTGACCAATGCTGCTTTTTTTGTCTGTGAAACAGTGAAAGCAAATAAGTAATATTTTTCACATAGTCAATTTAATTTTCATTAATACCAGATCAGTGGAACAGTTCTATTTCTCAGAAATTTGCTGCTGCTGCTATCAGTGATGCAAACCCTGCAGACATTACTCTTACGACTCTCATTTTTCCTTGGTCAATCTCACATTAAATTCAAAGGATATGTAATTGAGGAAAATTGACTATAAATAGGGTAAAATGTCAGGATTTGGTCATTGTTAATGGAGTCCGTGTAATAACTAGTATATTGAGACTTAAGGACTTTTTTAGCCCAAGACACTTAGGTAAAAATCTATCCAATCCAGCTTCAAATCCATCCAAATTTTAGGCAGGCTGAACCAAATTCTCTCTCAATTTATTTGTCTTCATCTAAGTAATGCCACTTAGATGTCTCATTTAAATTCCTAGTTCAAATGAATCCCAGGACTTTGAGAATCCAGTCATAAAATTCTTTTTGTACTAATCCAGTTCTCACAATGACAGAATGGCCATGCAGGTCGTGTTATCCTTGAGGCAGTGAGCACTTTATCAGAGTCACAGGCTGGTTTGGGTTGGAAGGGACCTGAAAGATCATCCAGTTCCAACCCCTGGACAGTGTGTGTAGGGACACCTTTAACTAGCCCAGGTTTCGCAAACCCCTATCAATCTGGCCTTGAACACTTCCAGAGATGGGGCATCCACAACTTTTTTGGGCAACCTGTTCCAGGTCTTACCACCTTCACAGTAAAGAATTTCTTCCTAATATCTAATCTAAACCTACCCTCTTTCAGTTTGAAACCATTGCCCCTTGTCCTGTCACAACATGCTCCTGCCACAGAAAAAATAACAATTTAACACTTAAGGTATCTTTAAGATTAATCTTGTAGATTTTGCTGTGTTTTTATCCACTCGCAGGATATAGTGTTTTCCCGGGAGGTAGAAAAAAGCAAGTACAGATTCTGAGATTCAGAGAACGAAATACAGCCAAGCAGTTGCTCTATATGTTACAACACTCTCCTGAGAGCATTCAGTTACAATATTTAGATAATGCTTGATCTGTGCTACTGTTTGGGTGGGGCACACTTAACATATGTTCAAAACCAGACTTTTCATAATCTATATATTGACTGTGACCAGTAACTAGGAAATGCCTGATGCCCTTTTGGATTGTTTATCCACCAACATTCATCTGATAGATTTGTTGGTGCAAATTTTGATAAACCATAACATGCAAAGTTTAAAACAGAAAATTGTGGGATGTTATAAATTCCTGTAGGAATAGAAATAGTACCGTACAACTTGTCTGGTCAGAAATTTGGCAAACATAATTTTTTTTTTTTTTGTCTTTCAGTGGAAAGCAAGTATTTACTTCAGTACAATACTGGAAATAATTGATTTATCTGATTACAGGTATTCCAACTAGAACTATATATCATAAAATATTTTAAAGTTGAATCCTGATCCTTCCAATAGCCTTCTCTGAAGGAAAGTTGGAGGCTTCAATGACTTAGAGATCTATTGTATTTTGATGCATTTGACAGTATAGAGACCTAACGGGCTTTCAGTGGAGATTGTGAGGAGCTGAGAAGGGGAAACTGAAGACCCTTGTTTACTAACAGAAGTTGTTTGATATTGATTTGATGTAGCACAATTTGTCATGGCACTACTTGCCATCCACAAATATTTCTTCAGGCGACTAGTTTTTTTTTTCTTTTTCCTTTTTTCTCTTCCCTGAAGAAGGAGTCAAATGAAAGTTAGTAGGAGAATAATTTGATATTGCACTTTCTTCTTGTTTTGTAGCATAGGGTTATTTTGCATGAACGGTTATTTGGTTCCATAACTGTTCTTTATATCTGCTTGGGATATTACAGTGGTAGCAGTTTAAAGTAGATATATCAATTTTCAGGGCCACTTTCAAGTAACACTTCTATGATTGCTTTTCAAAGCCAACTAACATTTTATGAGAAACGTTTGTAACCTGTAGATGAACAGCAAAGGCAGAGGTAGCTTAGTCAAATATTCCCTTTATGGTAACTGCTTGTTTGTTTGTTTTCTACTGTAAAAAAATATCTTCAATATACAAATACAGTCAAAAAAATTAAATTTTTCAGGTTCACCCATTTATTGTATCTCACAATTACTTTTGCTGCTACTTATTGGTGTCATTTAAAACAATGGCATTTGGTGACCACCCTTTCCCATACTACATACATATATTTTTTTCTTTACTTTCTACTCTATGTTCTTCTTTATATTGTTCTAAGACTCTTTTAATCCTTGTTTATGATTTCGAATGATTTTCTTCAGTTTGGGGATAAAATTAATGGTACACTTACATGCATATCAGTGCTGTTTTCCTACTGTTACCTGTGGGATTGGTTGTTTGGGTTTTTTTCCTTCTTTACACCACTTAGACTTATTTGAGAATTAGGTTTTTTTGACCTTCAGAATTTTTAGGAATTTTTTCTATATTTTAAAAATAAAATTAAATATGGAGCTTTATACATTCACCTCTTTCTTTTATTCTTTCTCATTCTTGTTTCAAAATTGCAAGTACAAAACACAGATTAACATGGTGTAAATGCTTCTTTATTCTCCTAATAATTATATTATTCTAATGTTGACAAGTCACTTTTGAAATATATGTAATAGATGAAGAATTACAGACATGAAGAAATAGTGGATTTTCATGAAGCTGACCAGCACATGTTCAGAAGCTTTTTTAAATTAAACTCTTTTTTTAAGCAGAATTCCAAACATCAGAAAATTTTTGGATTCCTCTAGTCTTACCAGAAATGTTATCTTTAAACAAAGAAGAGATTGGATTTATGAGATAATAAAAAGCTATGCAGTGCAGTAGCTGATATTTTGTTTTCTTCATCTTTGATAATATCAGAAGAAGGTCTTTTCTGTATATACAGAGAAGCAGAATGAGGGCATATAACGAACAAAAGAACAGAGCTGTTTCCTTACACTTCATTAAGAAAATTATTATAAACCCACTTTTTTTAAATAAACAACAATTCATATTAGTTCCTCTTCCAAACTCTGTTTTTCTGTAATTGGTTTGGAAGGATTTTCACTGATTTATGTAGTAAAAAATTAAATAAGTTGCAGGGTTTTCAGATTACTGCCTTCATAATTTAGAGTATTTATTAGTAAGAACATTTCTGGGAGGAAAATAACTCAACCAATAAAAAAAAATGATTGCCGAAACCTTCAAAGTACATAAATATCAATGTAGCCATATTGATCAGTTCATTATATAACAGAATCTGAACTGGAAAGTGGAGGACACATTAGGACCTATCTTTGTTGGTTATATTGTAGAAAATTTTATCTAGAAAAGAATCAGGTACGTCAACTACAAATAGATCTGAGAAAAATAATTAAAAGCAAGATACTTGGAATGATTTGAGTAGACATATTTCAAGAACATGATGCATAAATCTTTCTGCAAACAAATGCATATTCCCAGCAAATGTTCCTGTAACAACATAGATGTGGGTCCCAGTCTTATTCAGAGATTAGAAGCGCTTCTTGATATTCTGAATGAAGAAGCAGTTTAATGTAGCCATAATTTTATGCTGAGATGTCTTGTGCATGTGAGGAAAGCAAGAGGCAAAAGAACTTCTGAGATTTCATTAAAAAAGATAGGCACCTGAAAACCCTCAGAAAACTCTGTGAGGAAAGGAATGTCTGATTCTCAACACCAGCTGGTGGGTGCAGACATTCCCGGCACTATGGGGCACTGTAAAATGCACTTTGGAAGAAGTTGTTTGGGTTTATAAAATTAATAACTGGTTTTTGTAGAAAAAAAAAAATTGAAGGAGAAGCTTACTTTTAGATGAATGTTAATGAAAAATGAAATTCATGTTACTCAAAGATGGTGAAGAATTTGAATTACTTGTAACACAACAACAAATAAAACATACTTTTAAAAGTTTTAAAAGTTTTAAAAGTTTTGTTGCTTTGCCAGCTGATGAGATACCAAATTGGTGCAAAATGACTCCTTGAGATGGCAAATTCATCTTAGGGACAGCAGAAATATTGAAAATATTATTTAAGTATGGATGATAGGTCTTTCATAAAATTCTTTAAAAAATTTCTTACTGTTGCTTTTGTTCAAACAGAAGAATTTTGGAATTCAGGCAAATGAGTGAACCCAGGAACTAAATGCAACACGCCTTACAAACAGTTCTGTGTTTTGTAGGACTTGCATTTTTTTCTGTGTAATACTACTTGTTGACTTCATCAGACAAGGGAATAAACTGTCCATGAATCCTGGTTTGTCATTTCAGACTACCAGGCGCCAAAACTGGATCACAAGATTTGAAAAATCTTATGGTTAGAAATAAAGAGGTTTAAGCCAAATTTCCTTATATAAGAGTTGCTTCCCTATTAGAAGAAACTGAATGAATGCACAGTTACTTTTGTGAGTAATAGAACACAAGAGAAAAGCAAACTCAGGTTTTAAAGCTTTAAAAAGTGTAAGCCATGTATGCCTTTCTAAATTAAAGTACACTACAAATCAAAAAAAAATTATGATGAGGTAGACTTTTTTATCTGGTACACAGTGAGTGACAAGTGATTTTGCCTTTTGGCTCTTGGTAAGTAAGCTTACTTCCAAAGAAGACACAAATGTTCCAAAGTACATAATTGCCTGGAAGAAACACTAAGGAACTTCAGAAAGCCAATTCAATGTTTAAAGCAATAATACTCAAACCTTAGCTAATCTAGCTAATGTTCTGGGTGGACACGAAAAGCTTTGTATCATTTTCTAATGAACAACATTTCTCACAATCTCCTATTTAACAAATTTATCTAACATTTATCTGAATAAGTCTAACACTTTACAGATGACTTGGCATGCCTTCTAGAATGTTGAAACTCTGTGAAGCAGTGTTGCACTTCAGGTGAAGTCCTGTTAACTGAATAAGGAGGGTGCCATTGGGCAACTGCATGCCTGAGCAATTTGTGAAATCCTTGTTTTCCTAGATGTGCACTGGTTTAATAACTGATCTGAAGCTGAACTAATCTTTAGTAGAACTGTAATAAAGTCCAAGCAGCATTTTTCACTCTATGGACCTGCTCCAGTGGTCTTTCAATTCATTGTACTTTCCAACAGGTTTTACACTTGAGTAAGTCCTTATATACACAATCATAATATTGTAAACAGGGTCTAGATAGTGAGAAATTTCTTCTGTTTTATATAACCTTCCCAAAAATCTTCATACTATTATAGTCATTACAAAGTAGAAGAAATTACAAAACAGACAAGTTAATAAACTGGTTGAACGCTACAAAGGGAATTGTGGACTCACATATTGCAGTAAAAATTAGGATTTATTTTTAGTCTGGTCACATGCTTAGACTTGCATACTGCAATTTAGAGTGGCACAATAATATTAGTACTATCTGAAAGAGAATGCTGTTAATGTGAATGAAATTAGTAGTGCTTTATGGTTATATTTGCACAGACAATTAATATCTCTATTTTATCTTCATCTGGTTATTTAAAGGGCTGTGATTGTCATTACTCTGTCTGTAAAGTGATAATTGCTACATGAGCCATTAACAGTGAGAAGTTATGAGCAGTTTTTGTCAGCGCTCGTACAAAGGCTGACCTTCAAGGGGTTGCTCTAGCTTTGGACAAATTAAGAATGTGGAGTCAGATATCCTCTTTCCAACAGTCAACAGTGAATGTCCACAGAGGAGCCTAGGAACAAGTCAAGTACATAAGAGTTTTTCTCTAGAAAACACTTATACCTTCCAGCAATTTGTGGGTTTCTGCAGCTAGAGAACGTATCTTTGTATTTAGCAAATATAAATATACCTTTGGTATATTTTTCTGCATAAATTTTCCCTTGAAAATCCTTACTTATTGCCTTTCCATATAAGAATACTGATTATGCAAATGTGACTTTTTCACAATAATAACTTTTAAATTACCTATTGGTCAGCTAGGAATAAATTCTTCAGAGCAGCATATTCTTAACTGTTCCTCCTTTATCATATGAGGCAGGAATTAAAATATACAGCTTATACAGGCTATGCACAAACATATTTTTGCCAAGCTGGCCAGAGTGATATAAAGCATTACTGTCCCCATCTGTTCAATTACTACTTCTGCATTCTGAACACTATGTTATTAAGAAATCTCTCCTTGTTCATAAAACAAATTAACTTAAATCACCCTCTCTAGTGATTAGTCTGAACTTTTTTATTATACGAGATAATGTATTGTGTTCACACTATCATTTACGGCGTATCAACTGTGTTATCTAAAATCTCCAGCACAGAAGAGGCTGTAAAGACTTTGACTAAAACTGCAAGAGTGACTATCTGCAAGTGCAGTTTTCCTTGGTTTTCTTTATATTTCTTTTAAAAATTAAAAGTTTTAAAACACTCAACAATTTTATGTAATAAAAGACAGTGTTAATTGCTTTTGGAAATGTTTTGCATGTGGCCAAGATCTGAAATATAGAGTATTAATTTAAGAAACAGGATTACTCTCTGAAAATTTTATCTTAGTTCTATCTAAACAATAAAGAAGTATATGTGTGTTTTTATCACTAAGTCAAGTACACCAGTAGCCCAAGAAAAAGGCAAGATAGCTCACAAATTTTATGAAATCATCCTTACTTTTTCTTTGCCTTGAGAGTGATTTCAAAGATATTTGGTTTAGAGTTTTAGAACAGAACCATAAAAATGGGTTTTCACTGTGGTAAGAAAAGGTATTTTTGTGAGGCTTTTAATGGTTTTCATGAAGTTTCAGATTTTTGTTAGTCAAACTTTTTCAGAGTCAGTGATAGCTCTGAGGGGTGAATGTTTGTTGTTGGAATGGATTAACCAGAAGAAAAAGTTCTTGGTTTGTAAATTTGACTTTCATTTGACATTAATACTTGGTACAGTTAAAGATAAGACACTATTGAACATTCTGTTATTTTAGAATTTTTTTTCAATTTTGAAGTCAATTAGCATTATTAATATCTCAAAAATCACAGGAATGCAATTTATCTTTTTTTGACCAGTACAATTCCTTGATTCTTGATTGCATGAGTTGGAATTTTTAAATTATTTGCTGGAAAATGTATGTTCATTTTTGTATGAAAAGAAATGTGTACATGCACACAGTCACACATACGCACACACACACACACAGAGGTTTATTGCCATTTTAATGTACTTTTTAAACTTCTTTTGTGTTTTTGCTTAGCCACTTTTCCTAGATAATAACCTTAAAAAGTAGATTTAAAAAAAAAGTACAGAAATACTTCCATACTAATACATCTAAATATGTTAAATATACGTTAAATAATTTAAATTATTTTGTTAGTGCTTTTTAGGCTAGTGCTGCAGCACATTTCTTACTCATTTCTGTCCCTGACTAACCTTATTGTTACTGATCTCTACAGTTAAGCAATGTTTCAGTTAATTAATTTCTATTCTACATTCTTTCTTGGTTTACACCATCTTTTTTCTTCCTCTGTACAAATTATCAAATTAATTTCTGCTCTATAAAAGCTTTATTATGTAGAAGTCCAAAAATTTTAGTGTATCATCCACTAAGAAAATCTGCCAATTCCTAGGCTAAAGTTTCATTCCCTTTTAATTTGGATGCATTAAAAATAATAATAAAAATTGTTTCAATGACAGTAGAAATTTGTCTTTTAATTATGCTCTCTCTAAAGGAAAGGTGTTAGAGGAAATTTAGAATGCTCATTCTTAAGGTAGCATTTATCTTCTTGTATTGCTTTTTTTTTTGTTGTTGTACAACTGAAAAATGTTAAAGACAAATTTTCCCAATTAAGAAAGTGCTGAATAATGACACTGAAAAGTGTAATGTCACTTTTCTCTATAACTTTTCCATATAATGAATGTAATTTTAAAATATATTTATTTTCTAATGCTGATTAACTTGAAGGTGCTCTGACCAGTAAGAGAGTAAGAGAGGGTGAAAGATTGCTTTGTCTTGGTCTGTCATGGTCTGTATCTAGGAGTGTACACTCATCTTGAATAAAAATAGAAAAGTGTTGAATTTGGTGGACGTGTATAAACATTCCTCCCACATCAAGCCGCCAGCTATTTTATGAAAAGGCAGCTCACACAACTTAATGAAAAAGTACACATCTTTATTATTTCAGAGTAAAAGGATATTTCCCTGACTTTTCTCCAATAGTACTAAAATTTAAATAGATTTTTTTTAAGTCGTTTTAAAGGAGAAATGCAAATATATGTAAGTAATTAAATCAAAAAAGAAAGAAGAAATTGTACTGGGTAAGAGTGCAAAATGTCAAAGGAGAGAGGCTGCAATAGAGATTTTTTAACTTTTCTGATTGTATCCCCGTATTTGAACATGCCTCCCTTTGGAGTCAGAATTTTGAATTGTCTCTGATGATTGTGTATCAGCATGCTCTTCTGGTGTCTCCTGCTTCTACCTGAAATCTCAAGAGGTTTTTAAGAATCGTCTTACATAAAGAAAAGCAAAACAAAAACCATCACAACAACAGCAACAAAAACCCAAACAAAACAACAAAAAGCCAGCACAAAAACCCAAAGCAAAATGAAAATAAAAACAAACAAACAAAAATCCCCACAACAAAACAAAACCCTAACCAACAACAAGAAAACCCACCAGAATGGTCGTTTGGATTAGTATCTTTTACTGAGAGACAGTTTCTTGAAGACCTATTAGAATATCAGTTGAAGTCTATAGCATTTATGGAATAAATGGTAACCACATTTTTCCGAATAGTGCGCCAGGAAACATCACACCCAGTGTTACTGTTGCTTCCCTATGTAGTTTTAAAAATGCAGACGTTTGTCTATCTCTTTGTTCCTACATAATATAACCCTACATAATAATATAAAAGCAGATGTCAGAACAGATTTTTGATGTCTGTTTCACTCCTCTTAGTTACCAAATCAAATGCAATGCAAAGAAGGAGCATCTAGAGCTTATTGCTCAACACAACTAAAAGAGTAGAGGTGCAGTGAGACACAAAAAGGGTGGCTAAACTCAACAAAGGGTTGAGTTAGCCTTTGGAGCTGAGTGACTTTGTAAATATATGGAATGAATCCAGGTGTCTATCACTGACAAAGCTTAGCCTTCATTTTAGATGCACATATTTCTGTCTGGGAAATGTAAGATATAGTGATTTGAAATCCATCTAAATCACAAATTTATTTTATCAGTAACAGAACACCTTCAGAGGAGCAAAGGCTTAGAAATTAGGCATTTATTTACCTGTTTGTCTTACCTAAACTTCTGCAGCCATTGACCACAGTTGTAGCAATTCACCTAAACCAGTAATTAAAATAGTTCAAACATGCTTTTCTTGTTCTGAGGACAAATAGCAAAGCTCAGATAATGGTTTTGTGTGTTCAGCACCCTGGTAAAAGTTCTTCATCACTCAACACCCCAAATAATTCCCAGGCATTTTCTGAAAGAGTTGAGGTTGGCATAAATCAAATATATACTAGGGACTGTGCTGTCAACTAGCAGACCATCTTGCCTCTGGCATTGTTTTATCTAGCCCACCAGTACAGATGGTGCCACAGAATAGCTGCTCTAGACGGAGTTCTTGGGTTCTGTTTTATTCTGTAAATACCTCCTATACTGACTAAAACGAGAAAGCTTCACCCTGGATTTTTGTTGCCGCCTGTTATGAGAGGTGTCTTTCTTTGGCTATTTGGTGATTAATTAAAATCCAACTGTAAGCAAGGAAGCTCTTCATTGTACCTGCTGCGTTCAATATGTTCAGGCTGTAACTTCAAAGTAAGCAGTAACTTATAAGATCTGACAGTGTGACTTTAGAAGGGCACTATAACCACAGTTTAGCTTGATGTGGAGGTCAGCATCCTGTTTTGCTTCACTAGCTCATGAGCCAATAATCTTTGTTCTAAATGAAAGTAATTGTTTTGGGTAGCATCTGATAGAGGACTCTGGTCCCAAGGTCAGAGAAACAAAAAGCATGTAAAATGGAATCCATCATAATTTTGTCACACCATTATATACATTAAGG
Source organism: Oriolus oriolus (assembly GCA_013400235.1). Classification (NCBI taxonomy): domain Eukaryota; kingdom Metazoa; phylum Chordata; class Aves; order Passeriformes; family Corvidae; genus Oriolus; species Oriolus oriolus. The sequence continues at coordinate 109,809 of VXBT01006276.1, read as the reverse complement.
TTAAAAACCAGTAACCACCATCAGTAAAACAATCAGGACGAACATTCCTCTCCCATTCATTTTTCTATTAGTACCTTTACACCTGGAAAATAAAGGGGACAATGTAGGTGTTTGTAAAAGGAGAGGAGGAAATTATATGAATTTGCTCATTTTATTTTAATGTTCAAGTGAACCTTGAAAGTTGAAGATTTCGATTGTATGCTCATTTAGCTTCTCTGAAACTGACTGTTTTCACCCTGCCCAAATTGCCACTCCTTCCTTTGAGAGCAGCTGTTACTGATTTCAGCCTAACAAAGCTTTCTATCCCTACCTGTCTTTCACAGAGAAGAAAATTGTTCAGGCCATCTCTCAGTCAGAGACATATTAATTACAATTATATCATGTTGAGGGAATGAAAGCTGCTTGCTAAATTCATAATCTGCTTCAGATGTACATGTATTAAGATTCATCTAAGAATAATTTTTTGCTTCTCTGATGGAACATTGAGTTCCTTCACTTACTCAAATGTGAGCTGCCTCATTTTAACACAGGATGATCAACCATAGTATGGATATGTGCTTTCTATTTATATCCTTGATGTCATTCATCTGTTGATCAGAATAAAATCCCTCAGCCGTGAAGCCTATCTCTTCATTTTATCAGATACTCTTGAATTTGAAAATAAGATGGATTATATCTTACTTTATTAACCAAAGAAAAAGAAACAAGGTATCAAGTTAGATTTTTCTATTAGTCATTGTCAATATGATGTGATAAATACAGCTCTATTTTCATGAAGGTTCATTTTTGATTTTGATTACAATGAACAGAATGATACTGCCATGCAAGCAATCTTTTTCATTCAAACAACCACAGAAATGACAGAATATCTTGAAAGACTGAGATAAGAATCCCTTTTCTGAGTAGTGGTAGTGCCCACAATACAGTTGTAAATATGTAGTTAGAAACTGGAGATGCATTCCATACCAGTGACTGCATGTATTCAGTTAGATTAATTGTTTCGTAGTACTCTGAGCAGCAGCTGTAGAGACAAATGTCAGTAAAATCTAATAACAGCACACAAACAGCAGCAGTTTAGAAAGAGCCTGTTCAGAGACACACACTCGCACTTACAGTCTCATTTACGCATCAAGTACAAATCATCTGTTTTTACAGAGCATGTTCTTGCCACATTGTTCTCATTATTCATTTCTACAGAGTCTAGTTGGAGCAGCCTCTTCAGCCTTGAGAGCTGGGAGGGGACTTCATCAATGTGCATAAATTTATGAAAGGAGGGTGTCAAGAGGATGAAGCCAGGCTCTTCTCTGTGGTGCCAGGCAATAGGACAAGAGGCAATGGCCAGAAACAGATGCACAGGAAGTTCCACCTGAATATGATGAAGAAATTATTTACTGTGTGGGTGACCATATACTGGAACAGATTGCCCAAAGAGGCTGAGGAGTCTCCCTCGTCGAGATATTCAAGAACCATCCAGACAAAATCCCATGCCATATGCTCTGGGATGACCCTCTTTGAGCAGGGAGGTTGGACCAGATGACCCGTTCTGACCCACCCTTCCAACCTCACCCATTCTGTGATCCTGTGATTCCCATAAGTCTTCTATAAGATATTTACTGTGTTCCATTCATTTCCTCGGCAATTATTAACTAGTTCTAGTGGCAAAGCAACAGAACTGTCATTTTATCCATGTGCTACTGTGGTTATTATACTTAAGGATATTTGCATCCTCAGATGTTTAACTATGTTGACTTGGGCAGCTGTGAAATGCTCATTTAAGCCCTAATTTGCTTGTAGCCCAGCTATAACACTTCATAGAAGTACAAAACTATGAAGATAGTGTGAATTTCTTAATATCAGACAAATGACTGCCCCCTAAGAGCTGGTAGTGGTATATATAATATTAAGGAATCTGTTTCAGAAGGGTGAATGGTATAGAGCATGCAAGCTCTTCATAAGAACACAGAATCTGGCACATCTATATGTTTCATGTCAACTACCCAGAATTTCCTCTCTGATATGACCATGAAATTCAAGGGTCTTAATTCTACATCTGATAGAGGACTTTCTGGAAAAATGTCTTTTTGCTGAATTTAGCATATCAGAACTTGAACTTCTCATGGAAGCATATCAGTTCTAGTAAAGCTTTCAGCAGGTCAGGCAAAATTCAGTTAAAACAGACATTAATTACAGAATAAATTCTGTTTGGATAAAATGAACAAAACATTATAAAATTCAGTTACTTTAGTATTTTTGGGTTTGGTTATAAATTGTCTTTGCTTTTGATCCACAGATATTTGCACTTGTCAGTATCATTTCTTCAGTTCCTGTTCTGACAAAAACCCAAACAAACAACTCCTACTCCAGGATCACAAATCATCCAGTCTAAACCATTTATCTGAATCTTTTGAGAGAAGAAAATTGGAGCACCAGACAACAACAATGCTAGGCCCACAATATGCCTTTGAATGAACATATGCAGTATCTCAGAAGGGAATTTGAAACTAAGCCTTCAGAAGAAGCAATTCCAGCCATTATTTGATCATTTGCAATTTTCTTCTTTGTTAAACAGAAGAAGTTATAGATGTGAAAGAACTTTCTAATTGCATTTTCCACTCCCACTTTATTTCCTGCAAACATGCTGATAGGAACATAAAAGGAATCTGTGTCTTTAAAATTGAACTTGCTCTTTTTTGAGGAAACTATTTTGGGAAATGCCACTATAACTGCCAATTCCTCAAACATATGCTCAAAGACTACCGGAAGACAGTCTTCAGAGTTAGGCTAACAATCATAAAATGATGCTGCAAAGTACCCACTTGTGTTTAAACATGCAAACAGTCATTATACATACTTTCTGACTGTGGTTCATAATATCTGTCGGTTTCTGAGCAAAATTGTAGCCAGTTAATAACACATTCATTCTTTATAATATGAAAACCCAGATGGGAGAAGGTTTCTCTCAGTGATGATTGCCATTGTGTGCTTATTAAGTATAGGAGAAAAAAATTCATTAATCAAAACATAATTTGACAAATTCTTGATTATACCAATATGACTAATTGGAAAATAACAGTCATTCAGGAAAAAAGGTACAAATTTAGAATATGACTTTGCATATTTGATTGTGGTTAATAACAAGCTCAATATAAAATCAAAATACAGGCTTTGGAAAGCTGGATAATTTGTGTTAGACTGCATCAAAAGCAAAGGTATATTATGGTAAACAGTGATAATCTATTAGTCAACACTGAATAAACAGAATTTTCTCTCTTTGGAGATTTGCGTCATAACTTCAAGCGCTCAAACGAAAGACCTTGCAAGTGTTGTGGCTTGACCCTCTCTAGGTTCCCGGTGCCCACCACAGATGTATATCACTCCTCTGCTGGATAGGGGAGAGAAAATATATTGAAAGGCTTGTGGATCAAGATAAGGACAAGGAGAGATCACTCACCAGTTACTGTCATGGGCAAGACTCAAGTTGGGGAGATTAATTTAGCAACAATTAAATCAGACTAGGAAATGAGAAATAAAATGAAATCTTATCACACCTTCCCCCTATCTTCCCTTCTTCCCAGGCTCAACCCCACTCCTTATTTTCCCTAGTTCATCCTCTCTGCATCACAGGACAGTGGGAAATGAGCACTGTGGTCAATTCATCACACTTTGTCACTCCTTCCTCCTTAGAGGGAGGATGCCTCAAACTCTTCCCCTGCTCCAGTGTGGGGTCCCTTGCATGGGAGACAAACTTTCATGAGCTTCTCTAGTATGAGTCCTTCCCATGGGCTGCAGTTCTTCATGAACTGCTCCAGTGTGGGTCCCTACTACAGGATGCAGTTCTTCAGGAACATGTTGCTCCAGAGTGAGCCCCCCATGGGGTCACAGCTCCTGCCAGAAAACTTGATCCCCTGCAGGCTCCTCTCTCCATGTGGCCACAGGTCCTGCCAGGAGCCTGCTCCATCATAGGCTTCCCACGGGTTCACAGCCTCCTTTGGGCACTGACCTGATACAGCGTAGGATCCTCCATGGGCTGCAGGCAGCCATCTGCATCCCCATGGTCCTCCATGGGCTTCAGAGGGACAGCCTGCTGCACTGTGGTCTGTAACATGAGCTGCAGGGGAATCTAAACCCCGGTACCTGAAGCACCTCTTCCCCATTCTTCTTTACCATCCTTGGTGTCCACAGGACTGTTTTGCTTACATATTCTCATGCCTCTGTCCAGGCTTGTCTTACATAGCTGGTTTTTTATCCCCTTGTTAAATCTGTTGCCCCAGAGGTGCTACCACCATTGATGCGGTCAGCCTCGGCCAGCAGCAGATCCATCCTGGAGTCAGCTTGCATTGGATCTTTTGGAAATGGGGGACCCTTTTAGCAGCTTCTCACAGAAGCCACCCTGTAACTCCCTTGCCACCAAAACCTTGTCACATAAACACAATACAGCAAGATATTGCTTCAAAGGTTAATTGTTTTCCAAGAGTTATTCATAGCGATATTGCTTCTGCATGTCTCTACTGATACACACTATTAAAGTAATTTTATTTTTTATTAAATTTGTAGAGATACAATTGTCTATTTTCTATTGAAGTGTTTTCATTATTGTCTGCAGATTTGAAAAGGTGGTCCTTTGGTGTATTTCAAAGTAATAGGCAAGGGATTCAGTAACATGCATTGCTACTTTTGCTCCTAGAGTACTTTGACTCCAGTGGTAAAACACAGTTTATTTGGAGGCTATGGGTGAGAAGTGATTTAATACACTTTAAAAAAGAAAATTATTAATTGAATAGTGCAAGAAGTTTATCAGCAAAATTCTAAAGAGTAATTGTACATTCTGCCTTTTGAACTAATGATATTTTCATAGAATCATAGAATAGAATATCGTGACTTGGAAGAGATCCACAAGGATCATCAAATTCAACTCCTGGCCCTGTGCAAGACAGTCCCAAGATATGCCTGAGGACATTGTCCAAACACTTCTTGAACTCTTTCAGGCTGGTGCTGTGACAGCTTCCCTGAGGAGCCTGTTCCAGTGCCTAACAACCCTCTGGGTGAAGAACATTTTCCTAATATCCAACCTAAACCTTCCCTGAGACAACTTCAGGCCGTTCCCTTGGGCCCTATCACTGACTGCCGGAGAGAAGAGATCATCGCCTGCCTGTCCACTTCCCCTCACAAGGAAGCTGGAGACTCTGATGAGGTCTCTTCTCAATCCCTTCTTCTCCAGGCTGAACAAGCCAACTGACCTCAGTCTCTCCTTGTACGGCTTTCTATCTAAGCCCTTAACCATATTCGTAGTCCTCTCTTTGACACTTTCTAATAGCTTTCTAATATAAGGAAAACCTTTCTAGGTCCTAGAGAAAAGAAAATACAGATGCACTCTCAGATCTGTATAGCTACATTTAAGTCTGTTGTGTAGTATGATAATAAAACATTTCTTGGAAAATAAATTAAAGAGAAAGACACAGGAAGAAAGGTGATAATATTCTGCTTCCTTTCACTTTTTTATCATGAAGCATGTTCTCACAAATATGATCCCATTTAGTACTTACATTTCATCAAGATGAATACTTACTGTTTCTAGTCATAGATTATGAAGTTCATTAAATTAACAGAAATTCAACTCCTATGCTTTTAGGGTCTGTAATTCATAAAAAATTGTCATTCTCCAGTGTTGTTTGTGATCAATCGGAAAAATGGCAACTTAATTTCTTTACATTCTCCTGTGCTTTGCAAAGCATTCCCAGTGTGGAAAAAGTGGAAAACTGTTGGAAGGATTAAAGTTTGGTGTCAAACGCACATGATTAAAATTTTATAGTTTATAATTTTTTTGGTATTTTTATGAATAGTATATAAGGTTATGGAGCCCAACTGGCCTGGCTTTTCATCAAAAAATCCCCCACGGCACCCTAAAATCAACAAAGAATCAGACTTATGGCAATGGGGCCCAACCAATGCTTTCAGGTGTTTGTTGGTTCAGTGAAAAACTAAAATAATTTTCCTAATCTTTTACTGTATCCCATGACTTTCTTCACCTTTTTTTTCCTTTTTTTTTCTCTTTTTGTTTGTTCAATATATTTCTAAGTACTATCACAAACCACACAGAGGAATATTTCATAGTGCAGAAAAAAAATTTGTTGGTTTAGTGTATCAACTGTCCCAATAATATGCACTCTCTGTGGTAGGTTGGCCTGTCGTAAAATATCTTCATTCAAAAAATGCCAAAAGGAGACAGTTTGAACTGGTAAATTCTTAAGCAATTAAATATTGATTAAAATATCCCATGCAGCAACCTGAAAAGAGTTAGAGCTGTCTTTCATATGGCCTCACTTAGTCTCAGGGGTTTTTTTGTTCAGTATGGGATCCACAAATACTCTTCAGAAATCCAGTTTATTTTAAATCTTCATTGTGAACTTGATTTTAAACAAAATTCAACCTAACCAAAGACTTGTTGCAACAGAAGATCAGCCTGAAGCATGTGCACAAAAAGTCACCATCGTACGAAAAAGCTGTTACTTACATTAATAAACTGGATTAATGTGAGGATGTGGGGCCTGTATAATTGTGTGTTCATGTAATGCACATACATTTTCTAACAAATAGGCACAACAATTGTGATCTGCCTGAACTGTGAGCGTAGGACAGCACAAGTAGGTGAACTACATTTGTGGGAACAGAATCAGTTGTCACTACAAGAGCTCAGTTTTGGGGCTTTGGGATTTTTAGTTTTTTATTTTTATTTTTCAATTTTTTTGCTGCCTGTAACTATGAACAGACTTCATTCTGGGCACTAAGAACCCTCCACCTTTTACGGTTGAACAGAACTTCTACATCCAAAATAAGTGCTAGTCTTGTGTAAATTATATTATAATGAAAAGTCATCTGGAGAAGCTTTTCAGTTGAACATCCAGAGTCAGAAAAGTCACAGTATTTATGCATATAAAAATCATTTGGTCTTGATGTTTTCCCTGTGTAATGTTTAGATTGTATACTTTTTCCTTGGATTGCCACAGAAGTTTGAGAGACAGGTTGGGCCTTCTCATGTATCAAATTAATTGCTTGGATGACTACACAAAACATATTAAAAAGTGTAAAGAAAGAGTGTGTCATTAATTATAAGGATTAAAGTTTCAGAGGAATTGAGTGCATTACTGTGGATTATCAAAGGCTTTCTTTCACTTTGAAATGAGTTTTCATTTGCCAGTGGAAAACAGGAGTTGTAATACTTCCCCAGTTCATACAGTAATTTTTAAAATTAAAAGAAAAAAAAGATTGTAGGTTACATGAGGTTTGGATACTAGCTGTTGAATTTTTTGGAGGTACGTAAAATTTGAAGAATTAAACAAGTATATTTCATTTGGAAGCCTAAAAGTTATTAGAATTTTGCCTGCCACTTTGTAAATAATTTAAAAAGAACATAATATTGTTAATTCTTTGATACATTCATGCTAATGGATGAAAAATGTCTAGAAGAACATTGTGAGATCTTTAGACCAAAACTGACCATATATTGCAGCTATAATACTGCGAAAATTGCCGTTATTGGCACAGAGTACTTCCATTAAGAATTTGCTGTATTTATTTAATTTTATTTTGACTAAAAGCAGAGAATGTAAATTGCCAAAAATATTTTACAATTTTTTTTTTAACTTCAAACCCACTCACTTTTGAGTAGATGAAAACAAGTTTATCGGTTTTAAAGTATTTTAAAGTTTAAAACGTATTTTTATAAATTCCTGGAAATGAATACTTTAGTTCAGATATTTTTGACAGAATCTTTTGCTTCAAATTTTTCTCTTTTTTTCCCTAAGACTTTTTTTTGTCAAAAGAAGCTGTCCTTCACTTACCATACAGGTCCTTCGTTTACGATCAGAACACTGAAAACCAAAGCTCACTTTTCCAGGAGTTAGAGCAAAGTAAGTTGCCAGTGGCTGTGGAGTACATTTTCTGGTTCTGAAGAATCAACTGAAGGCACACAGAGAGATGAATCAAATGTTTTTGCTACTCATTTCACTGCTACAGGAGAGGGAAATATGATTTGGGTTTTTTGTTTGGGTTTTATGTAGACAGGGAAAGAATTTGGTTGTCACCTCTTTCTTCATTCCTGAAGATCTACAGACCCAAAATAATAAACATCTGATAATGACTCTCTTATGATGGCTATATTATTATTGTTAAGCCAGTTATTTACTAAAACTGTGAATTTTAATTATTCATACAGGTAATCTGAACTAAATTTGTTTGGTTTATATTGCTTTCTTTCCTACTTTACTTCTAGGAAAAAGGATATTTTTGTAAAACTGCATCATTCTGTACAGATTTACTGAAGAAATAAGAGTGACCAAAGATTTACTCAGAAAAAAATCCTATTCTGAAAATCAGATTAGAGAGGAATTTGAAATAAAAATTTTTTGAGCAAGGAGGCAGAACACAGAAAACCAACTAGCTGAGGCCCAATAATAACATATAATCTTCTTGAAAAAGTATTTCAGTTCTATTCCGTTCTCCACTGAGGAAAGGGAATATCTTTCCACATTCACATAAAAAATTAGGTAAGAATTTTTTTCCTAACAAGTGTTATAATTTTCATTGTAAAACATATATTATATAATGTAAGAGATGGGCCTGACACTTTTCATGTGTTCTGGTAATCCATTACATAGCCAGTTAGTATGAAGGAACAATAACTAACAAAAATTAGGTCCTAAAGTAGGTCCTCTGGGTTTTTTCTATATATAATCATTTGACCAAAATAACAGAACAAGAAACCAACTTAATTGTTATCTTACAAGTCTGAGCTTGAATGTCAAAAGTAATAATTAGAATTTGTTTTGTGAGTTTGTTACCAACTTCAGTAACTTTTAATTTACTAACCATTCATTTCTGTTGTCAGTCCTAGTGTTGCTGTGTTGGCATTTTGCTTTGCACAGGAGAGAATTATCCTTAAGGATCTCAATAAGAAAAACATGGACACTCAAGGTCGGTTAACTGGATGGTTAAGATGGAAATTGTAGAAAAGTTGTTAGCAGTCTTATGTCCCTTCTGCTGCTGGGAACCCCGTCTGTTTTAACATTAGACGAGTCTTTTCTCATAACATGCTGCTCAGATCCCAGCACGTTCTCTAGCCCCAGTGTTCTTTATATCTTTGCAGCATTCTGACAAGCGAACAGATTTGTCAGTCTTTTACCTGTACAATTCCAGATGACACATCAGTGCTTGCACAGAGCGTCGTGTTCTTACACAGTTCCATAGGAGCAGACCTTACAAGAGGGATGCACAGGTAGCACTGGCAAAGGCAGCACATGCTCACATCACAGTATGTGTGCAAGTCATCTCGTAGCCACTCACTCTAACATTAGTCTCTGTAACCAAGGCTTTTGGTTAAACTCTGCCTAGATGGTGCTTGACATCACTATCTCCTACTGCAATATCTTCCATGGTGGCCCATGGTACATTTGCCTAGAATAAAACCCCATCCTAAAGGGAACCCTTCTCCGATGACACATCTCAAAACTTTTTGCCTGGTTTAGCTTTACTCTGATTCATTCCCTTTCTTGACCATTTTTAATAAATGTTTTTACCCTCGTCTTTCAAATTTCCAAACTGTTTTCTGGAGAATCCTGTGGTCTAAGAGATTATCTGAAATGCTCTTAGCTAAAGACTGTTTCCGTCTCTGACCTGCAGCCAAAGAAAACACATTCTCTGTGGGAATTTATGTTCATACTTTGCTCCTGCATATACTCATAAATGACAGGTGCCAGCATGGCCATGCAATATATGTACTGAAGTTGTCATATCACCCAAGACTTTTTGAATTTTGAGATCTCTTGCTCCTCTTCTCTTTTCCTCTTTCTCGTTTTCCTGTTATGAAATACCAATAATTTCTCTGTTAAAATGCATGTCCAGTAATGAGGTTTTAATGAAAATATGTTCATTCAGCCATACCATCAGTTATTTTCTCTGGAAGACTTTTGGTGACATAGATCCAGGAAGTAACTGTAATGAGGACTTTTAAGTAAGGGCACAGCTAGAGAGAGCACAAAAAATAGATCCTTCTTTGATGCAATCAGGAGAGTGAGCTGGAGTCCAGATATTTCTGGGAGTGAGTAAATGTTATCTCTAATGCTCTAAATTCAGGTTCTGTTTGTTACACTTGGTTTCTTTCATAACAAAAACTGCTTTAGGAGAACATCTGAAGTGGAGGGGGTCCTCTAAAACCACCTTTTAAATTTGAGTAATCATAAGTGCCTTCTGCTGAATTCTAGGTGAAATTCAGAGAAATAATTAATTTGAGGTTTTGGAGAGATTCCTTTGACATCTTATGACAGATATTGCAAGCAGTCTTGAACATGTGGTTATGTTTATCCATGTCCTTTCTATGGTACGATCACAGCGCACATCATCTTTTGTCCCCATTATCTGTTATCCCAAAAACTAGCTGAAATGTCAGCATTTTTCACCCACTCGGCTGTGCTCAGAAGCACACTGCTTGTGTGATCACTTCAGGCCAAAACAGATTCAGTTACAGAAGGAATTTAATCCACTCTTATTGGAAAATCTGACTAACTTTGACTAAAGAAGAGTAGAAATATAATATACAAGTAGCTAGTAGTTCAAAGGAAGCTGGCTGCTATATGTCAACTTTTCAAGCACAGGTATGTCTCTGCATGATACTTCATGGAGGTAAATAAAGCCTTCAGTTTCCACTTCTAAAATCCAGGTTGTTTCTCATTTCCTGTGCATCAAAACTGTAGGAGCAGGGAAAGGGCATCTGTTGTCCCTGAAGTGAGTCAATTCCACTGATGCTAACTGGGGTAACAGTTTTGCTGGTAGGTGTCTGACTTTTGAAGGCATTAGCAATAGAATTCTGTTGGGTACTGAGCCATAGAAATCCAAGTTTAGATGATGACAATAGCTCCTCAAGACCCTGAAAGCTATAAAAATAGCAGGTCCTGTGCCCTGGCATAAAGCAAGCAGCTCATTTAGTTATATCATTTTCAAAATATTTTGTACAGACCAACTTCAAAGGTATATTTTACTGCTGTTCCAGAGCAAAGAAGCAGGGAGGGATGGAGAGTTCCTGCCTAGTCACCTGTATTATTACCTATAATCTTCTTTAGCTGACTATTAGATAACAAATACTCTGCTACATACCAGTTCACTCATATTGTGCCACTAGGCTGCAATATGTTGAATACTTGATTAGATGTTCACATTTTTATGATGGCAGAAGCAAATTAATCTAGGCTGACTTAACTGGAAATTCATACACTTTCCCAGCCAAGCTCTCAGACAGGTAGTATAAATGAAGCTGTTTAAGGATTTTCTGACTATAAAATTGAAACGGAAAAAAAAAGACAGTAATTTTAGTAAGTTACATAATGTTATGAAATAATAGGAAATGAACTGTCATCACCTCAGTCTTGTTATATTTTAATTCACTGTTGAAATGAGCCCAGACTGCCTCATTTATACCAATCAACCTCCTCCACTTCATTCCTGAGCTGAGTGGTTGAGGAAAACAAGACCCAAATCTAACCAATGCAGAGAAAAGGAAGTATTGTCAAAATTTTGTCTCCAGAGGACTCTAGCACTCAGGACAGCCAGCTGGAGGATACTTTAAAAAATGTGTCTCCACCCAGTGTGATGCAGAATGCCATACTTAGAGAAGCTTTTCTTGAGCCTGTACTGGCCAAGAGTATGTGCTTCAGGAATTTAAAATCTGATTAATTCATTAGTGACTTACTCCATGTTGCACAGTGCCATCCTGATTATCTTTTTTGACATAAATATATCATTTACTGTTGACAGGGAAAGGCAATAGACTTGCCATATAAATGTTTAGGGAAGTAAAGAATTGTCAAGTAGGATTAAACTTGCATTTAGATTAGCATTCAGAACCATTAGCACATGCTCAGGAAAAAACTAGAAATGGGCAAGAACAACAATTCTTGCTAATATTAGAAATAAACTTTCCTACTGTTTTTTAGCTCAGGAACTTCCTGAACAGGAATGACAAACCTGGGAGAGGATCGATGATCACAATTCTTGTGGTTTTCTGCAGATTTCTTTTTAGATTACACAGGAAAGGTAATCTCATGACAGCAGTGGGAGATGATGAAGTGTTATTTAACACTTGAAAAATATGTTTTTATCATATCCAGAGACTGCCCATTGTGTGAAATAAATGAGATGAAAGACAGCGAGATAATAAAACAAAATAAAATATTACTTTGTGATGAAATAAGATATGAACAAAAAAAATCTGGACTTATTTGAATGGGAAATGTTTTTATTCAGAATGCACCTCAAAACTGCCTTAAAAACAATGAAAAACCACTACAACTGAAACATTAAACTTTCATCAGTCTCCCAGCTTTCATACCATCAAAAGTGCAGAATAAATAACATGAAAAAAGGGATTGTAACTTTAAGCTGCAAAAAGTATTTCTAATCTATTGGATTCAGATGTTTAAGTAACACTTTAAAAAAGAAAAAGAAATTTAAAATACAATCTTTCCTGCTAGATGTGAAATAACTTTCTTTTTTCTCCTTGTAAACACTGCTTTCAGTATCTCAAGTAATTATTAGTTATTGTATAAATCCAAACGCCTTTTTAGAAGTATTGGGAAGTCTTAATCAGTGACCATGTATAACTTTAAACTGAATATGATTTTTATGGGGAAATAAAAACCTGTCTGTTCTAAAATAAACTCTGTTTGCCCTTGTGTTGGGAGTGATTTGAAATTATTACCAACTCTTTAAAATAAATTATACTTGTTATTTTTAGCATAGCAAAATTGCGAACTCATTTAGATAAAAGTGTACTAGTGAGAAGAGTAAAAGTGTAAGAGCAATTCAAAACGACAGGGATGCAAAAGTTCTACCTAATAAAATTATATTCCTTACACACCTCCCCTATTCAAGAGTAGATACTATAGAAAGTAGCGAAAAGGATATTTAACATGTGTTTCTAAACTTTAAAAAAAATATATGTATAAATAAATTGAAAATAGTCAGGTTGGAAGATTATTAGAGCATGGCTCAAACTTTTGTGGCACAAGGTGGAAAATAACCAGCAGTCAACCAAATTTAATTTCATCTGAACTTCATTGCTTGCACTAGTTATACCTAATTTTATTTTACTTGAAGTTATCTGAAACAAGCATTTCAAATGAAAGTTTTTGTGAATTTTGAGATTTTCTTTAAAAGTATTGCTTTTTATATTATTTTTTTTCTTTGCTTTCAGCAGGGTAAAGTTCCTTTGCTTTTCAAGGGTTTTGTTTTCTAATTAGCAGAGAAAACATAAGAGAAAAGTCTCTGGAACATTCAGAGACAAGGCAGAATAACGACGTTTTAAGACAATCACATTTAATATCAGATAGAATAATTAATAATTTTAAATGACTTTTCATACTATAACAAGAGCCTAAGCATTTTCCTTTCTCAGATAATTTTGCTTAAGGATTCCAGTATTGCTCTCTGCTATACAAGTGTCTGCAGGAGCTAAACAAAAGCATTTGATTCCCTCTAATCTTTTTAATGCTGGAAGCACTAAACTGGCCAAACAAAACCATTTAGTTCTTATTAATCTGTTTCATGTTAGAAGCTTGATAAATACTTTCAATACAAGTTTTTAAAAAATAATGTAGTATCTAAATTTATTGGAGGTTAATGAACCTTTCCCCTAGACAAATGTTTATGGCTGTGGTTCTTCTATATCTCAGTGAGAGTGACTGGAAGACCAACTAGGATGTCCATGTTTATAACTGATAGGTGTCTGCCACAAGGGGGATTAATTTTTTCTTGGAAGATATCTCTCTGTTGACTTCAGAGGGAGCCTGGATGGCTAGGTTATCTTAGAAATCTCAGCCAGTCACTGTTTTAACAGTTTTGGAAGGGATGATCTAAATATTAATTGTATCTATGCACACCAAAAGAAAATGAAATAAGAGAGAGTATTTTCATTAAATCTTGCAAATGATGAAAGATCCTTAGAATGGGCAGCAAGAAAGGCTCTACTTGGTCTGCCTGCTCCAGCTCCTGCACAGTAACATGTCCTGGTGCAATGTGTCACAGTTACTGACTGTGTGTATATCCACTCACGCTGTAAGTGTCATGAGTCCAGTGTCGCCTGGGACTCTGCCTGGACCTTAAAATAACCTCTGTGCCTGGACTTTGGCCAAGAATCTGTAGAATGTTTCAACAGGTCTTTCTCCCCATCTAGTGTGTTAATTAACCTGTGTTCTATCATGGACTTATGCTACTGCTTAGCATTAGCATAAGTCTAAGGAGAATAAAAATGCTAGCAGTGAAGAGAGGCCAGGGACTGCCAAAGATAGGTTTAAGTTCCCTAAAAACAGCACTCACAATAAAAACTCTATCACTGTAGTTTTATCACCACAATCTGTCACTTCTCCTGGTATACAATAATGTTGAGCTTTTGCAAAAAAACCCACAACAAGTTGAAAACGAAAAGCTATTCCGTTTGCATCTGAAAATTATTGTATTTTGTCACCAAGAAAGCTTGGATGAACTTGAAATTCATCAGACTCTCACAGGAGCAGCTGATATTCCTGAAAAGTGAACACAAAAAGTCAAAGATGCTGCAACATTTAACTCCCTCTTTAATTTGTCAGAAATTTTGCAAATGATTTTCTAGGTCAGTTGTAGAGGCAAGCTGAATAAGGACCCATCACATATAACCTGTGTTATCACTTAGAATTATCTCTAGTATAATATTATGCATATGAATAAACAATAAAATGTAATAACTATAGTATTCCATTTCTTTATAATTTGAAAGGAACAATAACTAGTATATTTAATTACAAGTATAGATAATAAATACTGATGTGTTGTCAATCACTCTGAGAATATGGTCCTATAAAAGAGGGTATTATAAAAGAGAGGTTTTACATACATAGGGGATTGCAGCAGGAAACAGTCTAACAGGTTTGGACAAAAGGAAATTCTAGTGCCAGCTAAAGACATAGTACCATACCCTTTGTGTTTTAACTCTAAATATTTTAAGACTACAACACATTAATTTTAGGGAAATGAACTATGAGCCACTGTTCCATACCTTGGCACAGTGCAACATCTAGGCTAGAAAGAGCTGAAAATAGACATTTACAGTAATATTCAGAACACCTACCTTTAGGTGATTAAATAAATCCTAGATTCAGAATCTGGGCACACATGGTGCATATATCTAAGTAAAGAGGTACTGCAGAGGAAAATCCTAACTTGGTTTTGTAATGCCATCTGTCACATTCTCTCACTGTCTCTTTCCATTGAATATAATGGGAACATAAAGATTACACTGCTAATTTCATCACTTCAGTAATTAAAATTATATAGAAGAGAGCAAATCCTTGAGGTTCAAAGGTGTCTCCGAAGCAGCACTGAAGAGTTCTCATTTTCATTCTTCCTTAAAACAGAAGATTTTTTCTTATAAGATTAATTCTCATTGATTCGTATAATAATGTCTTTTCCATGTTTTTTCCACTTGACTCCATTCAAAAAGGAAAATGCCAAATAAAGCAAGTAAATTTTTTTAATACTACTGTTGATATTTGTGTCAGTAATATGGAAGTAGATTCTTCAAGAAAAACCTTATCCTGCATATTGACAGAACAGAAAAGTTAAAATATTTTTAGGAATGACACATGAGACTACAGCAGAACAGTGACCAAAGCAAATTATTCATGAAGCCTCAAAGACATATATTTCATTGCTGAGGCCCAGCAAAGAAGGATCAAATATATATGTATATATAATATAAAGAAAAGAAAGGTAAATATGATATGCTCTTTAAGGTTTGGAATGAGAGGAAATAAGTACTAAAGTGTATTTAAGTTCTGGAAGCAATTTCTAAGTTGTATGATGTTTTCAGCAAAGGCATATTATGGCATTAGAGTCCTTTGCTATGCAGAGATGATGCAAGGGATCTAGTAATTAGTGGGTGTGCAACTGCATAGATAGTGCCATGGTGCTAAGGAAAGGAGGTAGAACGTAGCATGGGCAATAAGGGTCTCATATTTTATTGCTCCTCGGGATTTTTTACTATTCCTTTCTCCTTCTTTCTTACCTGTAAAATGTCAATTTTTTTTTCTGCACTCATCAGTATAGGTAAGAACTAGTATATGAAAGTGAAGTGGTTTTAAATCTAATTTCTTCTTAACTCTGAAGTGGTTGATACTTAAAATAGAAAAAAATAATTCAGACATGGGCTTGTAAAATTTTACATTTAATGTAAGACCGTTTAGTGTTACTGAAGCAGAAGAATATGTCGCCATTCCTTAACTCTTTAAATTTTTGTTTGCTTAGCCTGGCACAGACAGACATTTACCTACTACTGAAACTGGCAGCCACATTCTCTGGTTTGAGTGAAAATGTTCATATCTCTGCAATGAGGACTCAAAGGCATTTTAAGACCCTTGAACTATCTTCTTTCCTGAACAGATTAGATTCCATGTAGCTGATATTGAGCTTCTTAAGCTCAGTTTGACAAGAATCAACACAAATTTCATGAATGTGCTTCAGTTTTCATAGCAATGGAGAAATTTTGATTTGCGAATTTGCAGGAACCTGAAGACAGAGATTCTCTTTGGGTATATTATTTACATTGCACAGAATAAAGTAACAAAGGCCAGTATCTCAATACTCTTCTGCAGTTTTTCAAATATATGCAAAAAACTTCTCCATTATTCCTTAAATAAATATATGAAAAAAATTCTGTATATATTTTTATCCGGTTCTATTTCTTGTCTTTTTATTTTTTAAAAAAGAAATGACTGATATAACATTAAAGAAGAATTTACGTAAGGAACACACATGTATAAACAGATGTTCTTTATGTCATACCATAAAAGAAATAGGATTAGTGCTTCTCAGACCCTGAGGGAAGCATATTATAGAGATAAGTGTCTTTCAACACCTTTACAAGACATTTTGATACAATTATCATAACTCTCCATCTTGTTTTGCACTTATACAGTCACTTATTTTTGTACAGGTATAAATTTTTTCATTTTGATGTAATTTTGAATATTTTATGCCTTTGGTTGGCAGAAGAATATTTCACTATATATCAAATAATAGAGAATTAAATTAAAAGCTATTAACCATTTCCATTAGTCTCAATCATTGTGACAATAGGTCTTTTATTTTCAGACTTTGTGCATGATTCTAGGAAATATGAGAATATTTCATATCTAGAATTCACTGCATTAATTTCCCTTAGCACACTGAAAACTTTCATAAATAAAATTAGGCCAGCAGTGTGAGAACCAGGTGTTTTCCCATTACATTTTATGTCTTATGGAAGAAATCACTCAAATCATCCTCCTTTTTAGTTGGAACTTTTCATTTGTTCTCAGGAAATGACATGCCAGCTATCTTTAGTTTTCCACAGTTTGTATTAATGATCAAATAAGCTGATTAGAATTTATCTTTAGCATAGCAATAGAGCAGCCTATTTATTTTCTGAATAAATTTTTCCTTCAGAGAAGTCTACAGCTCATCTGGGGATTAATGACATAACAGAAATGGAATTAATGTAAACAGCAAATTTTATAAAATGCATATAGACAGCTGCTGAGATGGTAAGATGGGGAAGGCAAGGATAAGAGCTCTGCTTGATTATCTGTTCCTTCCCTTACCACCACTGCTTTAGTATTTGTTAAGACATTATATTAGTTATTAGTTTTACTGAAGTACTTGGCAGAATGAGTCTCCAAACCATGATTGTTATTATAAAGAGTCAACTCGAAATTCTCAGCAGAATACAGAGCATTAATTTATAAACATCACCTTCAGCTTTCAGTTTTCCTGAAGTGAGGAACGGCAACTGAAAAGTGATACAGAATACAGAATACAGAAACTGGAGGACTGGTTGGACTTGGGACTCCTGTTTTACTTCAGGGAAGTGAAAAGTTGAAGGTTGTGATTGCAGCTTCCTGGGTAGGTCTTGCTGCTAAGCAGTTGATGGCCTCCCTGCGCAAAAGTTTTCTCCCTGACAGCTGAGTAGCAAAGGTGTCATTTCACATCTCTGGTTTGGCCAAGTAGACACTGGGATGTGAATGCTTTATTTCACAACTTTGTTGCTTTTATATGGTTACAAATTCTTGTATGATCTCAGGAATAAAGCGTAGAAAGTATTTTCTGTGTTTTATATCTCACTTTTCAAGAGCTTGAAAATTATAGGGGGAGCTCTATTTGGGATTTTTAAAATAACTGTGAAAAGGAGAAAAAATAAGAAGCACCGTTGAGCCAGCCTACTAAGTCTCCTTTAGCAAATTGCATTAAGAAAAGGAGTGAGGCAGCAAGAAGTTTACAGAAAGGATTTGCTTTTCTGATTATTTTTTTCAGTTTCCTTGCTGCTGTATTCCCTTCTGTTATGATGGCTGTTTTATTTTTGAAGAAAGTTCTCAGTATTTCCAAAGTCTGAAATAAGCTTTTTAATGTAATAGAAGATTGTAAAAGCAATTAATAATACATGAAATAATGTCTGCTGTACAGCAAGCACAATATATCCTAACTACATTTCAACATAATGCATTTTTATGATGATGATTACTTTTATTTATTATACAGATTTTTTTTCTTTGGTTACGTAACTTGTTTTATTTGAGGAATTAACTTGACCTACACCCTACACTCTGCTTCACCATATTAATTTCCAGATAGGGTTTCTGGAAAACCTGTCCTTATTTTTTTTTTTTTAATAGCAAGTACATAAATAAGTTGATAAAGTCTAAAGTGTAAAGCAAAAAAATAGTTAGAAAAAAATAAGCTTAAAATAATGACATAATTCTTTTCTTAATTTCAGCTTGGAGGCATAAAGTTTGCTGGACAATATATAGATGAAAAATCATAAGAAAAGCAAAATTGTTTTCAACAAGTGTATCTGACTCATCCATATTGCTTTCTCCTTTTTAAGGCTATGTGTTGTGGAAGAGGACACTCTCCGCTTTTCACGCTGGCCACATGTTTCCTCCTCTCCCTTTTATTTGGTGCCAGGACAAAATCTTGCCTGAATGGTTGGTGAACCATTCAGGAAGTTAAATGGCATAAACAAGTTTCTTATCTTTTCTGTGTCATAATAATTTTGTATGACTTAAGTCTCTAAATGGACTCACTGAAAATTCAAACCAGAGAACTAGGGATTAAGGGAGGTGAGGGTACAAGAGGTCTTTTTTTTTTTTTTTTTAATAGTAGGAACAAACGTAGAAGAGAAGTGGTTTGAAGAGATCATCAACCATGGTCTAGCCCAGCCTCTCACTCACAGGAGCAGGCTGGGAGTAGCTAATCAGTAGATTGGCTTAGCTGTGACATCAGCCAACACTTTGTTAAAGGAACACAAGGTGATTACATCAGTGTTTGAGAAACTTACCTCAGTGGTAGATAGTCCAACATTAAATCACAAGGCTACCAGTCCTGCTTATGCAGAAGTTCTCTGTCATATTCAGCCTTGCTGCAGCTCTATGGCTCAACTACACATTTTATTCTTCTGTGCCTTAGTGCATCTAGACACTAAATGCAAATTCATCTATACTGAGGACATAATCAAGAATACTGAGGAAATAATCATAAATACTTAGGAAACAGAGAATATTTTGAAGAAAGACCTTACCAATCTGAAAAGAAATCCTTACAAAGAGTTATACCCCATCCATTCTCACCATTCAGCCCTGATGCTTTTTCCCATCTCAAGGCAGCTTTTGCAGGAGTAGGCAGGGGATGCCTCCATTTAGCTTATCTTCTTGCTTCAGGGCATTTGTATAAAAGCTACGTTATGGGAGGGAAAAAACACAGCCATTAGACGGTACTACTATCATATATCTGGGATTATTTTCTGGGGAAATTTATTTTTTCATTACTTAAATCCAGCCATGAAATCTTAGCTCCTGCATGAGTGCTCTTTATAACTTATATCTAAGATAATTTTAGTGCTCATCACTATATCTGATCCTCCTTTTCTTCTGCATTTAGACAAGCAACCTATCCACTATCTTCTATCTTTTCTATCTTCCTCTCTGAAGAAATACACATATATATGTAGAAATAAATTGTATTAAAATATTTTGTAGCAGACAGGCTACATAGAAATATTTTCTAGAGAAAATTAATCTTTGTGCTATTGTGTTGGTACACCGTATGGCCTCTGTGATTATACATAATGCATCTTTTGTGCATAGATCATTGCTTCATTTTATTTATGTTCGTCTCAGACTGGATGTATATAACAAGCATTCTGTCTTGCTAATTAACTCCAGTGATCCCTTTAAGTCCTGATTAAGCTCTGTTATTAAATTATTAAGACCTTTCCCTAGTGCTCTAGATTTTTTTCTCTCTAATTTTGTATGACTTCTTGAAGTAATAAATAACCTTATGAAATAATTCTTCTCTTTTTTTCCTATGCACACATTTCAAGACTGTCAGGCTGGCAAAGTATTAGAGTTGGAGCTTATAAAACAAGGGATTTCACCTGGAATAACTTTGAAAGATATTTATGATGATATTTTCATACTCTAAGCCATCTATCATTACCCAATGGATTGCAGCAGTTTTAATTACTAGATAGAGAAGCAAATACAAAACTACAAAAAACTCATAAAGAAACTTCCTTTCAAATACATGGAACACTTCAGGCTGTAGAAATATTTGATGCAAAAAAGAGAGAAGTTTTTGAAAGAGAGATACATATTACACTATGATTTTCTCTATTTTTTTCATGCTTTGATTATCCAATGTCTTTGTAGAAAGCAAGGGTATGCATGTATATAAGGGAGGAACAAAAGACACAAGTGCAGCCTGACAGGACTCTCACACACACAAGTTTATGCACACATGCACACACATACTTATTGCCTCTCATATATGCTATATCCTGTATATTCCTCTGATTCCTCTGTTAGCATAAAAAGATAATATTATTAAGTAATAAATAGGTCATCAAAACTGTAAGATTATTTAGTGCTGAGGAGGGAAATCAGAGATATTTAACAAAAATATTTTAAAATTTGAGTCATATAATTTAGTGCAAAGTAGATATGTTATACACAAATAAATGATTTATTTTCTATTTTGCATAAACCTCTGCAAAAAGCAGATATTCTGATTGACTGCATCAAATATTGACTGGGAAAAATATTCAAAACCTGGGAATAAAAAACCATATGGGTCATATATTTTTTAGTTTGTTTTAAAAAATTTTAACAGCTTTAAAATGTTGCTTTTTTAAACAAGCCCAATAATTATAAATGGAAAGTGATTCAAGTTTTTTGCAAGTAAACGAAGCTTAAATTGATATGTTTGTTTTTAAATCCATATCAGTAAGACTAAGCAATTTTTTTTAAGAATAGCTGCTTTTCTGGTTGTTCTATCTGAAAATTTTTGTTCCATCTACATTAAGTGACCTGCTGTAATCTTTGGCTTTTGAAGTCCAAGTTTGCCTTTGTGAAGTAAGCACAACTGAAACCCCATGTAAACATTTAAGACAGTAATAGGATGTGACAGCACAACATGATTCAATCATGTCAGAAGATGAGAGTTTTATAGAGAGATCGGTCGTGCATTTTTTCCATCTTTCCGAATGGCTGTTGCTTTTAGCAGTTTTCATTGAAGCAGATGACCTCTTTAGCCTCATACAAAAGTAGAAAAAACAAATTCTGGTCTGTTGGAGTAACTGGGTCTTAGAGAAGGCTAAATATGTGTGGTGTTAAAAAATGTAAGTCCTATTGTAAAGAATGACTTTCTAATTATAAAAATGATAAAATCTCTCACATTGCAGCATCCAAATATTTATTTATCTCTGTCTCTTGCTGCTTTTTTTTCTCTCTCTCACTCTTGATTTTATTTTTAGTTATTATCTTTTGCTTTGGCTAAACAGCCATGCTATACATTTAATCAGGCCTAACGCCCGTGGCTTATATTTTAAAATTCACATTGAGAGTTCAAGTGACCAAAGCTATAAAAACTGAAATACACTTCAAGTAACCACAGGAAACATTTCATTCCCTCCATAACAACTTCCATGTTTACACTATGGTGGTATTTTCCTGCTGCTCCACACTGCCAGGTGATAACACCTCTTGCTGTTTAACAGTAACTTGTAGATATGGGAACCAAAGTTGCATTTGGGTACCCTTTATCTGCTTCAGAAAGGAAGGATTAAGCAAATAACGATTTATTCAATATCATGCCATTATTAGCCCTCCCAGCCCAGGAAAATTCATAAACTAATTTGCATATCAGCCATTTTTTTACGGTACAGTCATGAATTGATTGTGTTTGATTGAGAATCAAAGCGCATGAAGCTGATGAAGAATGTGTAAAGATATATTGAAATATGTTATGCATCTCAACATATCAGCTCCAGAGATCACGCTGAATATCAAAATGTCATAACATGCTTAATTTAAATAAGATATAATTTATTTTTATGGAATCGTAGAAACCCAGAATCTTAGAGTGGTTCAGGCTGGGAGGGACCTTAAAAATTGTCGAGTTCCAACTCCCTTGCCGTGGGCAGGAACAACTTCTCTGGACCCAGTTACTCAAAGCCTAGATACTTTCCTAGATGCTCATGAAAAAAACTTTAAATATGTTGAGTTGATAGAAAACCAAATAGAAAACTGTTTACAATTGTAGAAATAGAAGTTTTATGTGACTGTCTTGCAAAGTGCTTTGCAGAGATTGAAAAATTTTGCTCATAAACCCCCCTGACATCTTTTATTACAAAATAATAACAAAAATGTTAAGTAAGAAAATGACAGGAAATTAAATAAAAGAATGGGAAAAAAAGTGTATTTTGAGGAGGTTTTGGCAAAGAAATTGGAAACATAAACAATAAAAATGTGCAAGGTGTGACTTATTAACTAGCAAACAATCTATTCAACTTATTTGACTGCTTTACATATGTAGAATGTGGCTTCTGGAAAGCAATTTTGCTATTTTCTTTTTTACTTTTAACACATAAAACCAATGAACTGAACTACTCCAGACAGATTGTATTGACTTCAGTGTCGTTCTACTGGGAGTAGATTGCCTTGTAATATTGCAGAATGAATGAACCTCCCTGGATCTATAATTGATAACATCCTTCTCTGTAAATCCCTCTTTGGGGCTTTTGGGTTCAGTTTAACCTTAAAATTGTTTTATCTTTTGTAAAAGTTAACACTATGGTGAATTTGCTTCTAGACCTTGAAGAACACGATTTTTTTTTCCTTTTCTGATTATATGTTTAAAATGTAGTATTTTGAAATATTGCCTTTTGTTAAAATTTATTCACATTCCTATAGAAGACAGATAGTTCATTATTATCTTTTCAAAAGGGCAACATAGTTCAATCTGCTTTTCAAAAAAACCAACTGCATTTAAAATTAAGAGTTAATAATGATGGAAACAGTTTTCATTTAGGATAGTCTGTTGTATTTATGTCACCATAGAACTTCTCTTAGGAGCAGCAGAAGCTACTTGATATCAGTTGAAGCAGGTATTTTCACTGGTTCTGCTTGAGAGGAATATGGGAGACCATACATGTGAAGACACACTGCACTCTGTTGGCAGATTGTACACTACAGGTGCCAACTAGACCATTTTTAAGCTCCTATATTTTATTCAGTAAGAGTAAAAATTCAAGTTCTGGGCCTGGATTGAAGAATTATGAAGAGGAAATAAATTTCTAGAGATAAGACTTCCTAACAGAACATTTGAAATTATCTCTTTTCCTAAATATTTTGGTTGGAGATGAATAAAAGTTCATTTTATGCTTCAGCTTATTTTATTAAATCATATCATGTCCTTGTACTTGCAACATATTTCAGTTCAGGCCTGGACTCTTGGAAGAAAATCTTATAAAAAATTGTAGTTTCAATAATTTTCTACCAAACAGAAGTGCTTAAAATATCTCCAGCAGGAATTTTAGCTCCTAAAATAACTGAAGTAACTAAACTGTCGTCTTAGCAGTATACCTGTCTCTGCCAATCTTAAGAATCCAAGTCCTAAGCCAGACAGCTCTACTGGCAATATAAACTTTGGGGTTTGCTGTGGTAATTGATGTTTTGGCATATTCAATCATAAACTATGAGTGCAAAATTTTGGGGAGATTTTGGGGATTGCTTAAGATGAGAGGTTTGATAATGACTATATTAATTACTCCCTCTATGATGCTAACCTTATCTTTCTCAGAAAATTATAACAATAATGTTGTATATCATGCTGATAAGGAAAATCTTTTATGCTCTAAAGTGTTTTAGTCTAGCTCTAGGATAAAGCTATAAAACAAAGCAGAATTTTTCTAGCTTGCCAAAACTATGAACAGGATACCCTGTATTGCATAAAAAGTAATACCCCTAAGGCAGCATATAAATTTATTCCAAATCATAAAATGCATCAATTTTACTCAATTTAGAATTAATAGAGAAGATTTGTTTTTCCATAGTTGAATGGTAGCACATGCTGGCTCAACATAATCATGAAGCAAAACCCTGTTAAGACATCTACAGCAAAAACGCAGATTGTTTTAAATTTATGCATACAATAGTCTCATAGTCTGGACATGACTAAGTGCTTTACTGACTCTTTTTCATTAATTCATGTAATCCAGTACCTTATCTTAAGTTTTGCTTGTGGAAATTATGAAATTGCAAGTCTGACTTTGAGAAATGCAGAATCTAGTGGAGAAAACTCTAAAATCACATTATTCATAAGCACAACATCGGGGATGCTTAATAATCTCTTCTTATTACTCTTTTATTATAATTGATTTTAGCAACAGACATATTCTGGCATAATATATTCTCAATTATCCAGCTTGTTAACACATAAAAGAAGCTGTGAGAAGTTGTGGCTATTCTGAAAGTTTCTCTTTCAGGAAATATAACTTAGTTTTAATACATACGGGGAAAAAAAATACACTACTAGTATTTGCAACTACTTCTTGATTTTTTAAAGAGGTTTTCTATGAAATGACTGTCAATCTTGCTGCTTAATAAACCATATTAATAAATGCTCTGTAGATCTCCATAGTTCTAAGGATACTCCTATGAAAAGGGATATAAAGAAAATTTTTCATTTGAAGAGTAGTTTGCTTGAAATCTCTCCATGAGCAAAACCTTCAGCTTTCCTTCAGCCTCCTGAATTACATGCTCAAGTTCTGAAAAATTTCAGAAGAGAAAATTGAAATTTCTTTCCAGGTTTATATCCTGAGGAGTACAACATTCACACTGAGATTAGGGACCAGGAGGAGCAGACTCTAATATACCTTAAGCGTAGAAGTGTCTTTGGGGGGAAACTGGAATGTCTTAGAAGAGAAAATGGAGATTTATCCTTCAGCATGTCCACATCCTACTACTGTCACTGCTGTACCAAGGATGGCAAGGGATGATACAAGCCGAATTCAGGAAGAAAATTGAATTATTTATTGTTTTACAGACTTGTTTATATATCTTAGTTCGCTTGAATGGCGCGAGACCATTGGTCCCTGGCCATCCACCTCCCAGAGTGACTGGTTGAACCCTACCAACCCAGTTCAAAATATTTCTCTTGTCAGTATCACAACACTACATAATATCCTTGCACCTGCAAGATAAGAAATTCGTTTGCAAAAACTTCTAACTGTTCTCACGCAGACACCAGCAGAAAGCTGGAAAGTCTCCCTGCAACCAATTCCTCAGCATCCACATACTACAATATACAGTCAGGACACAATCTCTGTGTGTGTAAAACACTAAATTGAGAAAAGTTTCTGAGTTTGGTTTTTTTAGATATAGTTTTCAGTTGAAGGTATGGTATTTGAAATAGTTCTCATCTGGACAAGAAGGGAGATTACTATACTGGAAACCCCTTTTTAAAAGACCCTGCAGAAAGATAAAGAGCATGTGCAAAGATGTAATATAATATGTATAATATTAATAATCACAGAATCACAGAATCATTTTAGGTTGGAAAAGACCTCTAAAATCATTGAGTCCAACATTTCACCAACCACCACCTTGTCAACCAGAGCATGGCACTAAGTGCCATATAAGGTCAAAACTGCATGTTCTTTACCTTCAGCATAATGGAACATCTTTTCATCGCATGTAGCTCTAGCTGCTGTGTCATGTTGTATCTTATCCCTCAAATGCAAGAGGTCAAAAATTCTGTTTGACTGGTCACTGTTATATGGCTAAATTTCAAGTTCATTCAGCTGGATGTGCACTGATATAATTATTGTGAATTCAAGGAACTCATCAAGAAAAACTCTTGGCCAAGGACATGTACATTTTGCATCTTCTATACTTATATAATAGCAAATGAATCAAATTTCACAAATATGTATTTCATTTATTTGGGTGTAACTAGAAGACCAGAATGACCTGGTTGTACATTTGTGTTTAGACCGACAGAGGAATTTTAGTTTAGTATGTAGGCAAAGGTAGTCACTAAACTTTAGCTGGTGTTCAGCTGAACTACTTTTCTCTCTATTAAATAAGAAAATAATTTGCTTGCCTTTTCCTAGAATTTTGATCAATATCAATTTGCTGAGATTTCCTGCTTAAATTTAATTTCTGTCTTCTCAGTTTTGTTATAGCATCATATCAGTGTCTTCTGCATTTTTTAAAGAATAAATTATTTGATTTAGATTTTTTTCAGCTATATGATGTTATACACTCAGCGGAGCTTCTGTCGTTATATTTTTCAAGTTTCAAAGAATATAAGATATTTTGGTTTTATTTTCATTGGAGGACTTTCCTTATATTTGGCTTATTTAGGATAGCACTTCACTGGGATAATGTGTCAATAATTATGAGTTGGAAATTCTAGAGGTTCTTTTTCCTTCAGTGATTCTTCTGTAAAAGTCAGTTTGCAGATCAAATATGAAATCCTTGGGTTTCCTCAATCTTCTTTACTGGATATTTTAATATCTGTTGTATTTTATAATCCATGCAAGCGCAATTTTTTCATAGCAACTTCCTCTTTTGCTTCTCTTATACATCACATATGAAATGAAATAAACTGATTCTTAACTTAGTATTGCCTATTTACAGAGTGACAGCCTATTTATAACCTATTTAAAATTAAATTAATACAGCCTGTAATGGGAAGTTCACTATTGCTTTGTACTATTACTTTCAGTTAACTAGGTTTCACTTGCCAAGATGAGTAAAGATACTTCAAACTTTAAATTTAAAAAGACAATAATGATTTAAGAAGACACAAAAATAATATCAAGGTGTGATGGCATGATGTAAGTTATTTCATCAGATTAAATTCTTGTGGAAATATATATTTTAAGTATTTTAAAGCCAATATCCAGATCTTCTGTTTCGAAATTGCATGAAGTAACCTGCTGATCATGTCAGTGCTAAGACACTGGAAACAACAAAACAAACAAAAAACTCAAGCCAAGAAACACGTGAAAAAGTAATTTTCTTGCTTTTTCTAGAAACCCTAGTGTAGTCTAAATGATCTGTGGTTTGGAAGCTTCATTATTCAGCAGGAGTGTGGATCTGGATCAGTTTGTGGTAGACCCCTCCACTGATGTAGCATCTCTTTGAAATGTCAGTGTTTATGGAAACATTAGTATTCCAATTCGGTCATGTTTTTGCTGGTCTGAATTCTAGTTCCTTTCGAATGCCGCAGTCATAGAACATCAACAAGGCTTTTCTTCTTAAGATGCCTAGACAGATCATAATACCAGAGCCTGAGCTGATAGATAGTTCTACTACTTCTACTGATGAGCAAATCCATATTTTCACATGTTTTACATTCATGAAAGTCAGTGGGTGTTCCAGGGTGCACAGAAACAGTTGAAATAATTAGAAAGTAATTTCCACATGATTCTCCTCGTCTCCATGGAGCATTCAACAGAATTTCCTTCAAGCATGAATTTGGAAAAGACAACATTGCTCTGCTGGGATTATAAAAATTGCTAGCTTTAACAAAATTCTAGAAATCATAATATTTTCCATTTACAATTGACTTAGGTAACATATCAGTCATAGTGAGAGTGTGGTTTTCTTTTCCATCTTCATTTTCTCCTACACATATAATTTCCACAAAACTGTAAGACACTCAAAAGCTGACTCACAAAATAGACAGTTGTAGTTTGAAAAAGTGTTGCCATTTTCTTGTATTTTTATCTTTCTTGAAGCTGTAGATTATTTCAGAAGGAAATACCAGCAATTTCCATGACTAAACAGTTTTAGAGATGCTTTTGGACTTGAAGAGAATAGGCAATTGTCCCAGCTTCCCCTTCAGTTTGCCTCAAGGCAGTGTGAGGTAAGATGTAACCAAATATGCAAGTGGAGAGGAGGGAAGGTCTCCTACCTCCCCTGCCTCTTAAATCTCTGCAGCTGAATTGTAGACTCTGGTCATTGTGTTCCATTCAATTAAAATGGATATGGAAAATAAATGTTTTTGTAAAAATAGAAAAATAGGAGAAGTTAAGCAATAGTGAGGAATCGCTTTTTTATTCAAAAAACCAGATTCAGTACAAGAGCTGTCCTATTGTCATTGTCCTTGCCCTTGCCCTTGTAGAACTTGAGTATTTGTTTAATTTTTCAGTTCATGATCTTGAATGTCTTTTCTTTCACACCATAAACAATGATGTGGTAAAAAGTACTTGTACGAATTCTTTGCTGACATGGTAATAGCTTTGCTTACATTCACGACCTCAGGAAGTGACTGTCCCACAAATGTCCCTGAATTGGTAACAGCTTCTTTTTTTTTCTTTTCCTATTATAACATTTTTAATGACTGTTTATTAAAGCACTTTTCTGAATACATATGTCTTTAGAGTGCTTGCTTTCACTGCTTTCAAGTGCTCTGCTTTTTATTGTCCTGAGCTTCTGAGGCAATATAATGAAGATAACCTTGATTTTTTGTTGTTCCCCCAAGTGCCTCATATTTTAACTCACTGAGTGCTGCATAAGCCAAGGACTACTGTGTTTTACCTGGAGCTGAATCTAGAGTGCAATAGGATTTCAGCAAATTATATGAAATGTCTCACATACTGATTACTTGCATGCTACTAAGTTATGCTCAGACCTAAAATGTAATACTTGAAAATTATGAGGGTCATTGCCATTTCCTAAATCTCATAAGAAATGTGCAGAATATCTGATACTTATAAAAGAAATCCAGAGAATAAAAGGGGTAAGAGAGAAAGTTCTGGGTCCTAATTACCCACATTGTTTAATGGTTGTCTCCTGAGCTCTGCCTTTGAATTGTTACAAATACTCTATCTACCACAAGGGCTAAAAGCTCTGAGCAGCATGGTGCCATTTGGTCTTCACCTTTTACTTAGCAGAGCAGAGACTATATTTTGTAATATTGGTATTGTTTACATTGTCATCAGGCTTGCTTTCTTGCTTAACAGTCTTTTTAGACAATGCATGAATGAAGAAAAATGATGAATCTAAAAACTGATAGCGAATAAGACTATTTTATACAAAGCATGAGGAAAGTTGTGAGAGACAGTATTCCATTCACAGCTTGTGCTTCAGGCTTGGTTTGGAAAGGCCCTCAGGTGCATGGTCAACTTGAATCCCTCTGGAGTGAATATGTTTGCATGTGCATAATATCTGTGGTTGTTATTTCACAAAGTGTTTTTTTCGGTGCATCTGAAGGAGATATGCTAGGGAAAAACAGAGGAGCATCTACAGAACCGTTACGAGTCACCTCTGTCTCAGCCCAACAACCGCAGCACAGCACAGCCCGCATTTGGGGATGGCACATGACAGGTCGTTGCTTAGAGATACAATGTCCCTGTTCTTTCCCAGAGGCTGTGGTGTGTGCATGAGTGGAGGAGCAATTGCTCTCAGGAGCAATTCATGCCATGGCAAAATTGTCTCCCGTTCGTATGCTCCAGAGCTTAGTGCCATGTAAGGAGGGGGATGCAGCAGCACTGTTTCTTTCTCGCTGCACTTCAAGGAGCTCTGTCAGGCGTGTCATGCTGCAGCCTCTGTGTCCCCCTTGGTAAGTCCTTATGACAAAAGCTAGATTTTTTCTCAGAGTGTTTCAGTTTAGAGGTGCTCTAACCAGATCATATCAAGTGTTTAAACCAACTTAAACCTATTAAAATTCAAGTTAGATACCTGAATTTTACCACTTGCCTGGTGCTTGCCTCAGACATGTTAGTGTGAGTAACCAGTAAAGGCACTGTACCTTCCTGTGTCTTTGCATTCCTTCATGATATGCAAACAGCTCATATTAATAACAGGAGGAAATTGCATCTGGTGAATCTCTGTTAATGGTATTAGTGAGGGGTTAATTTGGCATGGTAATTTTCATTGGGGACCTGTTGAAATCTGCACAGAAGGGAGTCCTGTTGTTTAACACTGCTTCGAATGTCTTGGCCAAAGAATTAAGCGAAAGTCTTTACTTCCCACCCTGATTTGTTTTTCCTTTGGAAGGAGTAGGGACATTTACTTTGATCCATGGAGGTTACTGCTCTAGAAAGCTAAGAAAGAGCATTTCATCAGAGAAAACAAATACACTTGCAGAAACAACAGTGAAATTTGATAACCTTCTAATCTATTTATCAAAGGCACCAGCTCCATTTCAAGGCAGGTGAAGGAATACTTACTGAACCCAGAAAATGAATCTACCTCCACAGAACTGAGATAACTAAAAAGGGAGAAAGAAACAAGCACAAAACTGTTGCACCTGCCAACTCTTATTAAGAGATTAGAATGCTTAAAAAGACAGAGAGCAGCTCAATATTTCCTTTTAAGTTTCTCTTGCCTGATTTCTCATGTATGCTGCTGTGCACGGCAGTGAAACAAACAGGTCACATTTCAGCTCCCCAGAGCTGCAAAAGCACTTTATGGCATAGATAGCAAGTAGCTTCTCTTCAAACTTTGTAAGACTTCTTTAAGAAATATATTTGTGTCCCACTGATTGACTCTTAGGAAACTGAGTAAGGCTAAGCGTTGGCAAGAAACTTAGTTCCCTATGTGACAGTAGAGTTACTTTACACATGAATGCTCAGTGATTTAGGAATTGTTCTGAGTTACACCGAAATATCCTACAATTTCAACAAGTTTCCTCTTTAATCAGTGGAAAACACAGTTTACAAATAGGCTTCTTGTGAAACTGTGATGAAAGCAGCACTGCTAGTCATGCAGATCAGAGAGCATAAATCCCAGTGAAGCTGACAGGAATACAGACAAATGCTTTAAAATGGAAAAAGCTATTTCTGGCAGAAATGGGGGGCCTGCTCCACCTGTGAAATGCTAAAACTTGGAGGGAAAAAGGCCTGCAGCTGCCAGAGTGTGGACCACATGCCTCCTGAGAAGGGACAGTCTGGTGGCCCACTGCATTTGTTGCTTCATCCCCCTTCAGTTTAACCAGAAATTAGACCAAACAAGGGCTAAGGGGACACTGCTCAGTTTCAGAAAGAAGGTGCTTAGTGCCCTGAGCTGCCTGGAGAGATGCAGTCTATCCCTGACTGGGAGAAGGAAAACGGCAGAATTAAGGAGAGCAGTGCAACCAAACAACAGAGAAGGGAGGTTGTCACTGCTCTCATAGCACCCATGGCTAGGGCAGGACCAGGCAAACCTGCAAGGCTGTTATCCTCAGATGAACAGGGAGGTATGAACCTTTCCCTTCTCAACTGCTCTCCCCTTGTCAGAAGCCAGGCACCCAGGAAGAGCTCCAGGGTCTTGCTGATCGGGCTGACATGACCGGTCCTAACTTTTATTGCATTTGCCCCATTTAAAAAAAACAAAACAGAGCTACTGACTTCTGCCTTCATAAGACACCACTTGGAGTACTGCATCCAAGTCTAGGGTCCTCAGCATAAGCCGTGGACATGGTAGAGTGGGTCCAGAGGAGCCACAAAAATAAACAGAGGGATGAAACTCCTCTCCCATGAAGACAGGCTGAGAGTCCAGGGGCTGTTCAGTCTGGAGAAGAGAGAACTTTGGGAAGACCTCATTGTGATATTTCATTACCTTAAGGGGTCTTATAAAAAGGAGGGAGAAAAAGGAGTTTTTATATGGGCAGAGAGTGACAGGGCAAGGGGCAATGCTTTTAAACTGAAAGAATGCAGGTTTAGATTAGACTGTAGGAAAGAAACTTTATTGAGAGAGTGGTGAGGCACTAGAACAGGTTGCCCAGAAAGGTAATGGATGCCCCACCCCTGGAAGTGTTCAAGGCTAGGTTGGATGGAGACCTGAGCAACCTGATCTAGTGAGTGGCATCTTTGCCCATGGTAGGGGGGCTGGAACTAGATTGTCTTCAAAGGCCCTTGCAACCCTGAGCTTAGGTGAATAGTGATATCCTTGAACAGGTCTTCCCTTCTCTTACTGATATTGTTATAGTGTTTTATTTCTTTTTTAGCTCTGAGACCACATTACTTGTACAGTTTTGCTTGAAAGTGCAGATAATAGATACAGAATATGTATGACACTGACTGACCAGAGATTGCACCCAGGTATAAAATGCACTTGCACAGAAAATGTCATTAAAAGTAAAGAAAAAGACTTTTTTGCGAACAGAAGAACTTTGCAGAGAAATACTGACATTAAAAATATTATATTTTACATCCTAAGCATCCTAACAATGCTGGGAGTTGAAATTAATCCATTGTGTTCAAATTAAGAAGCCAGTGTGAAAACAGTTTTGGTGTACATATCATTTTAACTTCAGTTTGTTTCTCCAGTTCCTGTTCTATACTTTGAAGTTGTACTACAGAAGAAGACTTAACTCTCAACTTTCTCACTGATCCTGTAGGGCTGAGATAAACCTAAGTACAGACCACATTAGGAGAAAAAGTGAACCTGACCTTCTTCAGAATGGAGACAGCACAAGGGACAAAGCAAAACATTTTATAACTGCACAAATCTCCTGGACACATTTACACAAATGTCCCTTTGCACATTTGGATTTTTTAAAAATATATTGCATAATGATACTGCATATTCATTATAGGAATGTGAAAGTTTCTCTACAATCCCTTTAGTTCAGGCCAGCTGAATGGCAAAACATTGATCAGCACCTGGATATGTGTTG
Organism: Oriolus oriolus; assembly: GCA_013400235.1. Lineage (NCBI taxonomy): Eukaryota > Metazoa > Chordata > Aves > Passeriformes > Corvidae > Oriolus > Oriolus oriolus. The sequence continues at coordinate 76,806 of VXBT01006276.1, read as the reverse complement.
CAAACCCATAATTGCATAATAGCTTAAACACAATGTGGTCATCAAAGACAAGCAATAATATATTTATTTCCTAGGATATCTCATTTTTTGTTTAAAGCAAACTCATATTTTATCACAAGAATAATTTACAACTGAGTGTTAACAAGCATTATTGATCTAAATTCCAAAAGGCTTTAGTGATTTTTTTCTAAATTTGCTTTCAATCACCTTGTGTTCATTTTAATTAATTACATTGTGTGCCCTCAGCACTTTTGTGTTTAATTAGAATACAGCAGAGAAAGGTTTTGTTTTAAAATCTTGCATTATCTCGTATATGCTTATTTATGGAAAAGCTTTTGTGAGTGGGTGTAGAGCATCTCAGTCACTGTGAATGAAGTAGAAATAGGACTCTTTGTATGTATATGCATTACTTTAATGGATTAATATTACTCTGTCATGTTCACATGTATTGACCTTTTACCCTCTACTACTGTTCGCATATTTGTCAAACACTTCTCATGTCTTCCTGTGGGTAGTGGGAGTTACCCATTGTTGACAATGCCTTTGAAAACTTGAATTTAAAAGTATAAAGTATCTACACAGAGCTGAACAACACTGGAAATTATTAACATTAAACAGTTATAATTAATTTCCATGATGAAATTATGTTTTACAGTAACAGCATGATACAATTTGTGATTATTAGTAACAAATCCTTTATCCTGGCTTGTCTTTTGCCAATGTTGGTTTTTCTGCTCTTTAGAAACTTTCCCAACTTGCAAATTTTTTTCTCATCTTTTTTACAGAAATAGAGGAATAACTTTTGAAATGACCATATAAATCTAACAGATCTTGTAATAGCTGCCATATCTTATAATTTCTATCAGAATCCATAAAATATAGTGTTTTCTTTGACATTTGCAATTATACTGGTATAAGAATAATCAAGTCATTTGACTATACAATAAACTCCAATAAACTCCTCTTTTCTTAGAAAGGAGTCTATCTGTAAGTTGTAGGAGAGTTTAGGGAATATGTTTAAATTCACTCTCAAAATTTAAATTTTGAATAGTAACTTTACACGGATTCAGACCTTTTTTATCAATACGTAAGGAAAAACCCTCTTTTTCTTTTCTAATTTTCTGAAAACAATGCAAAGAATATTGACGTATCAGGGTAAAAATGTGGCAAAATACTTTCTCTGAACATGACTGCTAACTATATATAAGTAAGAATAAATAACAAGTGATAGTCTCTGAAGTTTAGAGGGTCTAACAGCAATCTAATGATATTGACATGGAAGTCATTAGGAAGACAAATACAGGCTCTTTACAGCAAAAAGATAACAGACATAACTTAAAACAAAAGAGATTCCAAAATATAATCAGAAAATATTTTTCTCCCGTGAGGATCATGAGGAGTGGTACAGGGAGACTCTGCAGGCTCCATCCTTGCTAAGGAGGTTCAAGAAAAATCCCTGAGCAACTAACTCTCATCTCACAAATGGTTCTGCTTCGAGTAGAGGGGTGCTCTAGAAATCTCCTGAGGCCTTTTCCCACCTGGATTATCCAATTAATCTATTTCATGATGCTCCAGACATGCTTCAAAACCACTATATCATATAGCCTTTAATGACCTTTTTTGTAATGAAAGCATCTTTCAGTACCTGTCTTATTGCTCACAAATGTTATTGAAATCAAATCCTCAATTTGATTCTCTATTTTGTGAAAGTGAATCTTGAACATACTGCTTTATAAGAGTACATGGTAATTAATCTAGCTTTGTGATTTTCTCAGTCTCAGTCTTGGTTTTCAAATGTATGGAATAAGTAATGTTAAAACACGACTTTGCATGCACGTAAAAAGACACCATTATAGCACTGTCTTTTTTAGACAAACGAAATACAAATCAGTCAGTCAATCAATCAGTCATTCAGTCATGTAAGTCAGTGATTCGTTCTGTGGTTCAGTAAGCAAAGGATTTAGGTAATAATGTCTGTAGAAGTTTTGAGAAGTGTAAAACAATTTTGAATTACCACAAAATTGATGACTACAGGTAAAGCAATTAATTATAATATAAATCAATAATCACAGGTATTAGAGTGTATAAATAGAAAAATATTGCTCTTGATTTTTCTCTAATATTTCCTAGCATTTTTCTTAAGTGATGAATTCTGATCTCTCCTTTCTTGTGTCTTTTGCTCATAGACTATTTCAACATAAATAAGACCAGGATGAATGAATCAATTTCCCAATAAAATAATAGGAGACATTCATTATTGCATTGAAATGAGTCCTTGTCTTTCCCTGTCCTTCAGGAAAAAAAGATAATCAACTGTCTTCATTATAAGATTTGTCAGCATGATAGAGCTAACATTAATGCATTTTAAATTGAAAATAAATAGCAGGATTGACATTTATATACAATGCTAGAATGTGACAGGATACTGTATGCGGTGATGTGTGTCACTGGCTGATGCAGACGGAACATATTATCCCTGCTGCTCCTTTCGTATATAAATCAGTGTAATTGTTTAATCTTTAATTTTAAACAGCTACTACTTTGGTCTAGCTCCAGCATTTCTTTTTACAGGACCAAGATAGACACTGGAAATATTTCTGTTCTCAGAAGGAGGACTTCCTGATGGGAGAAATTATATAACAAATTTTGACATGAAATTACTTTGCACAGTTTGTCGCAAAGTCCTTGGCATGTCTTTTAACTGGTCACGTTCAATTCAAAAGCAGAACTGTCTGCCAAAAGAGTTGTTCCTAATTTTGTGGCTACAGCACTTTTTGGAATTAGAGTTTACCACTAATATTGTTAGTGGACAAATTCTAATGTATTTTTGAGCTATTTAGAAGAAGGTTAAATTTACAGACAAAGAGTATCTAAATCCACAGAACACAAAGTCTACTTGTTTGCATGGATGCATGTTCTTTAATGGAATAATAGTATTTTAAAAATGAAAAACAGAACCAAACTTCTCAATGGGTAGTTTTCTCTATGATAAGGTTCTTTTGCAGGGAAAATGCCACATTTCCCAAAAATAGATATCTCATTGCATTCTGTGACTCACTTGTGCCATGATCTGTGGATGTAAGGCAAGACTACTCAATGAAATAAATTTTAATAAACTTTCTTTACTATTTGGATCTATTTCATATCCTTAGAATTAGTAGCAGTTTATCAATACAATGTGAATAAATATATCCCCTAATAAAGGAGTTTATAGTAGGGGAGGATAATCTCTTTAAATCTCTGCATCCCTAGGGTAGCTAGGCAGGCTCTTTCAACAGGTGAGTCATAGTTGGAGCCAATGTGTCTCCACTGATTACGCAGAAACTGAAGAAAAAGATGACCCTGGCACCTGAAGTTCCCAGTTAGTAATGCTTCACTTACAATTTAACTGATATAATCTCCACCTCTGCAATACAATTCCAGCCTTTCTTGAGCTAAGAATAAGACTTGCTTTTAGAAACTGGAGGCATGAATTCCATCTGAACCTCCCTTTTGAACAGCTAAACCACAGCCTAAGATATTTGGTGATGATAGGTGTTTGAAACAGTTGCAGTTTCACAGAGTGTATCAAGAGAGATTCACAAAAAAATAACCCTAAAGCCATATTTGACAAAACAGATCCAAAATGAGAGTGTAAACTGTAGAGACTTAAATAACTACATTTTATCATACCTAGAAGAACAGTCTATTTTGTAGTTCCTTATCTCTGGTGGGAGTATTATAGACAGCAAAAGTGAGGTGACACCAAACTGGGGAGAATGGAGAGAGCAAAATATATCTCTACATTTTGAAGTTATGCCTGCAAGGAATTGAATGAATTTAAAGAAAGAGAGGCCATCACATATGCTGCTGTATTTCATAAGTCTCCTTAGAACTAACTTTCTCCTTTTCTCTTGTACCACTGTCTAATTGTGTTAACAGACCATGCCTTTTAAAAAGATATTAAAAATTAACTCCTGTCTTGACAATTACATTTTGAATTAAGTTCTTCAAAGACTCTTCATAAACAGGAGTGGGAAATCCTACTTATTATTCAGTTTGCAAGAGTGCATACAAACTCCTGGCACCAGAGATTGTTTTGCTGACGTTGATAGCAAGGGCCAGAACAGCAGGGTTAACAAGTGTTCTTTTTGAAGTGTATCCTGGGATTCTGTACGTACACCTAGACAGCTGATCTGACATACTGCTGACAGACTTTAGAATTTTTCATCTCGTATTTCCTACTACACTGAGTGGTACAGTGTTTCAGTACTCACACCAGACAGAAAGTCATGTAGAAGGACATAGAGAATCTTTGGCTTTGACTTACCCTCTGGCCAGGTCCTATGGCCCACATCTCTCTTGCAGACTTGGAGTCTCTAACAAACACATGTTCCAGGGGAGGTTTAGATTGGATATCATGAAAAATTTCTTCCTTGAATGTGTAGCCATACATTGGAACACACCATCTGTCTGGAAACTAGAAGTCTTCAAAAAACTTGTAGATGTGGTGTTTAGGGACATGGTTTAGTGGTGGACTTGGCATTGTTAGGTTAATGGTTGGATTTGATGACCTTAGAGGTCTTTTCTGTTCATAATGATTCTGTGAATCAGCTCTTCATGCTGGTTTGAGCTATGACTCTTTCCCTCCATTCTGCTCATGTTCTGAGCTTTTCCTCTCCCTAAAACCCAGATCGGTCTTCTGGCCTTATGCCATCCTTTGATATTACAATCCAAAATTTCCCACAAACAGGATTTTCATGAAGGCTGAAAACATGCAGAAACTCTTTCCTTAAATATTTTTCCTGTTATTGCTGGTCCACAGAGCATAAAGACACAACATGGGACCAATTAGCCCTATGAGAAAATAGTGCCTAAATGCCTTTAATCCACATAACACAGGAGTGGTGGTGGAGTGTAGTTCCTGTTCTGGTAACCTCCAAGAAAATGGTTTACTGAGAAATCTCAGTAAATTAGATTATCACTATTCTCCAAAATGATGCTGTCTCACAACTCTGTTCAAAATCAGCTCTGACTACAACACAATGTAATATCCCAAATCACCACCTGTTTATTTGAGAGTAGCAGTTCTGGAAAGAAATGCAATGGAAAGAATTTTTTTTATTACAATGTCAAGACTACAACAGTACAAACGAAACAGGTTTTATCTACTTTGACAAACTTGTGGGAATTCAGCATCTCCTGGACTTCTGACCTTGTGACCATCTTTCTGGTATCATTTTAACTATGTAAGGGCTGCAGGAGTCATCAGTTCTGTTAGAGTCAATGGGATTTGTGGTGTTTTAACACCCATGAGACCAGATGACTATAAACAGATTTTATTCTTAAAACTTGAAAAGATTAAAATTTACAATAAAATTTAAAAAAAATTAAAATATAACTAGAAAAAACCCTTGGCTCTAGACTTGTCAGTAGTCTGCTTCATTGCTGGATTATGTCTGTTGCAGTTAATTCCTAAGTAGTGTAACTGGGCCCCAATTCTGACCAGGAACTGGTCTGATTCTGACAGCTCCTACACAAGGCTGTGAACAAATAGTAATTAAATATGAGTGCATTTAGTGCTAGTGAATAAGGAAAAGAATTTAAAGCAAATTATGAAGTGAAAAAAAAATTCAGCTAGCACAACATGGTTGGGAACTAATTTAGTATAGATAAGTCACTAAGAAGGAAAAAAGTAGACAAGAGAGATTTGCTAAGTTTCCAAGCAGCTTGTTAGCATTCATGAGAGTAGATCTTTAGTAATTATTATGACACACAGATAGTTCATAGCCTAGATGAAGGATTCTGTGTGTCAATCAGTAAAAATGTAATCACCCAAAAAAAGAGATGTCTGAGGCTGGCTTCTGAGATTAACCAACTCTGAAGGAATTTAGAACTTTAGAATTTTTAGAACTTTAATGGCAAAGGAGCAGAGGAGCTTAATGTATTATTTTCTCATTCTGCTGAAGAGGACAATTTTGCCGCTCTACTCAGTGGTTGTCAGGCCATGGCTGAAATACTGGGTTTGATTTTGTTTCTTGTTATACATAAAGGTTTGGACAGGCTAGAGAAGATCCAGAGAAGGGCACAAAAATTATGAGTGGGGAATCTGCCATATGAGGAAAGGCTGAGAATCAGCCTTGAGATGAAAAGCTTTAACAGAGACCTCATCACTATGTTCCAGTATTTAAAGTGTGTTATACTTGTTAAAGAAGATGGAGACTTCCTGTCATGGTTTAAGCCCAGCAGGAAATTAGGTACCACGCAGCTGCTTACTCAACCCCCCTCTCTGCCCCTCACACTAGTGGAATGGGGAGGAGAACCAAAATAAGATTTGTAGGATAAGAACAGCTTAATAATTAAAAATTAAGTAAAATACACTAGTTATAGTAAATTATAGCAATAGTGATAAAAAATAGGAAAAAATAACTGATGCACAATGCAATTGCTCACCACCAGCTGACTGAGGCCAGAGGCCACTTCCCAAACCCAGATCAGCCCCCACTTCAGGGTAACTTCTCCTGGTTTATCCAGGCATGATGTTCTGTGGTGTGGAACATCCCTTTGGGTCACCTGTCTTGGCTGTGCTTCCTCCCAGTTTCTTTTGTTCACCTCCTCACTGGCAGAACATGACTTAGGATAAGCACAAGTTAGCAAAAGACCAAAACATCAGTGTGTTATCAACACCATTCTCATTCCGAGAAGAATATTTCTTCTCATACTGAGAAGAAATTAGCTCTACCCTAGCTGAAACCAGGACACTTCCTTTTTACAAGGAGTCACTTGGAAAAGACGAGGGGTAATGGATACAAGTTACTTCTGTGGAGATTCCAGTTAAACACAGGAGGAAAATTTTTCAAAATAAATCAGCCATCAGAATACTCTCACCAGGGAAGTGGAGGACACTTAAGATTCATCTGGACAGGGTGCTGAGCTGTGTTGTCTAGATTGTTGCCAAGAAAGGCTGGATCAGCTGACCATTGATCTACTAACTTTTTAAGATAATTCACAGGCTTGTCATTGTACAGATTGGTATTAGCAAGGGTGAGATTCCTGGCATGAAGAAAAGCAGCTGATCCCAGAAAAAAATTATGTGGTTCTGTGTTTTTATCACATTATGTTTTCCACAAAATACCATTGTGTGCAGCACAGGATGACAGACTATGCTGTCAATGCTGAGTTCCCAAGATGTCTTTGAGATTCATAAACACGGCATCTGAATTTCAAAAACAAAGAATAAAACCTGTCAATACGAGGACAAATACAGCTTCATAAAAAGGAAAATTAGTTAGGTCACAGGCTAGTAGAGAAAGACCTGCAATTACTGTGTTGAGTGCATTTAGGAAAGAGGCATTTTGGAAGAGTCATAGCAAAGCTACCAGACATAAAGGGTTTTGATTAAGGAACAAAAATCATCAAAGTACGACAGAGAAAACTTAAAAATAGCTATGTTTTCAAAAGCTTTAAAGTGTTTAAATTCCAAACAAATTTAAAGTTCAAAAATAACTTCTGGCCTAGTTTTAAGTAAAGATATTTTATTGTTTAAATAAATAATAAGTCCTGTTTGTTGCAGCTAAACCATTTTGATTATGTTTTCTATATTTTTCTACTTTTCTTTTTCCTCAGTCATTTCTGGGGACTGTCACACAGGAAACATGGAGTGTGCTTCTGATGTTCCAGTTGGCCACAAGCCATCTAAATGAACAGGTTTAAGTTATGCAGTAACTACAAGTCTATAAATTAACAGTACTGCACAAAAAGACATAAGGCTTCCTTACTCCTCATTTCCAATTAGTCTCTTCTCCCACGCTTGTAATTCAGAAGGCTGGATCAAGGTCTAATTCAGCTGAGAATGAAGTCAGTAAAAAAGACCTAGACTTTTGAGGACTTGTATTATAAAAGAGCTAATCTTTTTCCCTTTGTAATTTATCCTTCAGGATTTTTTTTTTCTTTTATTAAGCATTTAAGTTCTCCTTTTAGTATATATGACGCATATCTTTTTACCTTAGTTTATTAAACGAAGTGAGCAAATCAGACCAAATATTTCCATTGGCTGCTTTTGTAGGTTTCCCATTGGCTTTGACAACAAATATGAGTGTTCAGTCAACAAGGAGTAGAAGATACAAAGTCTTCTGAACCTGTAGTTGTGCTTTGGACATATATCAATAAAGCCAATACATGATTTATTCACAGTTGCCCATTGAAATTCAGAGTAATTCCCTAGATGGCAACAGTCCACAGGACAACTGTCACTTGCAGGCCTTTATCAATAAGCCAACCCATCCACAATCTTATTTCCACGGTAGTCAGCAATAGCCTGTGCAGACGAAGAAGCCAGAAATTTCAGAATATGGCACTGTAAGGCATCCAAGCCACCTTGTGTGCACCTGCATTTTAAGCATCTAATGCTGTAACTCTCCTGAAGTAAGTCATGTAAATGCCTTTATATATGCAGAGAAAAGCCTTGAAGCTCTTCAGAAAGATACCAAGCACACCTCTGCAAAGTATCTAGGGTGAACTGAGTTTGGCACTCTGAAGGTCTGCAAAAATCTTTTCGGCTAGAAATTATACATCTGGCCTTTCCTATGAAAGATCATTTTCTGAATCTTAGTTTCTTGTTCTCAAGAAAATATTACTGTATGACTGTCAATCCCAAGCATTACCTGGAAAAGTATTTCAAAAGTTAGATTTTTCAATTTCATTACTCCTTTGCCCCCCATTTCTGGGACATTATACAAGACCAGAAAACTGTTCCTTCTCTCTATGACACTTATAATTTTAAAGATCTTTTTCTGTCACAATCTCCTTTCCAAAATTTTACAACTTAATCTATCAATCTTTCTTCAGAGGTCCCAATGACAGATATACTGTAATCTCTAATTCTGTGCCTCCCTTTTGATGTAGGGTTATCTGTTTCTGGGTGCAGCATTCCAGGTAGGAATGTGGCATTGGTTGTGCAGGAGACTTTTTCTATCTCATTTCTCAGGTCTCGTAAATCCACTTGTTCTTTCCAGCTGCAACTGCACAGAGATCACTGAAGAGCAAGACCCAGATTATTTTTCCAGGACTGACATGTTAAACATAAAATCCCTTATGGTATACAAGTAGATAAAATTTTCCTCACCAAATTTCTTTCAGTTCTTCAGCACTGAACTTTAGCAAGTTTTCAGTTCAGCTGAAGTTGAACTTTTTTTAAACTTCATTAATTTTTGCTTTCAGTACCCTTGTTTTCTTCTTATTTTCTTCTTATTTATCTTTCTTTCAAATGCATTAATATATTAATAAGCAAAACATTGCATATATATGAAAGTCTGAGATACTTTGCTTTTAACCTTTTGTACTGATGAAAACTGGTTTTTTCCCTTTTGTTTCCTGCTATCCATTTTGTATACGTGACTCTATACTACCCTCAAACAGTAATAGTTTCATTTGCTTATTGCCTTTCTTTAGAGACCTGGTTAATGGTCTTTTGAAAAACTAAATAGATTGTCATCTGGATCACATTTTTATTTTTATGCTTTGGAGGAGTTTGAATTCATTAGAGAGAGAAATTACCTTTGCAGAGATGAGGTTGTTCAGCCTTTCTCAAATCACCAACTAAAAAATTTAATTTTATTATTCCACTTTTAAATATTAAGCAACTTATTGGCTTCCAGACATGTTTGTGGCTTACTTGTCAGAGAGTTTCAGAATGACAGGCAATAATTCTGAGGTGCAAAGTATAATATTTTCTATTGTCAATCCTTCTAATCTATTCACTTTTTTTTAATGACAGACTGTACAATTGCTGGTAGCACATCTGATGTTTTACACTCAGGCTCTTTGGTAATCTTCCAACATTGTCTTCTGTTTGCTGAACAAGCTGGAGCAACAACAAATAGAAGTAAATTTGAAGGGCAAAATACTTTCCCTGATGCTACTGACCTATGCAAATTGTTGGATGTGTCAGCAAATAGTTACATTCAGACTTGACCCAATGTACCACAGGAAATCATCTAAGAAAAACTGCAATGGAGTAAATATTTGAAAACCTGAGAGCGAACAACATTTGTTCAGAGAGAAAAAGTTCCCTTTACAACAGCTTGCATAAAAACCAGTTTTGCATAGCTCAGGCAAGCCCCTAAGAGGGGACAAACGCTACTGTAATGGCAAAGTCAAATACATATAATGCCATAAAAATAGTGTGGTAGTGATGTAATACATTCATTACAAGCTCATCCTGTTTCATTTGTGTGTAACTTTTCTACAGCATCTCTGTGGGATACACAGCGTCTTCTTGGGTATAGTTATTGCATACCAATCAGTGAAAGAATACAAATGAATTAAGAAAAACACTGAGCCCCAAATCCTCTTATTCTCTCTAAGCTGGCACCACATTTAACAGAGAGCCTCTAAAGGCACGTTTTAGCTGTAAATAAATTGATATTGATATCTAATATATAACAAGAATATAGAAGTTTCAGAAAAATGCCTGAAATTGAGATAGCATCATATAATCCAACAGGATCAAATAGAAAGAATTTTATAGCAAACACTGCACATTATGATACAGTGTTTTATTCAGTTTCCCACAAAGGTACTTCATCAAGCAGTGAAAGAATTTTGGCATTTCAGATAAAAACATATATTTTATATTTAATACTATTAAAGATGATGGAAATCGGGCAGACTAAAAACAAGGGATATTTCTCTTTATGGAGAAAGCTGCTAGTACAGCCATTCACAGAGCAGTATCGCACTCATCACGGAATTAGATAAGGCAAGGGGGTTTTGTTAGCTGAAAACTGCCTAATATGACCTGTCTTCAAATTTCCAGTTTTCAGTCTAGCATAAGAAAAACATTTTTTCTTCCTGGAAGAGGCATGCAGAACTGATCCCAGCATCAGGCACTATGAAGACAAGTGTCATACGCATTGTACGTGCTGTTAAAATCAGCTATTTCTTCTGCAGAAGTGTATAGTAGTGCTAAAAGCTGACCCACTCCTCTCAGGCTGAAATCACTGAGATATTCCTGGATCTTCTCTGGAAATTCTGAAAGCACAACAAGGTTTGAAGGACTTAGACCTATTTTTTTCCTTCCAAAGATTTCCAGGCATCCAGACATGAGGACAGATTAGACTACTGCAAACACAGTAAACCTTTGGGAAAAATAAACAAGCATTTGCATTTTGGAAATGCAGGATAAGATAGGAGGAAAACAAGAATAAAAATAGATAGAAAGAGAAAAGAACTGTATCATTCATATCTTCCTGACAACTGAGTGAAGCAAATATCCTCTACCTAAGCAAAAGAGAAGGTTTTACGAATCAGAAAGGCTAGTGACACTACTTGTTTCAGAGATACTGAAAGTTAGTGAGTTTATTTGCCTACTTGCTTAACAGCTTTGAATTCTGCACCCATGATTAGCTTCTCATTCTCTTCATTGCAATCTCACTCTTGAGCAGTCAGTGAAAATCTATGTAGTCTATGAACTCGTAAAGACTGCAGACTATCACTAGCAGTATCTGCTGACTATGCATCAATCCCATCATCAGAAAGCTCTTGAGAGTTTTTTTTTCTACTACCAAGTCTCAAATCTCATGCCCTGAATCTAAAACTTTCTCAAAGTGATACTTATGTCACACTCTCTTAGGGAAAGCCTGATGGAGCCCCTCTTCAGGGGGTGTGTAACACATGACAACTGGTCTGGCACACAGAATTAGGTAGAAGTCACAGATCTGTCTTGTCTTCAATGGAATCATAATTCCATACCTTAACTTTGGGGTTTTTTTCTAATTGAGCAATAAGGAAGGTTTAGTGGCTTAAACTGATGCAGAACCATTACAAGTTTAGGAGATATAAAATATGTATTAGATTTTAAGTGGCAAAACCTGATAGATCTATGTATTTAAACAGGCATTTCTAGTGTCAATAGGGCTTGAAAAATTCCACTTTAATCTCTGAATGCCAGAAAGAATATCTGGTAATAATCTCTGATTTCAATATGGCTCTTAATGAAGGAGAATTTACCTGACAGAGATTTAATTTTGTGTTTAACTGCATCAGCCAGCTCTGTCTACAGGCATGTTATGCTATATGACTGCAGTGCTTGAATAATTGGATAGGGTCTTAGCCATCTTAAATTTATTGTACTTATCTTTATATATGAGCAAATGTAGCAGAAAGAATCAAAAATACACCTCAAATTCTCGCCAAGGTAAATCTCTAAGGTAAATACAGTTTAAAAAAAATTAAAAGACAACCAATGAATTAAGAGCATGTTGGTGAAATAAAAACTTCAAAGGCATATGGTTAGATTTTAGAGAAAAAGCAGAAAAAATTTTAAAAGTAACATGGGTTTCCTAAGATGGTTAAATTTTGAAGTCTCATAAATACTGTGTTATATGGTATAAAATCTCTGAATGCTGAAGGTATAGATGGGAGTTGTCACTGGGGCAAAGCTGCAGACAGTTTGTACAAAACCTTAGACACATGATGCTTCCAAATCTTCTAGGAAAAGAGAAGTGAGATTTTGTTGCAGTTTCTATGCTGGTGACTATCAGATTGGCAGGTGAAACTGCACAAGGTATGTGAAAGTTGTCCTTTGCTCTGTTATCCCCTATGAAGATAAGCATCATTCTGCTGTGGCAAATGTCCATGCCCTTGCAGAGCCACCGCAGAGTGGGGAAATCCTCACTTGGACATCTGTTCTTGGGTGAGCTTATTGTTGAGCTTAATTGTAAACTCTTTGGAGAGCTTATTGTGCTTTCCCAGAAAATACGAATTATCAATTGCATGGTGACAAGTTGTCGTGACTCTGATTGCAATGTCATATATGTTCCCATCTGGGCCAAGTTTGGCTACCTGGGCTCAGCTTTTGGTGCAGCTTTTTGGCCTTAAACCAGAGCTGTGTGAGAAAAAACTGTAAGAGAGGAAAATTCTCCTTTCTTTGGGAGCAGCTTTTCAGCTCAGCCACTCACCCTCTTTGGATGTCTGGATGTCTCACTTCAATGTCATAACAACAGCATGCAACTCTGAGGTCTTTATGTCAGTCTAGAAGTTACATGTAAGTGGGAAAAGTAGTACAGCTCTAGGACGCTGAGTGTAACAATGATTAGTGCAGTGGAGTCTCTGGTCCTGTTCTTGCAGTAAGAACTGTCTAGAAAAAAAGTAAGGACAATCTGCTTTGCCTCCAAACAGTTTACACCATAGTAAAGTTCTCTTAATCAATTCAATTAACCATGATTAAAATAAACTTACATCAGTGATACAAATGATATTACTAGAAACCGCACCGTAACAGGCTCCTTCCTTAGTTTTAAGTTTTGGGGGTCTTTTTTTCTTTTTTAATGTATTTCATGTTCCAAAGCATTTGTCATCTTCTTTCTTCTGGATTCATTAGCTCCTTTTCTTTAGCTTTTATCATCTTATTTACTGAATTTTCACAGAATCAAGAGCCATAGGATCAGCACATAGAATATGCTGAGGTCAATAACCCCCATCCAGGTTATTGAGTCTGACTCCTGACACTGCACATGACACCCCAAGAATCACACCATGGAGCATTTTTCTTGAATTCTGTCAGGCTGGGGAGCCTGTTCCAGTGCTCAGCCACCCTTTGGGTGAAAAACCTTTTGCTGATATCCAACCTCAACCTCCCCTGACACAACTTCAGGCTGTTTCCTCGAGGCCTGTCACTGGTCACCTGAGAGAAGAGATCAGCACCTGCCGCTCTACTCCCCGCATGATCAAGATGAAAATTCAGTATTGAAGTTGAATAAGTCTTATGCTTAAACAAGTTATAATTCCAAATGGAAAGAGGAATTCGAGGCATAGGACATTTTTTCTCTGTGTGCTTATATCAGCTTATGGCAAGTCCCCTCATCTGCCAGGAATCTGCAGTGGCTGTTGCAAGTTGATTGGAAGCCCTCAGAACCCCTAAGGGATTCTCTGTTCTGAGCAATGCTGGAGTTTAGTAGGCAGTAAAAATCTGGTCCTTAATTTGAGAAAGCAGAGGCTATAAAGAGAGGAACTCTCCTTGTCTCCTGCATACACTGGTAATCACTGGTATCAATCTTCTGAATACTGTCATGGTGAGCTGATTTACACAGACTACCATCACTCCAGAAATGATGTAGAGCAGAGTTGAACAAAAATACTTTCCAATCTTAAGAGGTCCCTTGGCTTATGAATTCAGATGTAATTTTAGAAGGCTATAAAACTTTAAAAGAGGCTCCTGATCATTGTGAGCTGACTTGAAGTCAGTAGGCCTCATATTTTCCAGGAAAGCTGATCAGACACTTTAAAGATTATTAATTTGTTTTATTTTTTATAATTTGAACATTTTAATATAGTATCTGATTAGATGGAATACTATTAAGCTCACAAAAATCAAAGACTAGTGCCTCCTTTTTTTTAACAGACTAATTTCCATAATGAGTTATTTAATCTTCAATTTTCTTTAAGCTCACCCAAAGGGATGTTTATGATCTTCAAAAGAAAGTTTCCTTGCTATATTAAGTAACAGCTAAAACTGAATTCTGATACAGAGGATGAGTTCAGGTTTTAGGGTATTATAAAACAACAGTGAAGTTAATCATCATTATGACCTCGGTTGATTGGATGGCTAACCACCAGAAAGACGGGACTGGTGGATCAGGTTTTTTGCATATTTTTGCCTTGCAGAAGCTTGATTTATTTTGGCTGATAGAAACATTATAGATCTCTCGTATATATGTATATACTTTATCTTTAAGATTACCAGAGTGAGACACTGATACCATCTCCTCTGCAGTAATATCTCCATAATCAAAGAAAGATATTTCTATTAGGAGCTGGCATATCTGCATCTTTCAGTTTATCGTTTCCAATATAAACAACAAAGATGTGAGCAGAGCAGCTTGCTATTCCACATTTGTATTTGGTTAAAAGAAATCTTGTTGCGTAGCATATGAACTGAAGCTGAGATCAACAATATTCTAGCAAATAAGTTTCAACCTTGGTTTACCTTTCCTTTATCTTCAAATAAAATAGCATGTGTATCTTTCAAATGAAGTTATTCATATAATGGGTAAAATAGGGAAAGAAACAAGTTTGTCTGTTTAATTTAGGAAACACGAAAATTTTTTGTCTCTTAACACAATAGTTTGCATTCTGTGACATCAAGATCTTCTGAATGAATATTAAAATATTTATCTTATGATATTCCATCCATGCAGAAACAGAAAATATCCATTATAATAAAATAGAAACAAAATCAAAGGTTAAAATAACCACAAAACAGATGTGTTTGTTCCCAAATTACTGTAAATTCCAGGCATAAGTATCCATAATATGAAACAGATATTCTCATTTCCTGGTACAGTCTTAGAACACAAGGAATTTTAAAATTGCACATAGAATGGAATAACTGTAAAATATAATGTCTGTTGTACAGGAAGTTCAGATTGATATTTTGTATTCATTCTGCACCAGATTAAAAAAAAAAAAAAGTCAAAATCAAAATTACCCAGAAAAAAAAATGGTGGAGGTAGGAGTGAGGGTTGGTGTTTATGCATATACAAAACAACTTCTCCAAAAAGCAGAACAGCTATGAATCAATATCAAGAAATAAAATACAATAATGTGACATGTACTTAAAGGAGTGGTTTATGAGTAAAGTTTGGGTGTACAAACAGAATGACAATAGTTTATTTGGAAAGAAATATTTGAAACCTAATGAAAAATAATTCCCCAGTAAAAATAGTTTGATTTTGATACTGACGAAACACAATAAAAATTATAACTTAAGAAAAAAAAAATCTCCTTTTAGAGACTGTTCCAACAAAATATCTTATTTCCAGCAACCTACATATTTGAAACCCATTTGTTGTACGTTTCCTACTGCATGTAGTGAAGAACATTTAGTCACTGATGGTACCACTGATATTCATTGGCAAAGATACCTTATGGAGAGTATTGTTCCCTCCTATCTGGTCACTATTGCTGCATTATTTGTGTGTTTTGCCAGCCCCATCATGAGGCTGCGCAAAATCTCAGAACGGGACTGGGAACAAAGCCAAGCAAAAGAGAAACACCAACAGCAGTCCTGCAACTCTCATGGGCAGAAGGGTCTGTGTAAAGTCTGATTTCTATTCCATAGCACACATGCAAAATGCAGTTTTCCTGAAGTCAGACTACCCCTAATGCTCAAAAATGACAAAGTTCCTTGGGGAGTCCACATTTGTAACACTACCCTTGTCAGACTTAATCAGGTTTTGTACCAGTTAGCTGTTTACATTTTGGTTACATAGTCTGTATAAAATACACTTGTAAGCTATCTAACAGACATCTCTGCTTGTACAACATGATATCTCAGGTCCTGATGCACAAAGCAGACATTGCGACTGACCCAAGTATTTCCTGAGGAAGATGCACTGTCACTCAAACCAGCACATAATGCCCTGGTGATCCAAATATAAAAAGCCTTCCAGAAGTTGCACTTCACAGATGTAGCATTTTTTTGTTGCTGTAAAGCAGTCATAATATTTGAAGTGACTTTTACAGCAAAAGCTTTATCACTGGGAGAAATAGGTGTGCTCTTCTGAGGTTCCTCATTGTTACATAAAATCCATAACTGAAATTTCATGCCAAATTTTCTATACATAATGTTTAATATATTCATCTTTGGCTGGTCAGTGTTCAGGCACAGTTCTAAGTGAATGAGTAAATATCTTTATTTGTGGAAGTAAGAGTTTAAAAGGTTTTTCAGCCTTTGCCAGTAGCTTTTCTCCAAATCTGTTATTGATATCACCTCAGTTCATTAAGTATTACTACTGTTCTTAATCCCTACACTTTGAGATTATGGAATACTAACAAAAACAACAACAAAAAGATAAAATGAAATAAAGGAAATTAGGCTGAAGCAGATACTTTAAAAATATTTCATAGAAATGTTGAAACGAGAACCCTACAGGACACGATGTTATTGGCTGTGGTAATGTCCCAGAATACCACAGAGACGAAAATTCACCCAGACTCAGCAACAACAAAAAAGTAAACCATGGGATTTAAACACATGGTCTAACTTTAACTGCACATATAATGCCTTTAAATAGATCAAACATCCATAACTCTATGAGTCAGGCAAAGATTAGACACAGGAAATAGCCATCACCCTTTGCACATAAGCAGTACCTTCTGCACTAGAATCTTTGGGGTTACACAAAATCATGTGCTTTAACTGAGGCTGACAGGGAACAGATCTCACTGTCCACACACAGCTTACTCACTGTCAATGAGTAAACATGTACTGGGCACCACTAAGGTAGAATGTATCAAACTCTGAAGACCACATCACTATCCATTTTTATCTGAATGCTGTTTCTCCAGCCAGTTCTGCTGAAAAAGCTCAGCTTGCATAACAAGTTATTCCATGAATATTCTTGGAAAAATTAATTTCTTGGAAAAAATAATTAATTAGTCAGTCACAACCTGAGGTACTCCTGAGTATACATAGCAACTTCAAAATTTCTCTCAAAATACTCACAGAGTTTGGGAGAAGTTGAGCTGGAATCACATCGTGCTTTCTGAAGGCAATTCTTTTATTCCGATAAGGTGCAATTTCCTGATGTCATTGAAAGTGTCAGTGATGAAAACACCTCTCAAGTTCATAAGGGGCCTCTTCCTTTCTGACTGGTAGGTGAAATTATTTAGTTGTGCTCTCTTTGAAGACTTCATTTCCACAGTGAAGAATGGATATGTTTGCAAAGCATCAGTTAAAAGCAATTAAAATTTATTTTGATTCAGAAAAAATTACCATTTTGAGAGAGAGAATTTCTGTTGTGACTTCTCTCTTCCTACTTTCTTTCCCTCCCACCATCCTCCACATCTACACAGTAAGAGCTATTTGATGATTTTTAAGTTCCCTTTTGTGTAATTATTGTGACAGCCCAGCCAATGACATCAAACTTTTCCTCTTTGAGGAAAAAAATCGTTTCTATGGAAAATGGCTAAAGTACTTCCTGGAAATGGCAGTCAGAAACAACAGGGGAAGGGGCAGAAGTGAGCTGAATTCATCTCTTGAAAGCCAGGAAGAATTGACAGCCATAGAGAATGAAACTGATTAAGCTCTTCCATTCTGTTCTACCGAGACCTCTCATGCAGTGTGACTCAGATGATTAAGGCTATGTACTCAATCTGTTTTGACAGAACTCAGGTTATCTGGAATCACATGTGCTGTGTGTGTATGAGTGAGTGAGAATGCGATGGGGAGGGAGGGAGACTGTGGACATATATGCATGGCAAATACAACTTTATCTTCCCATTGGTTTTGCAGCCTTAGCAAATAGAATCACAGAAGCACAGAACCATAGAATCATAGAAGCATAGAATTATAGAAGTATAGAATCACAGAATGGCCTGGGTTGAAGGGGGACTTTAAAGGTTACCTTTTTAAAATTAGTTTTGTGCAATTGTGCAGCCAGTTGGAAGTCTGGTAGTGTAATGGCCAGGGCTGTGGTCAGCCAATGTACTGTTCTACCCAGCCATACTCTCCACACTGCGGGCAGCAGCTCCTGGCCCCTCTCGAGGTGATTAATGTAACAGTATTAACTGAGAACTCTCTCTGGTTGCCTTTCAAGACCAGAAAGAATAACTCAGACACCGTCTAACCTCATGTGTGATATGTGATACAGAATATCCAAAAAAGAGACAATACTGGGACTGCCAGTCTCCACATAAAGACAAAAATAAGTGTTCTTCCTAGTGTCCTGAGAGAAAAAACACACAATGTGCTCTTTTAGTTTTTCAAAATTCTCAATACCCACCCCCCACCTTGCCTTCTTCCTATTAACTCTGAATCCTTTTATTGTCTTTAATCATTTGACAAGTAGATGCAGTTTAATGTCTAGTTTGTTTGTGACGCTTTCATTCTTTGAATTGCTGAAGCTGGTTATTTGGGTTGGGTTATTTGTCACTGAAGTCATAAAATATTTTTTCTGCTTGAAACTTGTACAGTAGAAATAAAATGAATTCCAAATAATAAATTAATCTGCCCAACTGATAATAAGTTTTTAGCACAATATTGTTAATAATTTAAAACTACCAAGAAGATTTTTATTATTATCATTCTAGATAGGCACTCACACATATGGATATAGGTATATAAAGCCAGCATTGACTGGTACACTTTTTCAAATGTGTAATCTTAATTTTTTCCTACAGGTACAAGGTAAGGTAGATTTAATTTATCTAGGTGAGCAAAATTGTCACTAAATCCTTCTGAGATTTTATAGCTTTCCTTCTGTACATAAAAGATGACTTTATTCTTATGTGATACTATCTTGCCATCACAGTGTCTCATCTAATAGCCAGGACTGTATCTCTTTCAAATGTAGTGTCGAAAGTTATATTGATGGTAAAGAGATGAGATATTTAGATATATTCAGGTATTTAGTCTATGTATGTTGTTGCCATGATGCATCAATAATCCAGTTTATTTTAGTTCTTTCCATTGTTTTGACTTCAGTGACTAAAGTATCTGTTAATAAAAATGATTTTGTGTTCTAAAGTTCCGAATTATTTTTTTAAATCACTAGATTTCCTCTTTTTTTTTTTTTCAAAGACTATTGATAATTGTTTATTCTTACATTTTCTCTATAATGTATGTAGCTTTCCCATCTTATAACTCAGTTTAGTTCCGTTTTTGTTAGGAGTTATTTTTAACTTTGTTTCCTTTAAATGAGCTTATAATACAGTGAGAGCTTCATCTGCTGCTGCCACAGCCCCTCTTTCCTTTCCTTCAAATGTAATCCAAGGCATTTGCTTTATTGACTTGAATCCTGAGAAAGTGCATGTTTTGAAAGAGCAAAGATTCTGCTCTAGAAGACTTTACTTAATGGAAAAAGCTAGAGGATTTTTCCTCCCTCTGGCCATTTAACACATGGTGTCCTCACATCCACCTTCCATCTTTTCCATTGACACATTGAAAATTACATAGGGAAATACTAATAGAATTTAACTAATACTTATAACTTTTCTATACGAAATATTTTATAAGAGAAACATTTATTTTGTTTTTAAATATTTGAGTTTAGCTATTGATGTTCTTTAAGAAGGAAAAACCCCTCATATCAAAACAGTTTGTAACCTCACTCAATTTACAACCTCACTCAATATACAGGCCAATGTGTATTTCACTGACAATTTCAGGCCTTGTCGCACAATGCATGCTTTAAGACTCTGAAAATCAGCATTTTAGACTTGCTGGGAGGTAGAGAAAAATTCCCAACCAAACGAAATCTATATTTTCCTGGGTAAAAAAAGGAATACTGGCTGATCAAAGGCCATAATATCTGCCTTACTATCAGGAAAATGTCAAGAAAATTCAAGAAATTTCAGTTCCAGATTATGGACTTCTACTAAAGCTAAAAAGCCACTTCTCATTGTTCCTGAAACAGAGAAAATACTTTGGACTGCTCTAGATCTTCTTACTCAGCTGGGACAGCTGTGGGACTCATGCAAATACTGTTGGGCAGGGTTACATGAACAAATATGAGATTGATTCTCCCACTTCTGTACTCCCTCCTGGGTAGCACATATTTAAGCATGAAAGTAAGATGGCTGTGCAAAACCTTTGGTGCCTAGAAAGTCCAGGAAGGGTAGCAGAGATTATTTGGGATGTTTGTTAGGAAAGTAGTCATTTAAATGATGTCTGTAGTGGTAAGAGCAGAGAGGGACTACATTCTGGTCTACCAGCTAACCCAGTACAGCTCAGCTGCAAACACCTACATAATTTTCCTTTTTCTCCAGAAAAAGACAAAACTGCTTACTGGGTACAGTTCTTGGCATACACCTTTTTCTAGACAATGGCTGAGCACTGTCTGGAAATGTCGGAATTAGCACAGGCCAAAACTGTGAAGGCAGTAGACTGACAGATAGACACCATGGATGAGCCTTGTCTAGTACTCTATGCAGCCTCACAGGATAAAACAGAGCAAGAGGGAACCAGAATATTAAAAATATTGATATAGACTGTAGACAAGTTTGAAATCAGCTGTGGGGAAAAGAAAATAGGAAAGGATACAGAGTGGGAGAGAATCTGAGAAACAGATCGCAGGAACAGGCATACTCATGCATTCTTTAGACATATGGACAAGAATTCAAAAGTAATTTTGAGACAAAGCTGAGGATTTGTGAATCAGAGGAGGAAGATGATTTGTATGATCTGAGACTGGATACACAAAAATCTTCACAGAAGCCCATGACTGCATTATTTGCTTCTGCTCCTGAATAAACATTTTCTGTCTTGCTTAGGTAGACACGTGGGTTTGCTCACTTTCTTGTTACCATGTATGGTAAACTGTTCAATATACTTCCTAAAAACTGATGTACACTTTCAAATATGGGTCATAAACCAACTTACTCCTATTAGATCTATTTTATGAAGAGAACATGTGGGTTCATACTAAACAGGTCTAAGGTGTTAGCGATCAGGAAAGAAGATCTGTGAATATATAACTGTTTCCAGAACCAGAATTCCTGTTTCCAACCAATTGACTATACTCACTAATTAAAAATAGAAAATCTATTGCTTTATCTCACCTAACCTTGAATCCTGTGTGCGGTTTTGGGTGCCACAACATAAGAAAGATATAAAGCTCTTAGATAACATCCAAAGGAGGGCAACAAAGATGGTGAAGGGCCTTGAGGAGAAGCTGTATGAGGAGCAGCTGGGGTCACTTGGTCTGTTCAGCCTGGAGGAGATTGAGGGGAGTTACAACTTCCTTGAGAAGGGAAGAGGAGGTGCAGGCACTGATCTCTTCTCTGAGGTGACCAGTAACACGACCCATGGGAATGGCATGAAGCTGTGTCAGGAGAGATTTAGGTAGGAAAATGTTCTTCCCCCAGAGGATGCTTGGGCACAGGAGCAGGTTCCCCAGGGAAGTGGTGACAGCATCAACCTGACAGAGTTCAGGAACTGTGTGGACAATGCTTCCGGGCATGTGGTATGTCTTTTGGGGATGGTCCTGAGCAGGGCCAAGAGTTGAACTCAATGATCCTTGTGGGTTTTTTCCAACTCAGCATGTTCGGTGATTCTGTGATTTATTGTTGCAAATGTCAGTAAAGCAACTGTAATATCAAAATTGTGGTGGGTGATGTAATCAACAGTGGGAAAACCACTTTCTGTTTAAAACCTTATTTAAGAGTAAAAGGTGCACACACCTCCTGGTCTTCCTTCTCATTAATCATGTACTGTGGATAAGAAACCTTAGTAAGCAATTAAAATTGAATTTGTAATGAAAAAAACATGTTCTACAGAATGCAGTAGGCAGAAACTTCTATAAAGAGATAATCACAAACCATAGATTAGTGATAAAGGCTTCATTTTATCACCTAACAACCTTACTTGCACCTGCCATTGTTGCAAACAATATAAAAGAAAAGATTTGTGATTCTGGGGTTACTATGTTGAAATTAATTATACAGTATAGGTTGTTATTTACATTCATAAAATTATAACCGATGAGATGGAACATACTGAAATCAAACCAAACTCTCATCTAGATTGGTCATTTCAGGTGTCAGTTTTCTTTTTTATTAAATCAGTCCTAGAAAGAATGGAAAGGATCAGCTGACTTTATTGGTTTTCAGTCTGTGATTAATGAAACGTTGTTACTAGGATTTTCAGATAATTAAAAAATTTAAAAAGGAATTTTTTTGTTATGTAACAACCTAGATAGCAAGTATCTAGACAGTAAATAATGCACGATGAAAAATTTAAGTGGAAAATAAAATGGGCAACAAGCAAACTCCACTGTACTGTCACATAGGTTTTTTCATCACCTTTGTAGCCTGGTGTCCTATCTAATTTTACATTAAACTTTTCCGTCTCCAAAACAGTTTAATTCTAACGACAAAAATCATTGTTTGGAAGACAAAAGGTAGTAAAAATTAAAATCAGCATGGATATTTTACTTTTCTGTTTAAATGGTGACAATAATTGCAATAATCACAGGTCCTGCAGCCATGGCTATGCAGCATCAGATGAGAGCATCTTTAAAGTGTTCCTTTTAGCACCCAAGTGTATACATTAGTTCTTACTGTGGCAGTTTTATCCCCTAGTCTACAGCTGTGGTGTTCAGGAGCCCTAATGCATGTTTTAAAGCTGAGGACTGGATAAGGTTTTATTTGAAGGGAAGCAGCACCATCTATTGCAACCTGATAGCTTAGCTCTAGATGATATAAAGGGATACATGGCCTGAGCCCAGTTTTCAAGTCCTTCTTGCATGTACTTTCATAAATTTTTCCTTGTCCGGCTTCAAACAAGATTAGGATCTCACTTAGTATATGATAAATTGCAGGGACAGGGGTGTGTTCCATGCCTATGTGCATCTAATAAAAAGTCAAATCTAAGAGACTTGCCTGTTTACAACCTAAGGTAATAAAATAGCATAAGCCTGGTCCTGACTAACTGTTGCTTTTAAATGACTTGGCTGGAGTTTTCGTTTCTGAAGTGGGAGGACAGTCAGAAGTTAAGAGCATATTTTACCCAGGTGATATTCTCTCAAAATTTTCTTCCAAAAGCAGCATTAATGTAGGTATGCAGTACAGTATGTTCTTCTAATAATGACAGTACTATTGTCATCCATCTATATTTCTGGTTCTTCTCTTTTTTCCAGACTGTCTACAAAGCCTGGCTCTGTTCCCAGTATTTTGAAGTCACACAGTTTCACTGCAGCAACAGAATTCCTTGCAAGCAATACTGTTTGGAGGTTCAAACGAGGTGTCCCTTTATATTACCAGACAATGATGATGTCATCTACGGAGGACTATCAAGTTTCATCTGTACAGGTATAGTATAGAAAAACTAATTTCAATTGTTTTCATAAGTCTAAATATCATGGATTTAGCTCTGAGAGCCTGAAGGTATTCCACATCAGAAAGATTTGTTGGAGGTGCTAGGATTTGAGCTCAGATCTAGTAATGCACAGTTATGATATAGCCTGCCAGTCATCAGCTTTACAAAAAGTATTGCTACAAGAAATTTGTTCTGGTTATTTTTTACACTTAATAATTTTTTGGGGGATTTCAGTTACTTCATGTCATGCAGTACTCAGAGTAAAGAGGTTGCATGTCACGCAGTATTCAGAAAAAAAAGAAAGGCAGGTCCAGTTTTTAGCATATTCACCTTTGTTTGCCTGCATTCTTATGCCAGATGAATTGAGAATCTGAAGCACAGCATTCAAAATTGTGCAGCAGCTCTCAAAAAGGGGTTTAAGAAAGATCTTTTACTGGTGAAGAAATTTAAGAATCAGTTGTTCACCTGTGAAGAGCTAATCGTTGGTTTCCTCTTGAAACTTGCTACATTGTGTGAATATTTTTTCATTTTAAAAGGTATTGCTAATATATATCTCAGGTACCACAGATACTTTTTTCAGGAATGGATGGGGGTCATCCACACAAAATTTCAGCTTATACCAATGTTATCTTCAGATTTCTGGTGCCTAGAGGATCTTGAAGATATTCAGGCAACTTATTCCCAGTAAACTCGAAAAATGGAATTTCAACCCTTAGATCATTTGACACCCTTGTCCAAATATTGTAAATTAAACTGCCTTCACTTGTACATTAGGGCTCCACTGGAAATCCTGATGGTAAATAAATTGTCTAAGGTAAGCTACGTAAAAACAGAGCCAATTATAAAAATCCATAAATTTTATATACCATCTCAGATGCAGGCATAAGGATCATGGCAATTCACTTCACCTACACCCTGTGTTTGGATTTAGGGTGATTCTGGTAGCAAGGTATTTACTGGATTTTTTCCTTGGAGATTAAGCCTATTGCACACAATTGAGCAATATCCATCCATATGCAAAAGAAAATACAATGAAAAGTGACCTGAGTTACAATTTCCTGTCATCAATAAGGTAATGGTGCTTAGCACTTCAGTGCATTTTGTAAAAAGTAATAGCCTTCCAATATATATATGCAGTAAGCAAATGAGCATTATTTTCCAGTTTAAGGTAGTATAGTAGAAGTGACAGAGTTAGGAAAATTTTGTTTACCACAAATACACAATCTATGTGTTTGTCTGTGTGTTCATGTATATATATGTGTACACACACACATACACAATGGCAAGAAAACAAACCAACAGTAAACAAAATCATCTTGGCATGTATTTCAGAAAATGTTTTAGGAAATACATATCCATCTCTTCATTTCCTAGTATAACTCATAATCCAAATTCCTTCCTAAAACACAAAAAATAGATGATTTTTAAAAGATTACTGACATGTCTGAGTTTTGGATGAAAAAGCAGCTTTAGGGGATGATTAAACTCATTTTATTGCAGGTATTAATAATGTGGCTATCTACACATAAACTCTGTGACTAAGCTCTCACTAGAATTAGTGAGAGGTGAGAGCTGAGAGTAGTCAGTAGAGCTGAGAGCTATTTATTTCACCTTAAGTAGGCACCTGCACCTGATGAGAGGACTTGCTCACATTGCTGGCTGTACTCTATTTGCTGTAGTTGCTGTTAGTCACCAGGGTCTTATTGCAGGCACTTAAAATCAGGGTGACCTAAATCTTATCTCAGCAGTCCACTAACTGATATTTGGTTGAACTTTTTGTCCTCTCAAGTCCAAACTCAGTAGCAGCAGAGCGCAGCTTGTATTCACAGACTATGGGATGATGACCCTAGACAGCTGTGTGCAAGAGAAGATGCTGAGGACAAGTACAAGGCAGCAGTTCAAACTGTATGGAATACAGGCCCATTTTCATCCTTACTAAGCAGAAGCTCACTGTAAGAGTACTTCCTGCCACTAAACAATGAGAAATTAGACTGTAATCTGCTGTGGGAATAAAGAATCATACCTCTCTGCAGCTTAGTGAAAACAGATTTATTTTATGCAAAGTACAGTGAGTTCAATAGCAGCCAAAACACTCTACCTCAGCATAGCTTGTGACTTGACAGATAACTTGAAATCCTATTGCAGAAAAACAGCTGAAAGCAGATCACCCATGTCTTGAGGGACCTCTCCTACTGTACTTTGTGTGAGTTTCTGTCTGTCATACATGTTCTGAGATTTCTAGTTATTGATCTGTGTCTTCATTAGAAAAACACAAAAATATAAGGTCAAAAACTAGAAAAGGTATACAAGGGACAGCTGGTTTTATTTGGTATTGACTAAAGCCCAGATGGCAGGATGAACACAAAAACGTTACATGTAATTTTCCAATTGCAGCCAGGTAGAGGCTCGTGTGGGTCCATATCTCCATGCTGGGAGGTGCCCTGGGAGTAGTAGCTGCCACCTCCGCTTTCAATCCTGTCCTACCACAGCACTGAGTCAGAGCGCAGACACCAGCTGGAGGTGAGGGCATGGCAGCACTGGTGGACAGCAGGGAACCCACACTGCCTCTCGGGGCAGGATTTTTGTGGTGTTGGAATCTGAGAAAAAAAAAGTACTGGAGGCTGTAAAAGGAAATAATGACAAGGCTTTTACCCTTCCTTGGAAGGTCCACATGATGAGAAAACAGCATAGGACTCGCTATTTTTCCCCAAGAAATACTGCAGTCATTATATTTGTCATTAAATTAAAAAGAAAATAAAGTGTAGTTTATAATATGGATTAATAATGAGCGCTTGGAAATTCCTGAAGAACTCATATAATAACTAACAAGTATTCTAGTCTGAGAATGTCTAACTTGATCACCTCCAAAGAAATCATACAGTAGGAAAGGGAGAAGGTATGCTGCACTTGTTGCGTATCACCAGAACTCATCTTTTGTAGAAATGCATATGAGGGTGTGGAACAACTGCAGTGCAAAAGAAAGTGCTTGGGAGATTAATCAAAACAATCAGAATCACAGTGTGGTTCTGATTATGGAAATAGGTAGTTAGATAGAAAGAGTTTAGTCTTCCTTTCTTGCCTCCTTTCTATTTAGTGTTCCCTTCTTGTCCCCTTTGTTCCAGGACAGAAGGAAAGAAGTTGATCCTTCTATCAGGTGCTGTGCTGTAACATGCTGGTTTTGGTTTTCAGAGTCATTAAAACTGAGTGATTACTTTCAGTTTAGGTCTTTGGAGTTCATATCCATATCATTAAAGTTTCCAGTGGTTTCATCCAATGGTTCTTTCTACAGCTCAGCTGTCTAGAACTGCCCATGCAAACCAGAATCTCATTTGGGGGATGTAACAATAGTTTTCAGGTGTACATACACACACATGGCAAATTACAGTGAATTAGTCCCATGCAAAGTTCCAGGTCAAGGTTTTTAACTGTAACTCCTAAGAAAACAGTGTTCATATCAGTAGGATTGCTTTCTATTGTAGATGTAGTCATCTCTTCCTTAGCTAAATAAGGAGATGGGCTGCAGCATCACACTACCATGCCCCAACCATTAATGCACATTTGGTCTACAAAATTAGACTAGAGCTAGAGTGAGGAAAAATCCCTTCAGAGGCATTTAGGGTTGACATGAGACAGGTACTCAGTACCGGCTGCTTCATTGTACAGATCTTCTTGTATTCCCAAAATTACTTGTTAATACAGACATAGCCTATTCTGACTGCTGGGAGAAACCGCTGTCCGTGTGTGAAGTCTGGACCACTTTAGAGTGCAGATTTAGGGCTAAATGTGTTGCTAAGGGCTTTCTCTGTAATGACCATGACTTATGGTCTCTTTGTGCCCTGTGGTATAGCAGGGTCATCACCCAGCATCAAGTCTCAGACAGGAAATCTCAGCCAGAAGCTCACACTCTTTATTTGTACAATAGATGTCATGGCATTTAATGGAGAAGGAGAGTTCCACTTTGAAGGAAAGGAAGGGAATGTAGTGAGCAGCAACAAGGCAGAGATGTGCTGCATTAACTTCTTCCAAAAATAGCATGGCACCGTTTAGTACTTTCTAAGAGCAATGCCATCAGAATGAGTCTTCTGCCATCAAGAGGAGAATCAAATATGTCTATTCTCCTGTGTTGAACAGACTTCTGATACTTTTCAATTAGGAGAAAGTAAAGGGAGAGAACAGGTAAGTAGACAGGTGATTCAGGTGCTTTAAATCACTAATATCTTTCAGTTCATATTAATTTAGGCTCCTAATTTTATGTGTACTGATTAACATCTCATTTGTTTGGAACACAGAGGATGAATCAATTTTTGGCAAATAGCAGTAACATATGTTTATGTGATCCATGCAAAGTAACACTTCCATGGAAACTCCACCTCCTTCAGAGTAAAGAATTCACTGGAAATGAAACTGTCAGTCATGTTTCATAGCACACACTAATGTTTCTAAGGACATAGTGAGAATTATTACAGAGAATTCTCATCAATCTGTAGAAATTTGATGACTAACAAAGCTCAGCACAAGTATTAGGAGAAATTCTTTAAACAGCAGCTTCCTCTCAAGGGGCAGGTGTGTGACTGGGTTTTACCAACAGGTTTAGCTATAGCGTGTCTGTTTCAAAACAGATGCCCTGATTTCAGCGCAATTTGAAAAGCAATTTCCTTGAGAAAATGTGATATATAGAAAGCAAGACAATCTATCTCTTTTTTTTAGAACAATTCAAGAAGAGAAAAATCTCTCTGAATTCCATCTGCTTTATGTTGTTCTTGACAAATTCAAAAAACCCATATATTTGATTGAAGTTCTTCCTCTAAAAGTATCTCATATTAATTTTAATATTAATTAATTTGCCTCCTGTCTGCACCTCTTAATAAGTCCTAAAATATCAAAATATTAAGCTAATACAGACAGCAGGACAAATCCCTTTTATGTTTGACAAGCATGGTTTAAACCATTAGTAGCAATGGATCTGCTTACAGGGAAAATTTGACGTGGCTTTTGCAGCAAAATCTGTCAGCTAAATAGCTCATCTTTTTGAGTCTCGTGTTCTTCTAGTCTTGAATATTGGGTCTTTCCCATGAGTGAGGTCCCATATCACAATAGGTTTATTAGCTGTAAATATCCTTCTCCTATAAAAATGACCCAGACAATTAACCTACTGATATCCCTAAACTGTCTATGGTGACACAGTACTTAGACATGACCCTTTCGTGCTGTACCACAATAGCGCATCCTTTTGATCAAAGATTCCACATATAGAAGCAAAACTGGAGGGGGACTGGGAAAAGCCAAATGCTTTCTAGAAGCAAGTTTTCCTGTTTCTCAAAACAGTAGTTGTAAAAATCTTCATTGCATAGTTTTGAGAGTCAGCTACTTATTGTCCTGACTTGCAGCAGCTCAGTTTTAGAGGGGTAACACTGATTTACACCAGCAGCAGGAAATTGGCCCTATGCATAATTTAGGGAAGAAATTCATGTATCATGAAGAAACACAACGAATTCGTCTTGGATGTGGACACATACACATAAGAAAATGTTCATGAGACAACTATCTGTAATAACAACCAACATATAGCAATAAAAAACCTTAAAACACAGCAAATGTTTTTTACAAATGATATAAAGTAATGATGTCTGCAAACTGAACTATAAAGAGGAAACAAAAGAGGAAGGGGGAAGCCTTGGTGGTTCGAGAAATCCTTTTTGTTTCTTATACCCATGTATTTAATATTTAAACAAAACAAAAGTCAAAGGGCAGAGAAGCAAACGCACAGATCTCCAACCCAGATCTCCTCCAGCAACTGGAATGGAGTCTGTATAGGAAGTCAGCCTTTTCAAAAGAGCTGAACAATCTTATTCACCAGTTTAAGAATAATCTGTTTGACTAAAGAATAATTTATTCATCTTCAGTATTCTTCTACATATAATTTTATTTCATTTTTATAATATGAAAGGTATAAAATACATGTCTAATCATCATAATGTGTCACAGACACAGCAATTTAGAAATTGAGAAGACTATGTGGATAAGATCAAAAAGTGCTGGCTTCCAGATCAGTTGTGAGCAAGCAGTGAAATCTAGTCTAATGTGTTCTCTTGATTTCCGTAGTTGGAAAATGTTAATATTAAAATCTCAGAAATAGAAATGCCATGCAGAGTGCTGACAATCGCTGATACCATGGTGTCGCTGCTGGATGGATCACTCTTGGCAGACATTATTTACTTTGGGCTTCACAATAAAATGTAGTATTCAAAACTTCTGGTATACTACATCCACTTATCTCGTTTCAAAGTCTTTTCTTCAAGCACAAGAAGCTTCATATACCTCTCAAAAATAATCAGAACTCTATGTGAAAAATGACCACAGGTTAGAGCTCTACAGATAGAAAAAGAGGAAAAAACCATAACACATCATAAGATCTGTTTTGTTTCTGTGGCTTCCCAAATACTTATCCAGCAGCGACAACACAAATATCAACCAGACCAGTCCCCCATGATGCAGAATACTCTGGCTCCATAGCTCTTTCTGTAGCAAAGAAACCAAGAAGCCAAGTCAGACCACCTGCTGCAGATTCAAAACCAGCCACAAGTGTCACATATACTGACAGTGCTGAGAGTCATAGGGATGCAACCACTGCTTTTACAGGCAGGTTCCTGCAAGAGGCAGAAACCACAGCAGCCTCTGAGTTAGATGGTGATCTAGCTGATCAGCAGACCATGCATGCATAGACAGTCCTTGTGATTTTCATTTTTGTGTAAGAACTTGCTTGGGGTTTGCTGCTTTTTCCCCAAAGCACATTCCACAAAGTGAATATGATATTCATGCTGTCACTCCTTTTTCAGTCTGATTCAGATGAGCAGGACACACAGGATCTATCTATTCATGTCTCCATTAACAATCTCAGCGGAAGCAGTAGCCTTAATACTTGCATCAGCATTAGTAACACACAGTCCCTACAGATGAGACTTCTGTGCTGATCATCAAAATATTATCTTCATGTGGAGAAGAACTTGCCTGGTTACAAAGAAAAGAGAGATTTTACATGACCTTTGCAAGTGATAATATATCTGTCTGGAGAATGGTTTGAATCCAAAAAGTCTCCTGGCAAATTCTAGATCCTTGATTATAATAAAGGTCCTAGAACCTCCATATGGACTAAGGCTTTGCTGGTGAAATATAGCTGAGTGCTGGGAAAAGTTGGGAAATGGAGAACTGAGAATTTTAAGTAAAAAGTAAAAAGCATAATACATTTCAAGCCAGTAACAGCTGACAGGTCAGCCTCACCAATACAGTTAACAAAAATCCAAATAATATAAAGTAATGATGTCTGCAAACTGAACTATAAAGAGGAAACAAAAGAGGAAGGGGGAAGCCTTGGTGGTTCGAGAAATCCTTTTTGTTTCTTATACCCATGTATTTAATATTTAAACAAAACAAAAGTCAAAAGGCAGAGAAGCAAATTCACAGGCAGTAGAAACAAGGACAGGTAACCTTGGAAAAGCAGAGATGAAATCAGGTTATGTGGGGGGGGATGGGGCAAGGAAGGCCAAGAGGAAGATGGAACTGAACTTGGCAAGGGATGCAAAGAATAAAAAGAAGGGCTTCTATAGGTATATTAGCAAGGAAAGGAAGGCCAAAGAAGGTGTAACCCCATGATCAGTGTTGGAAAACTGATAACAATGGATGAGGCTGAAGTACTCAACAACACTTTCGCTGCAGTCTTCAGTGGCAACCTCTCCTCCTGTATCTCTTAACTGGATGGACAACAGGATGTGGACTGGGGAAGAAAAGTGTCTCCCACTGTAAGTAAAGATCAGGTTCATGACCACCCAAGGAACATGAATGCACATAAATCTATGAGACCCAATGAGTTACACCCCTCAGAGACCTGAAGTAACTGGCTGATGTAGTTGCCAAGACACTCTCCATGATATTTGAAAACTCATGGCAATCAGGTCAAGTCCTAGGTGACTGGAAAAAGGGCAACATTGAACCGATCTTTAAAAAGGGTGATAGTTGATAGGTCAAGGAAGATGCTGGGAATTACAAACCGGTAAGACTCACCTCTGTGGCTGGGAAGATCATGGAACAGATCCTTCTAGAAAATGTGCTAAGGCACATGGAGAATGGGGAGGTGATTTGAGACAGTCAGCATGGCTTCACCGAGGGCCAGTCCTGCCTGACCAACCTAGTGGTCTTCTATGATGATGTCTTATTTAATATCTTTATTAATGAAGAGATCAAGTGCACCCTTAGTAAATTTGTAAATGATACCAAGATGAGTGCAGTACTTGACACACCTGAAGGATGTGATGCCAGCCAGAGGAACCTGGAAAAGCTCAAGAAGTGGGCCCATAGGAATCTCATGAGGTTTCACAAGACAAAGTACAAGGTGCTGCCTGGGTTGAGGTAACCCCTGATATCAACAGAGGCTGGGGGATTAACAGATCGAGGGCAGCCCTGACCAGAAGGACTTGGGGGTTCTGGTGGATGAGAGGCTGGACATGATCCAGCAATGTGCACTCACAGCCCAAAAAGCCAAATGTGTCCTGGGATGTATCCAAAGCAACATGGCCAGCAGGGCAAAGGAGGTGACGCTGCTCCTCTGCTCTGCTCTGGTGAGACCCCACCTGGAACACTGCATCCAGCTCTGGTGTCCCCAGCACAGGATGGACATTGGCCTGGTGCAACAAGTCCAGAGAAGGGACACCAAGATGATCAGAGGAATGGAGCACTTTTCCTATGAGGAAAGACTGAGAGAATTGGGATTCTTCAGCCTGGAAAAGAAAAGGCTTTGGCTGCCCTAACTATGGCCTTCCAGTAGGGAAGGGAGCCTGAAAGAAAGATGAAGAGAGACTTTTTGACTTTAGTGTGGGGTGATATGACAAGGGGAATGGTTTCAAACTGAAAGAGTAGGCTTAGATTAGCTATTAGGAAGAAATTTTAGAAAGAAATTCTTTATTGTGAGGGTGGTGAGGGACCAGAAGAGGTTGCCCAGAGAAGCTCTGGACTCCCCATCCCTGGAAGTGTTAAAGGCCAACCTGGATGGGGCTTTGAGCAACCTGGTCTAGTGAAATGTGTCCCTGCACACAGCAGGGAGGTTGGAACTAGATGATCTTTAAGGTCCCATCCAACCCAAGCAATTCTATGATTCTATGAATGTTTTGATGAAAGAACAAACTAGTTTTTCCAAGGAGATTTAACCAGCTTCCCTGGATTTCTAGTTAAGTCACATGTTTGTAAACCTCTGACTGAATAGATGGACTAACTAGATCCAAGGGGCAAAAGCTTATATTTATGGCTACAAACAAGTATGTGGTGAGGAACATGTGTTGTGTTCAGTATAAAAGGTCTGACTGAATTTATCTACGTTTTCTACACTGTCATATGAATTGTATCTCTGTAGTTAATTGTTTATTTAACATGTAACTGCAAATTCAAAACCTAAATTCAACTGCTGAATTGAAATAAAGAGGAAATGTAATTTTACATTAAGGAACAAGTTCAATTCATCTTTGAATGTGGAGTTTTCATCAATTTATTTATAATTCAGTGAAAAATTTAAATACCTTTTGATTGCCAACTTATATACATAGCTTTGATTTCAAAGGAGGTCTGGCTTTTCCAGTAACAAGAAAGGCAGAAAATATAGTTTGAAAATCAAACAAGCCTCGGTGGGATCAAAGCATTAACCATTCTCTCTGTCTCTTCAATTACTACTAATCATTTGAGCTACTGCAGTTCACAGAACAAATCATAATTCCCTGCTTTGAGAGGCATTTCCTGCGTGTTGCAATGTTTAAAAACAGACCTATGCATACAAACACCAAAAGATGGGTCTCAGAAAATAAGACTTTTTTGTTTTTCCTTCAATAAACAATTGTCCAGAAGTTCCAAGATGCAATTGAATTTCTTAAAGAAAAATGTGATCCTTTCAGCTATGATTTAGAGCGATAATAAATAATTTTCAGCCTTTGGAATGCTGCATTAAGTTTCTGACCGCAGAAGTGGAAAAAATGGTCAGGTTTACCATAGAATGAACTCTGAATTTACAGAACATGAAACAAGTTGCTTTCATTCCTGTATCTTTAAAAATTTAGTTGAATTCAAAAATAAATGCAACTTTGTTTGGACTTCTATATAGCATAGCAGACTATTATGTCAGCTATGTAAAAATGTGCCAAGCTAGGCATCTTAACACTCTTAGCACACCTAACACATTTTTTGTTTAGTTGCAGATCAATATTATGGAAGTAGGAACCAAAGCATTCAGTTTTATCACGTTTTAAGGTGTACTGCTTTTCTTTACAGGTTATTCACAAAATACAAGCAGTCTGGTGCCTGGACCTAAGAATGTTACAACTAAATTGCTTTTTTGAAAGTAATATCCTTGTTGTGATATTTTAGAGAAAATATGATTCTTATTCCAAGAAATAAAGCTGCTTTCAAAATCACTGTCCTAATATTTCATCAAAGATTGATTTTTTCCTAGAAAAACCTATTTCTACCACAGAGTATATTATTTACTGCAGAATTTAATCCAAGATCAGTTTAAATGGAGAAAAGGTGTTTGTCCATTATGTTAGACATTCTTACATTTGAACACTAGTTAAATAGCTAAATTAGGTTATTTTAATTTATCAGAGAAAAAGGTATGTGAGAAGCAAACAGAACAGTCTGGTTATATTAATCTCCTATATAGTAATGCAGATAGCACTGACGATTTCCAAAAAGATAGAGTTCCTCTTAGTGTTCAAAAAGTCATAATCAGATCAGGCTGAGTACCTCAGTAAAGTTCAAAGGCAAAAATGACCTAGCTGTATAATCAGAAATGTCAGGAGATCCAATCATCGTATGGCAAGGAAAGATTGTTTCCATCTCTGGGATATGTTGAAGACAATATCCAGCTGGAAGGACTCAGATTAGGTAGGGTAAACAAGTAGATTCTGAACAGCTCTGATTGGAAGCTGTTCCTGTGATGCAATTTCGTTTACATAGGTTTGAAATCAAAATAGCTAATATCATCAGTACATCATTATTTGTTATTTAACGCCTGTCTTTATCTGCTCACATACTGAAAGAATTTCAAGGTCCTGATTTTGTGGAAACATCCTTGTTGATTAGTTCTTACTTCATCATTGGTTGTTACTTCCCCAAAAGGAAGAATTCAAACACCTTTATCATTAAATGACCAATAACTGTTTTTTAATGTTGCTTCTTTACACAATCATGCTCAGCATCCTACTTCTGCTGAATGATCTTTTGATGCTGCTTCCTGTTAGATGATGCATATTCCTTTGACATCTCTAATTATACAGAACGCCAGGACCTCTGAGGGCCTCAGTCTCACCCAAAGATATGGATTCAATAGCTTAGACTAAATGTCAGCTGTTCCTTCAATCTACTACTTCTGCCAATCCTTGTGCCCGGTATTTATTTTTGTTTTGTGTTTACCCTACAGGGCTCTATGAAAACTATCCAACCAATGCAGAACCAGAATGCTGTGATGTCAGATGGGGACTATTATCAGATCATCAACCCAAAGGGACTATAAAAACAAGTGGCTCAACAACGTGTCACAGGACATCTCTCACAGTTTCATCAGCATCAAGACTGTGTAACAGCAGACTTAAACTGTGTGTTCTTGTATTAATTCTCTTACATACAGTACTTACAGTCTCAGCAGCACAGAACTCAACAGGACTGGGCTTTGGAGGCATAACATCTTTGGAAGATAATTCAGCCAATGAGGAATAAAAGAAAGGATTCATCTTACATGATAGAAACATAACAGGCCCAAATTACTACAGTCAAAAATAGCAAGGACTGAGTGCTTTACCCTCAGATCTCTTCTTGAATGACCTTTTGGGTAAAATGAAAAGAATGGGCCGCTACCCAAACAACAAGGACACATAAACACAGCTTTTTATTGACTAAAAGGCTGTTTGGTGACTTAACTTTCTCACACCATTTTATACACTGTGTTTTAATGTTTGGAGTTTCTTTTTTTGTTTTGTTTTTTGCACTTGTTAATACAGGATTTTATTTTTGGGATGGTTTCTCAGAGCTAAATTAAGTCTTTTCTCTGTCGATATATTTCTAGTCATTGTGTGTGTTCATCTGATAGTTCTGTCTTTTATGTCCTGTCAGTTTCTATTAGAGGAATGACTGCTATGATTTCATGACATAGCAAAAAAAGAAAAAAAAAAAGAAAAAAAAAAAGAAAAAAAGAAAAATATGGAAAAAAAACCCAACAAAAAAGCCCACAAAAACCCCAACAAAAACCCACAAAACGAACAACAAAACAAAATTTAACCAAAAAAGAGAAAAGAAAAAAAAAGAAAAAAAAAGCAACCACAAAAAGAACCCCAAACAAACCTTACTGTCCTCTTATCCATGGTAACCATTCATCTCCTTTCCCTTTCCCATCTACCGTCACAGACAACACACATTTGCTTTTGTCTGTGCAATCACAATGAATGGGTACACAATTCCAGTGTGCCTCTGCCACTGTTGCACAAAACAGTTGACTGAGCAAACCCAAAAGGAGCATGAAGGGGGTTCCTTTTAGCTGAACAAACAAGTGCTCTCCTCACAAGGTGGGATCGGACAGTTAAAAAGTGTAAAGAAATATATAACAAACTGTTGCTCCAATACCCGTTTTGAAGAAGTCCAGTCCTTTCTCACTGGTCAGTTGAACAGGAGCAGCCTTTTCTAGATATGCTAAGTAAAACCAGTTATGCTCAGTAAGTTGAATAGTTGGGAAGCCTTCATATTGGAGGTGAAGGATTGACATTCATTGTGAATCACGTTTTGAGTTCTCCTGCTGTCACATAACCAGCAGCTTTCCATAACAAATGGGAGCCAGAACCTCCAAAATTCAACTCTTTTTGTCTCAACAGAATTACACTAGAAGTCTTTGAACATCTACAATACAAATTATCTCTTTGGTTTGATTCCATCGTTTTTCTAACACCTACATGTTGTTGAAAGTAACTCTAGTTTATTAAGGATGCACAAGAATGTGTTAGCACAGATAAAGAAACTATTTTTTTTTTAGAATATATAGGACAACCGTTTTCATAAATGTGCAATAAAAACAGTAAAGATATACTAGGATACGAGTAGTCAAGAGAAAAGATTGTAATATGATTGCTGATTTTTCATTGTTTGGGGTGGTTTTGAATTTGTTTACTTTTATTTTTGTGGGAACATTTCACCTGCTGAGTGTATGAGAACTTGCTTTTTAAAAAGGCTTTTTAGAGTTTACAGTAGAATCAATGGAAGGAAAAGTTAATAAGGGCTGTTTTTAAAAACTTTACATTCCTTCCTATTCTCTAACTACACTTGGGAAGTGCACTTTAGAGATGTTTGCTGTGTAGCTGGGAAATGAAGGAAAACTATAGAAAATGTTCTCTTAGGAAATAAAATATAGTTACCTACTTTCTAGCTATGAAATACCCCTTGATAAATATTAATGTTGTAAGAACATTTAATCACTGGTGCATAATGCGTTTTTGTATACACTTTACGGTCTGTTAAATTCTGGAGAAAAACAAAAAGAAGATAACCATGCTGCTTAAGCGGTTCAAGATGCACATGTTAAGCTGCCAAGCTCAAATATTTTGCAAGAGTATTTGTTTTCATAGTGTTTTGCTACAACCTGGACTGAGGAGCCTAAAACGATCTGTGCAAATACGACAACAACAAAAAGCACCAGCTAATGCAAAATTCTTCAGCACTGGTTTGTTTCTATAATTCCTCCCTTCCCTTCCTTGCACATGCTATATTTTGTTCAATAAAACATGGTGCTTTTTATTTATTTTCTTTTATGTTAGAGGCACATGTATTAATTACAGTGAATTGATGCAAAATTGGGGGAAAATGTAGAAATGCAAAAGAAAAAGCCTTAACTAATGGTAGAATGTAGACTTTTGAAAGGATGAAATGTTACTGAAAAGTGATGGAGCAATAACTGGGCAGTGCTCTGGTACTGTACAACAGCTGATAAGTCACACTACTGAGAAAGCTCTTACTAGGTGAGCTCTTGTTCAACTGACCTCTTAATTCTAGTAAGTGTACATGGTCAGTAAACAGTTTGTTATAACCTTTATCTACCTCTGCTGTGCAAAGGCCATCCAACATCCATTTCTGTGATGTTCCTCATTGTTTCTTGTTCACACATTACTCACTGTCATCTATTTTTACAATGTACCAATGCAGTACCTAGTCTGGTTCATCTCGATTGAATGGGCATCTGAAGAAGAGTTTTTATTATTTCTCTTTTGCTTCATGGTGAATTAATGTAGAGAGCTATCTTTAAGGTATTTTATTTCTTCTTTTCTGCTCTTCTTCATTCTTCATCACTTATTTTTCTATAAAAATGTTTCAAGTGGTGTCAGTGAAAAATGACTCCTCCACTGCTTGGCTACACTCAGTCATGTGTCATACAATATGAGAGAGACAGGAGGAAAAACAGTGACAACAACATCACATGCATAATGTAGCCTAATTAAACTTGGGGAAAATGAAGCAGAAAACAATTACAGACTTTCAATTACAAGTACAAGATGTAATAAATTCATCCCCCTCTCCCTACCTGGAGTTAGTGCCTGCAGTTCAATGGTCTGTGAATTTTCTCTGTCATCTTTTTGAGGTCTATTTCTTTAATTTCTGAAACAAAGAGTCATGTTGCAGTTGAATACTGCTGGGGTATCTGTTGCCATTTTCACTCTGGCAGTGTGGTAAGCAGCTTCTCTTGGTGGTACCTGGGACATCAGGAGTAGACAAAGACTCTTCTCTGAAGTTAAGCAACATGTAATCATGTATGATGCAAAATTCCATCCCATCCATTTTTCATTCGTAATAGTTTTCCTGGCACAAACTTAAGCATGCTTGATATTGTGCACATATTACTTTTTTTCAGAATAAATTTGCATCTTGCCACTGCTATAACTGCCATCTTGTTCCATTTCTCCTTGTATTGTATGCCTAATACATACATGATAAAGAGCTGGCTTAACAAAGACGTAATACTAAAATATTTCTGCAAATGACTGATGAGAAGAAAAAGAAAAAAAAAAGAATCTTTATTTTATGATCATATGGAAGAAATTAATTTCCCATGTCTTTAATCGTCTTATTTTCTGCAATAGGGAAAATGCAGATTTTGTGCAATATGTTAATACTGCTAAGCCAAATGTCATATAACATAACCAGAGCTATATGTTATTCCTTATTGCATTTGCATTCCGTAATACAGTATATTGATGCTTTTCTTTCATTAAAGAGACAGTATCTTTTTTCTTTTTTTTTTTTTTAATCTAGCAAGTAAAGGCTGTCCTTCTGCACACCATAATTTAAAGACAAAAAAAACAATAGAATGAAGTTTTAGTTCTATAAATGATGAAACCAAGCCATCAGCTGCCAAAGAATCTGTGGAACAATAGTTACAAACCAAACAAAGATATTTCTTCTTGAGGATTAAAAATGATTTTATTCTGCATGATTAAAGAAAGAATAAAAGAATGAGAGCTGTATTTCAAACAGCAGAGATAGCAGGTTTCATCTGGTACATGTTGTGACTCTCAGCTTATATAGTTATACTCTTCTATTAAAGAGTGAGGGACAAGAACATTGTCTTCTTCTCTCTCTGTACCTGTTATGATAATGAATGTCCTTTTCGTAAGCATTGCCTCTCTGCACAGAAGATACCTGCCTATCATGAGAGCTGAAGATAGTACATGCACACAAATTTACACAGTGAAACCTGTCTTAAGTGACTATTCAAAGCACAAGAAAAACTCATTTACAGAGTAGACCCAGTTTTTAGGAAATTTCAAGATACATGTGAAGAGTCACCTAAGCAAGGAGTCTGTGAAGTTGCCTGGTCCTTACTGCAGCTTTCACTGTATGTCCCATCAGTGCCACAGCCCCATGATAAGCCCTGCTCAAGCAGGCTTCAAGCTGGGCTCAGAGTCATGCTGACTTCAGCGAGCCTTGATACAGGTAAAGGCATGCACCCACAAAAAATTCATGGTAGCACATAGGTCTCAATTCGTTATCCCATAATCCTTACTCAGGAATTGCTCATGGACATAGTGCATAAACAGAAGATCACTGGGTTCAGCCCTAGCCAAGTCTTAACAAGAGATTGGCAAAAGCATATTAATGGTGAATAGCTCTATTTTATTATTATTGTCTACTCATATTAGTTTGGTGAAGGAGTGGTTTCAAAATTTAACTACGAGCACAGAGGACAAACTACTGGACACTTTGTCATTGTGGAGAAGAAATCAAACAGCCTTTGCGAGGTAAAAGACACTTTTCCTTCTTCCAGCAGCTGTCAGCAGTCTTTTAGAAAACCTTGGGAAAATAATATGTCCAGTTCTGAGTATGATAATTCTCATTAAAGCTAGATGTTTTGATGGGATATAGGACTGTAGCACATACCATCTCAACTGAAGGATATAATTTGCTAATATTTTTTACAGCAACTGTGAGAAATTACATTACTAACCACTTCTAGGTGTCCAGTACTTTCCAGAATTTTTCCAAATATTAACAAGCTTGAGGTCTCCCTGGAGGCAGGAGAAGGGAGAGAGAACTAGTGTCATTCTGGGGAAAAAAAAAAAAAAAAAT
>VXBT01006276.1:0-36314 GCA_013400235.1 Oriolus oriolus | reverse complement strand
AAAAAAAAAAAAAAGAAAAAAGCATATTTAGGTGTAGATCTATATAGAAACAGACCTATTTCAAAAGAGACAGACAAAGATACATGTTCTCTACAATTATTATAAATACAGCATACTGCAGAACAAAAATGCCAAAGGATAAGACCTATAAAAAAAATAGAGCAAAATTGCTGTATTTATATTCCTTACTATGGAGTGTGAATTTCCAGGTAAAATTTCAGCTGTAGAAATAGATTTTATAATAAAAAAGTAAATAATTTGGGGAAAAGGGGCATGTTTGGTTATTCTTTCCACCATACTGTCTCACATGAGTTTAGTTATTCTCCTTGAAATCATTGGCTTATGCAGGAAGATCCCAGCACAGACCTCATCCCAGCAGTTCCAGTGGCAGTCAATAGCGCAGGAGGTCTCAGTTATGGGTCCTAAGGGATATCCTGTGTCCAAAGTGCTGACTCTGCTTCAGCATTTCAGTCCAACCCTTAGGCTCCAGCTCTCTCCTAACACTGTGTTTATCTCTTGGACACATGTGAATTGACTCAGTTTCCTCTTCAGAGGGGCATGTGCTTGCCCTGCTTACACCTCCATCCTCAGTCAGGCCCCCTTACACAGGTCAGAGGAAACACTACCGTGCTTTAAATGCAATATGTGCACTGAACACCCCAAACAGCTGAAACGGGATAAACACAATAAGCATGCCTTGGAACCAGCCCTCTCAGTAAGCCAGCTGCATATGTGTCTAAACCCTTTTGCTATTTTCACACTGAAAACTATCTCAGCAGAAGGGATTTGTCAACCAGTCAAATCCCTCTGCAACAGTTAAGACACTACTCCTCCCAGCTGCCCCCCTTCTACAATTTTGACAGGATTTATTGTCCAGGGTAGGACAAGAGAAAAGAAGATGTGATGTCCCATTCCAGTAGAAAATGAAGGACACTTGGGTGAAGACTAGAGTGCCAGCTGGGACAACTGTAACACAGACATACAAACCTTTCCACGGAGTCTTTAGCAGTCGGGGAAGTAGAAGATAGAAGAAGGGTACTTTCTGTCAAAGGGATGAATCAGGCAGCAGAGGGATATATTTTCATAAACCACTACGAGATATATTTGAATGTATCTTTAGTCAGGACATCACTGAACATTGCAGGACCAAAATTTTATGTGTCTTGTAAGTGGCAAATACACACCTCTGAACTAAGGCAGATGAAACATAATACACAACAGGAGCTGGTGATACAAACCAAGGATCTACTGAGGAAGGTACTACCTAAGCCAGTGTTCTACATAGAATGAGATAGTCTTATTTTACTCCTGCTCTCTTGGGGTCATTCTCAGAGCATCCAGGAAGTTCCTATGTCTACCTTCACATTTCTGAAGGTTTTTTTTACTAGACAGGCTCCTCCACCAGCTTTTTTGCATGAAATGCAGATGTAGGATGAAGTGGCAGCATGATACCATCTAGAATGCAGTGACTAAGTTTTCTGTGAATGCAGATCAGTCCTTCTCTCATCATCAGACAACTCTTACTGAAAGAAAAAGAAAAAATATTTTTATTTATTTTGTAGTGTTTCTCCAGTGGACACAAATAAATGAACAAATAATTGCTCTAGTACAAATATACAAGGTCTGATTACTACACACGTATAGGAGATGGATGGTCTTTTTCTCCTCTGATGAATGTTGATAGGTTATATATTAAGCAGTCAATAACCTGATAGCATTATGTAATTTTGACAGCCTTTATTCAAGTGTGCTCAGTTCTAGTTATTTCATTTGATGATGAAGGGCACCTCGCACTTTACACGACCAAGTTCCTATGTGGCAGTGGCACTTAATTATTGTCAGCTAATATTCGGTTTTCATGGAAAACTCTGAAAAAAAGCAGAGCAGCTACATAAGTTGGAAGATATCAGATCTGTGACAAGTAAGAAAAATAGTCACTAGCTGTTGTTAGGTTTGTAAAGAGCCAGTAAAAACAAGGGCAAAAGAAAAAAAAGTCTTTCTCCTTCCCTCCCTCCACCTTTCCCTTCCTCTGACAGTGTCACCTGTCTGAACTAGGACATAATTTTGCCTTGGTAGCCCTCTGAAAAACTGAATACATTTGATAAGAGGTAAAATTCTCCTATTTCATATTTCCTATACATGTAGAGTAAAAAGCAGAACAAAATAATGAAAATCACCAATAAAACTAATGAAACAAAAGTATTTATTTCTTCATCCACAGAGAGGGATGTTCTCACATCATTTTCTATTCATCATTAGTCCACAGGTCCACTGAATTCAATGTGACTCATGCTTTTCATTTAGATGGAACTAGGATTAATGGCATGGATCAAAACCTGCCAGTTTCAGAGCAAGTCCTTCCACTGACTTCAGGGAGGATTTGAAAAGCCCAAGGTCCCTCTGAGCACAGATAAACTCACATGGATAAGATAAATAAACATGTGATCAGCTGAAAGATTGAAATGTTCCTAAGGTTTGTCCAAGGGTTTGGTCAAATAATTAGCTGCAGCTCTATGCAAAAGTCATGTTGAGCCAAAGCTTTGAGCTTTGATTTGATAGACCTTTCTTTTTCTGAACTCTAACAAGTTTCATTCAGGGTTTGAATATGCAAAAACTTAAACAGGATTATAAATACAAGAAGAAAGAAAAAAATTATATTTTCACTCCCACAAGTGAAAATGAAATTTAGAAATTCTGATAATTTCATTTTTTTCAATTAACCCTTAATGACAATTTAGTTATGTAGTTCTTCAGAAGCTGCTTGGTTTCACTTCTTTGATTTCCTTTGTTTAGTTCAAAACCAGGTTTTTGGCCTTTTAAAGATTCAGATTGAACTATGCAGCTACAAATTACATGTTTCTGTTAAAAGATTTGCAATTAAAATTATTCTACTCTTCTTTTCCTTCTAAATTGTGTGACAGAAAGCTCATGTTAAAAGCAGATTTATTTAACTGTGTTTAATGTTGTTACTTTTTTCTTTTCTTTGTTATTTGTTTTTATTTTCTTTCTTCAGAGTTAAGGACTGGATTTTATTTGAAATGGGCTAAACTGGCATCAGTGTTTTTTAACTATATGGAATGTCCTATGATTCTTAGCATTGAAAAGAGGGCTATGTGGTCCTGTCAGAAAAAAAAAAAAAGCTGTAAATTGTAATAATATATTAAATATTGTATTATTATAGCAACTTTAGTTAAGCAACTAATACTATCTTTAATTTTTTACAGAGAACTTTGATGAAATAATTTATTACAATGACTCACAGAAAAACTTGTTTTCAAAATGACA
The DNA here is from genome assembly GCA_013400235.1 of Oriolus oriolus. Taxonomy (NCBI): domain Eukaryota; kingdom Metazoa; phylum Chordata; class Aves; order Passeriformes; family Corvidae; genus Oriolus; species Oriolus oriolus. The sequence goes on along the minus strand of VXBT01006276.1, from coordinate 33,029 downwards.
GGAGAAACTGTTGAAGATTGTGAAAAAATACTAAAAATAATGCTCTACTAAGAATAAATTTAAAGATGCAAACAGTGAGTCTGACTTTTTGGGTCAGGGATTTGCGACTGAAATTAAATCCAAGGTGTTGGGGGGAATAATGACTTTAAATAATGCTTACATTTAAACAAATTTCTTTTCAAAAGATAAAGAAAAGAGATAAAAAAGCCAAAACACTTATCTTCTGGTCTGGACTTCAGTTACCTATTTCATAAATTGCCATTGACAAAAATATAAAGATTGAGGTAAATTTCCTCATATTCAACTTGTTTTCCAGACTGTGCTGTATAACACAACAAGAGTACTTTACAGTTGTTCAGCTCAGATCTCTTTTGAAGGGAATAAAATTAGAAGAAATGAAAAATCATATCCACAAAAGAAAAGCATTTAATTTTTAGAACATGTATGTAAAATATCAGTGGTGCAACATCTACAAAAATACATGTTCACTTATTACCTATGGGATATTCAATGAGGATGTGAATTCATAATTGGTAGTAGATAACTTGCCCACCTGGTTGCACAAGGATCAGTTCTTCTTAAAAAGGATTTGCAACCAAAAACAGTTCAAAGAGCTGAGTATAGAGATGTTTACAAGTCAGATTTCAAATGTTTTAGGAACTATTTTGGGTAACAGTAAATGATAGCAATCTGTGTGTGGAAATCAATGCTGACTCTCTTGATAACACTAATCAAAATTCAGTGAAGCCAGTTTAAGGTACTACAGGAAATCATAGATGAAAATGAAAAGTTATTTGTAACAATCTGATCTGTAAATATGGTGAGGAAATAAAGCAAAAGTCTCACAGTTTCCTCACAGATGTGTAACCTGACATTGTTACTCACACCTTCACAGCCACCTGCCTTTCTCCTACCCACCTGCTCACACAGGTAGGTACCTACAGTGGATGAATGAAGTCCACTACAGCTGTTCTATTTCAACATACAGGGTACAAACAGGTTTGTACAATGTACAAACTCCTTTTGCATGTTACAATGTCTGTGTTGAAACCAGATTTTCCTTGTGATGAATAGCATCTGACATTGCGAAGGAGACCAATTTCTATGACTCGGTAGATTAAAATATGAGTTCCAGCAACGTCAGTTTTTCATTAGGCTTCCTAGATGGACCTGTGAGGACTACACTGTGTTTCAAACCTATGGTCAAGGTCTCCTCTATTGCAATGAGATCAAGGTTTCATTTTATGTATGCAATATCATCAGGCATAAATGTGTGGCTATGTGTGAATGCAGGCTAAGTGTGATTCCTATTTTAAGAAAACCATTTGGGGCACAGAATGAAATATTTTCTCTGGCTGGCCATTTTCACATGGGGTTGAGAAAAAGGAAACGGAGCATGAGTAAACCAAAGTAAAACTCATTAAGCATTTGATATATGTAATGTTATTTCAAGAACCCTGCTCATTTTTATTTTTATAACGTATTTTCCATCTTTTTTAGTTTATGGTTGGATTGCTCCACTTTCCTTAATAAAAACTCACAAGATTATACTAGTCTATGATCTATACTGAAAGTGATGGATGATGTTCTTCAAAAGTAGATGTATTTACCAGCCCAAGCAAGCAAAGATTTTTTTCAAGCCTTCACTCCAACCCAGTTAGTTTATCCAGTCCTCTTCCATGCCCGGTTGTACACTATGGCCTCCTCTGTAGTATGCCTTGAGCACTTCATAGAATCATAGAACTGTAAAACAGTTTAAGTTGGAAGAGACCTTCAAAAATAACCTAGTTCCAATGCTCCTGACATGGGCAGAGATACCTTTCACTAGACCAAGTTGCTCAGAGCTCCATCCAGCCCGGACTTGAATACTTCCACAGATGGGAGATCCATAACATCTTCGGGAAATCTGTTCCCATGTCTCACCACCTTCAATGTGAAAAAAATCTTTCTTGTGTCCAATCTATATCTACCCTCTTTCAGTTTAATACTATTCCACTTGTGGTGCTGCTTCACAGTGTCTCTGTCTTGCTAAGCTCTCTTTGTACTTTGAAAGGATCCACAGAGTCTTCTGCAGGCTGAACTACCACAACTCTCTCATCCTAACTTCACAGGAGAGATATTCCAGCCATCTGACCTTATTCGTAGCCCTCCTTTGGTATACTCTATCTGGGCTGGGGACCCCAGAGCTGGATGCAGTACTCCATGTAGCATCTCAAGACAGTGGAGTAGGGTTTTGTCCTGCTCATCATGCTTGTTTTAATGCAGCCTAGGAAAGGATTAGCTTTCTGGATTGTAAGAGCAAAATGATGGCTCATGCACAGTTTTTCATCCACTGATGTCTCTAAGTATTTCTCTGTTTGGCTGCTCTCAATTTGCGCATCCACCAATCTGTATTGTTACTGGAGATTGCCCAAACCCAGGCATAGGATCGTGCACTTGGCCTTGTTTAACTGAATGAAGTTCACATGGGCCCACCACTCAAGGCCATCAGGTTCTTCTTGAAGAAATAAATCCCTTCCTTCTCTCAAGCATGTTTCACGACTCAACTTAGTACCAACCACAAACTTGCTGAGGGTGCACTCAACCCCACTGCATCTAAATAGTTTAGGTCCCAGTACAGGCCCCAGAGGGACACCACTTCAGCTGTTTTCCACGTGGACATCTGGTTACTGACTGTAAGACTTTAGACATGGCCATCCAACTAATTCCTTATCCATTCAATAGTTCATCCATCAAACACATATCTCTCCAATGTAGCACCAAGGATGTTGTGTGGGACCATTTCATAGGCCTTACAGAAGTTCAGGTGGATGGCATTTGTAGCTCTCGTTTTGTCCACTGATGCAGTCGCTCTGTCACAGAAGACCATGATTATTCAGGCATAATTTGTGTTGGTGAAGCCATGTTGGCTGTCTCAAATCATCTCCCTGTCTTCCACATGCCTTGAAATAACTTCCAAAAGGATCAGTTCCATCATTTTACCAGGTGCAGAAGTGAGAATGATTGGATAGTGGTTCACAGAGTCCTCCTTTTTTACCCTGTTTGAAAAAGGGTGTGTTATTTCCATTTTTCCAGACAGAGTAATGTGGAGAATAAAGCATTTTACTTTATTTACACTATTTCTCAGATACTTCAGAGAAGTCTTGGTTTCCTCAAAATGTTTTAGGAAGCTACCAGGACAAAAGCTTAAATCAAAGAAAGCCTAAATTCAGAAGAACATAAAGGTTGCAGAAATAGCTAAAACTGGAGGTACAGCTGAATGTACGGCAGCTACATGTAGTCAGAAACTTAGAGAAGAACTGGTAGGCATAGGCACACAATCCTGTATGAAATTTAATAATACAGGCTACGTAACAACAAAAACAAATAAATGTGGAAGCCTGTGTCTAGCACTCTAACAAGTGAGAATCTAAAAGTTAAGAACAAAATTAAAAGTGACAGCCAAATTTCCCAAACAAAACACGAGTTAGTTCAAGAATTTAGGATTTTTTGTCATAAAAAAATTATTTATAATTTTGAAGGGTATGTTATTTCAGGGTTGTGTTTGAGGGATGTTTTCACCATTTTAAAGGCATCCTCTGCTACTACTGAAACTAACTTTTTTTTTTCCAGACTGCTCTGGAAAATTACTTCTCATCATAAGAGGACGAATACTCTTGTCCTTGATAATATGCTGCTCTGAGATTATGCTCCCAGTTAAAAAATAAAAAAAAAACAAAAAGCTGCTTATTAGCTTTAAAAATATCATTCACAAATGAGTGTACTAGCCCTTTTTTTCTGAGGAAGCAAAAATTTTATATTTGGAAAAAAGAAAATGAACAATCTGTTATATTAAATAGATTGAAGGATACAACAGATCTATTTTAATGCATAATAAGAACTGTGTTTATCCAATAGTGAAGAATCTTAATAAACTTACTTTAAATTATGCAAATTATGTGGTATAAGAAATACACCTTGCTTGTCAATATTAAGTTTATTATGCTTACCATTACATCCAGTGTCAGTTCCTAATCAAATGCATCTTTTATTTCTATCAGTTACTCAATATATAGTAGGAATATGATGTATTCCTGCTTTGTCAAAATAATATATAATTACATATTTACTTCAAGGTGTCTTATGATTGTGACATTATAAAAATTCAGGTCTTCCACACAGAGCTGTAAAAATCAGCATTGCAAAAAAAGGTAAAATGTGTATTAAGAACTGAATCCAAACCCCAACTGTTTTGAAATATCAAAGGACACATGGAAACCATGCCAAAGTCAGTTTAGACTCATGTGACTTACAAAACCTGGAGGTTCAGGGAAATGGAAGGAAACTGGCCCCATGGCTAGTTTGGTACTGAGTCATCCACACAGCTCAAACCCTCTAGGTACTAAATCCAGCCACACAGTTATTCCCACTCCACTTGGTGGAACCCCGTGTGTCGTGGTGGACGGGAGAACCAGAGACAACCGATACGATTGATAACAGGTCTCAACTTTATTACGCACATAAATCAGCTATATAGTGTACATAATTAGCTCATGCATATTGCAAAATCTAAGCTCATGATTGGTTAAGTTGCTTAACTCTCAACCCCCCTTGTCAACCCCCCTTGCCTCTGCATTCCTTTGGTTTCTCACGGTCAGACTGCTCCTTAATTAGTTTCTCCTGTTATAGCCAAGTCCACCTGCAACAGTTACTGATAAAGACGCGTTGTCCTTGCATAGCTCAATTGTTTATATTGAGCTATCCATGCTGCCATGGCCTCTATCTCTTAGCCATTTTCCCACACCCGTGGGATCAAAGTTACTGTGACTTGCCTGCAATAAGGAATTCTGTAACTTTTAGTCCTCACCATACCAGTATGCAGTTCTTGCTTCATTAATATTGTGAATTTCTACTCACAGATATACACAATTTTTTGGTTACTCAAGCGGCTCGTTTACTCAGTAGGAGGAATGCTGTTGTAGTCAAGAAGTACTTCCAGAGCTGCTCTAGGGAAGCTTTGGAGCTTGTACTGTCTTCATGGTGTTTGGGGTGGTTTTTTTCTGTACCATTATCACACGAGGTGTCATAGATGTTGATACTGTACCTTCCAGAAGCACAGAATGTGAGGCAAAAAGTACCCACAGAAAAGTAGTTATGAATTTTTCATCTTCAGCCAGAGCACCAAGTTGAGCAATAACACCAATCTATTCCGACTTTGAACTTGTACAGTATTTCATTAAAGCAAAGATGGATGTGAAACAAACATCCCATACAGTCTGAAAAGTCTCTCTTTCTAATGTTTAGCATTTAGAAACTTGAAATTTAATATCTCTGCCAGGTCTTGTATTGTGTGCAATTGAATCAAAGACCTAGAGCTAAACAACCTTTACTCTTATCTTCTGGCAATCAAAATTCCCATTTAGGTGTTGATGCTCTGTCTCCTTTATAATTCAGACCTCATTTCACTTCTTAAGAGGTGTCCCTGAAATATCAAATTTTAAAACAGAATAAATAAATTTCTAATCTAAGTATAAGGCATTAATCTACTCATAAGTATAATGCATTAAATAAACAAATAAATATAATGCAAATTGAGGCTTGTACCACCTAGCTGACATCTACTATCATCCCTACAGCAAATCTACAGCTCTAGGTCAGATAAACATGCTCTTTAGAATATGTGGGAAAAGAAAGTTCTTCATTTAATATAAACATACCCAGAAAACTGTTTAAGCTAGTCAGAGGAAACACAAACTTTCCCTGTTCTCCCTATCTGTAAAAATTCCATACTTCTGCAATAATTTACTCCCCAGGATTTCAACACCATATTCAACACTGAAGTGAAAATATATGCAAGAATATCAAATGTAATTTCTCTCTTTATATGAGGTATCCCTTCTCCAAATGCCCAAGGATAGAATTGAAATGAAGAAGAGATTTAGCAATATTTCTGATACTGGGGTTGGTTGTGGTGGAGAGTTATTTCCTTTCTCATCTTCTTTTCTCTTGCCCTCCTTGTATTACTGCACACTTTCATACTCTTTTTTTCAATAAAGCAGTTTAAATGTACGTAGCACATAGATGATGGTGGTTTAATTTCTTCCTGTGGCTGAGATCTGCTTCTTTCCTGCAAGTGCCCTCACTTTCAGACTAGTGGGCACAGTCTGACTGCTTTGTCTTCTTTTGCCACCATGTGTGACATATTTCCAGTTTCAAATTAATAGGGACAGAAAAAGAGAGCCTGCGAATAAGAACAAAATAGTCAAGAGGGCAGATAAATTTGCTTCCTTCATATCCTTTTTCTTCTCCAAGTCTCAGGATCTTGCTGTAATACATTTCACCTCATCCATCACATGCAAGGACTTCATGACTCATTACCTCCTTTTTCCAAAAGGGTATCCTCCAGGGATATAGCTGCTCAGGACACCTGGCCCAGAGAAAAGGAAGGCAGAGTCAGATGTTCCATCCACCAAGAGACACAACCTTCCTTTAAATTTGAATATTTTTTTAATCATTGGAGAAAAAATTCTAGCCAGTTCTATCTATTTTCAAATGGCATAGAGATCCCAGAGTCAGGAATTTAATTTTCTGTTAATACCATTACTTGAAACAGTTGGGTATTTGCTGGTGACCTATTAATGCAACTTCCTTTACTTTTTCATTACAGTAAACCTGAATAGTCAGTGATACTGAGTTCATCAAAATTCCTCTAGAATCAAATTGTAAATGTAAAACAAACAACAAACGCAGGAAAATAATTTTTCACAGGTTTGTTGTTGGTTTTGATCACTTATAAACAGTGTTACTGCTTAGAAATAAGTTTCACTCCAGACAAACTCCAGCTGTCAAGAAAAATCCATCCATGTATGATGACAGAAGGTAGTTCAGAGACCCCTTCGTGAATGACATACTAACTAGTAGAATCTCAGGTTCTGTGTTCAATGTATTGGTTTATTCTTTCCCATTTAAATACTCTTTAAAACAATGAAATGTGAGGCAAAGAATGAATGAAAATTTTGCATACATTTCTCTGCCTAATTTCAGCTGGCTTTTCCTCAGGATATTATCTGAATCAATCAGCTTCAACACTATTTCTTAATAACCTCAGAGATTCCAAGAACTAATTGATTTTCTTTACTAGCCACCAGGTGGCAATCATAAACTTCCATAAACTTAGTCTGCTCTATCAACTCTTCTGAAGCAGGCCCTGCAGAGAGAATATGCTGTAAGCAGAAAGCAGAAACAGGTATCTCCATGGTGACTATGATACTGTGTTGTTTGTCATGGGTGAAACGAGATGAAACCGCGTTCATGCTTCTAAATTACGTATTTCATCTCATTAAGTCCTGAGCAGATAACCTTGAAAAAAATGTGTTCTGCTGAAAGATGTACTTTGTCTCTCAAAGAGCCTGCTGATAGCTTATTATCCATGTGGCATTTTCAGCCTTCCGGACAGTGACCACAGTGAACATTCCTGAAAAAAATCGATATGGTTTTTTAAATTGCCTTTTCTACCCAAGTAAAACCTAATAATAATTTGGCTTAAGTATTTGATTTTTCTCTCTCTTATCAGGGCTTTGAGTGAGGCACTGCAAAGCTATGGCAGGCAGAGAAAGAGATTCTGCACTTTCCCTCTCTGTATAATTTGGCTTTTAAAGCACTGAGAGCCCTTCAAGAGAATCTAGATTTTCAACATCGTTAAGTACTCTGAAAACTGAAGATGGAAAGCTCGGGTCTGCATGTGTGTCTTATTTTGAACATTCCTGTTGAGAGAGATATAGCTAGACATCAGCAGATGGGTTTTTTTCAAAAGTGTTTTAAGATCTTAAACCCCACTGACTTTTGATTTTCATTTTGTTTTTCTTCCAGGTGTATTGCTCTTAGATGTTTACCTGTAGGTCTTTCAGTCTTAGCTCCCATATCATTGGATTCACTTGAAACTGTCTTCTACTTAGTTGCATTACAGCTAACTGGAAAACAAAACAACAAAAGAGAGATGTAAAGAATACATTGATTTTACTTAATCTGGTGAGAATAATGTATTTTGATTACGCTACACTTTGTTTTGTCTTTTAAAAAATGGCATAAAGCTCAAAAAAAAGAAAAACTATGAAAATAGTTCAAGACACAATAAGAATATCTGGAAAAGTTGAATAATTAAAAGCAATGATAGAAGTCACAGGAAAACAAGAAAAAAAAAAAGAAGGAAAGAGCAGTTTAAGAACTGTTCTAAGCCCTGATATTAGTTGTAGGAAAAAAATCCACCCTCCAATAGACTTGAAGGACATCAGATTCAGAGCAAGGAAACAAAATACTTTGGTACCCAGTCTCCTGCTTGCTGGTGAAAATTACTTTCAGAAACAACAGTGTTAAGAGGACATGAAAAAACAGTAATAATTAAATCATCTCAATCAACTCGAGGTAGCACAAAGACAAGACAGAGCCTTATAGACTGATACTTTTTTTGCCTTAATTATTTACCATTTTCTATTTTAAGTGTTCTTAAATATTTTTCTGGAGCATTTGTTAGGCGCAAAGTAGGAAACTGGCAGTCTAGGTGTGTGATTTGATATAGAAATTCCTGTGATGATGCAGTCTGTTGCTTTCTTGGGCTTTTTACTGCTCTCCAACACACGCACACAATTTTGTGTGTTTTCCTCGTCCCTGAGCAAAGCCAAATTTCAAAAGTCAACCACATTTCCATTACAGTTTTAAATTCCCCTCTGTCATTCAGAGATAAGCTACATTTCATTTCTTGTAGTAAAATCCAGAAGAAGTACAAAGGGTTATCATCACTACATGAAAAGCAAAATCAGGTAATTTCTGATTTAAAAAGAGAGAGTCTATCTCCATGCAGTCACCATGAAAAATACAAGGACTATCTAGGTTCATGAATCTGAGACATTTTTCCCTGCTGATAACTTGCTGTTCTCTGTAGGAGAGGTTAGATGGCAGTGTTGTTACACTATTCGAAGCAACCACTCGTTTCCGGTTTTGTCAGAAACCATCACTTCAATCCAACATTACAAAGTCAAAGCATAATTACCAGTAATGCTCCCCCTCTCTTGAGCAATGCCATCAGGGTATATCCTGCAAATGAATGGAAACTGTTAATTATAATTATATTAGACACCCATATTGTACATTTCAGCAGTGCCGGCGTCGTCTTTGGATCTTTGTTTATCATTACACAGGAGATATTAAAGTAAAAGGATGGAGACCACAGTGACAACACTCCTTTATAGTATGAAAATTATGCATCCTATTTCATTAACAGCTCAGCCCAATAATTTAAAAGCGCTTTTAATTGGATTATTCTGTGTCCATATTTTACACATATGTCATGAAAAAAAAGAAGAGAATGTTTAATTAATCCTTTTTTTTAGATTGTTTGCAATCTAATTAAGATGTTTGCTTTCATTGTGAAAGCAATAATATTTCATATTTATTTTGCCTTGAAACATATATCTTCATTTTCAACCCAACCTCCAGGGAACTATTTCAAGTAAAGCTATAGTATGTGTACAGTACAAAATCCTGTCTCTGAAGAAACTGGGGAATAGCATGTATTTTCTTAGCTCTTCATCCTTTCTTCTTCACACCAATTTTCCTAACAGTGTTTTCCTTTTCACAAAAACCCTAGTTTATTCTTAGCTTCCTGACCTTTCCAGAAAAGACCTGTCATCTTTCGCTTAGCATTTTATTTAGCTGATCTTCTGCAAACTGTCTGGTGCACCTCCCTGACATTTTTCAGCTATGCTATCCTGACTGCTGCACTGACTCTGCAGGTGTGTTACTTTCTTCAAACTTCTGCTGAGTCTTCCTAGAACTTGCTTGAAATCAGTGTTAGGAAAGTATCCCTTTAAGCACCCACAAACACATTCATTTGTACTACTTTAGCTGAGTTAGTTTGACAAAATTACTGCAATGCAACCCTCTGCAGTGGTGATGCAATTGTACTGCTGTAGAAGACCTCCTGTTGGCTGTAAATGTTCATCTTTTCCAGCTATAGCAGGGCTGAGTGAGCTGTTAAAGCCTGCAGTAGATCCTTACTTAGGTCCTAGCAAGCATCTCTACCAGTGTTTTCTCCATCTGAAAGTCAGCTTCCACAGTTCCAAAATGTTCCATGCAAAATGAGCCAAATCTGTAATGAATTGCACATCATTTTGAACTGATTAAACCATTAGGCATGCAACTTTTTTCTAATCAGACCAGGATCATAAACCGGAAAAGAGCTATCTCACAAAAGTGCAATATACAGGTGCCAGGACTCAGCTTTTCCTCACTGTAACCAACAGAAGGTTGTTGAAATAGCCTTTTACTGTCCTAAATCATACTGCTAAATAGCTGGCTGCTCATACCCATTGCAGTAGACCATTTAAGCACCACACAGATATTTCTCCTTGAAAGGCAATGCCAGGGTATCTTTTTTTTTTTCCCTAGTATGACTTTCCAGTCTTCCTCAAACGTAAGTTGGTCTTCTACCAGGCTTTCTGCCATGTGGCCAGTAGTCTGGAAGCTGCAGGAGCTGCAAGGCAAGCTGAGGTACTCAGGGCTGCTGGGGACTGTGTGTACAGGAGAGGACCTTGAAGACATCACTGGAGGCAGCGTTCCTTGGGCTCCTCAGGTTACCAGCACTGCAAGAGCTTTCCATGAAGAGTGCCCATGGAGGAAGAAATCATAAAGCCAGCTGTTAATGAAACAGATTTTTCCTAAGAAACCTTCTTGGATCCAGTTGGGATATTAGAAGAATTTGACATGTTTTGGTGGAACATTTGAAATGTTGTTAAATGTGCATTTCCCAGTGGAAGGTTCCCAGACAGCTGTCATAAATTCAGGACAAAAGAGATAAACAAACAACTGAAGACATCATAACCATTCTCTTCTGTTCTTTGCATTAATGCCTCAGAAACTCATTTGCAATATAATCCTGAGTGTATTCACTTGAGTGTATCTGACTCAGAGACAATTCTGTTGACACTTTGCCAGTCTTCAGATAGAAATCATCTTCCAGAAGAAGTGATAGAGATTCTGCATGAATATATGATGAATATACCTTCATTCATCTTCAACACCCAGGCAGAGTATCTATTATATATCTATTCTCCACATAAGCAATTACTCATAAGCAATTATTAGATCAATGTTGACATTGCCATATATTCAGGGTCAGCTCACATGTCCTTGACATGTTTCAGGGAGTTATATATGTCGATCTTCATGTATGCAGCTCTCAAGAAAACTAATTATGAAACAGAATTGACAATAGCATACTTATGCCTGATCATTATGGAAGATCTTACTCCATCATCTTTGAGGTCGGTATTGTGGCCTGACATAGTCATCCAGAGTTTCTTAGGGAGAGAACTAGAAACTTCAAGTGACATGTCACCCTAAAGTTCTCATGGTACGAACACCTAAGAGAGGTAAGACAAACTAAGCCTAAGAATGATTCTTTCTTTTGCTGAATAGAAACAAATCTTGAGCAAATGGTCAAACTTGGACATAAAACTTTGGGAGACTTAAAATTAGATGAATTGTACTCTAGTCTGTTATCATCATATAGACAATCAAGGTCTCTCTCTCTCACACAAAAATATTTCATTCAACTTACTAAGAGGCCATCCTGGCTACATATTAACCTATCAAATATAATTTTGATACTGACTTCTTTGATCCCAATGTAACCTCTTTATCAAAAGCTGGTCATATAGTGTCCCATTAACATATTATAATGCAAGGCCATTCCACACGTCTCATTTAAAGTCAAGTTTCAGTTCAAAGGTTTTTGTTCTCTTATTTAAAGCTCTCCAGGAAAGAGTGACCTAAAAACATTTACATTTATTTAGGGCAACCATTTTTCACTTGAACATGAAAATCTGTCAATAGGAAGACAATTGAAAGTAAAAAATAAATTCACACTGAATTCTCCATAGGAGAGATATCACATTTGTACAGTAACTTCATGGCCAGCTCAGAAGGTTGTTGGAGCTCCCAGTCAATCCCACAGGACTTCATGATAACTTTGCTATCACTTTGTCTCACCATCTGTGACATGTATGCATATACCACAAATCTGTATTTGAAAGTCAAGGCAAGTAGATGTAGATACAGGTAATTCATTTCAGTACACACAAGCCTCAGATTTTTATTATTCTCAGTAACATCATACATTGAAAAATAGACATTCAGAATTTTAATTTATTTTCACACAAAAAAGATTAAAAATAACCTCCATCTCTCTTCAGGTATATAGGAAACAGGGAGACTACAATTAACGATATGTCCGCCAAAACCTTGTGAGCTTTTCCAACTGAGTTATTCTTGAGGTCATATAAACAGAGAAAGACAAACAAAGAAACAGAGAGGGAGAGAACAAGCATACAATATTTATTTATTTATTTTTAAAAGAAAGTTAACAATGGAAAAATGTAAATAATGGACATTCACCACTCCAAGGACTCAAAGAACAGGAAGCCATATACAAGCACCCTGCAAACAAAAAAAAAATTGATAGCAGTTGGTTTAGATTAGCTCTGTATTTAAGTCAAATTATTTTTCTAACATAATCCAACAGAAAAAGAAGGATTCCCTATAAAGATGTATGGTAAGCAGATGCAAGGCCATTAGAGATCTTGAAACTGAAGAGATTCATTTAGAGTGATTATTAGATATTTTGCATTTATGATTTTCCTTACAACATTCTTTTGTTTCATGCAAGTCATCCATCATTTTTCTATGGGAAAATATAGCTTTTAATTTTTTTTTTCACTTAGCAACTCATGTTTGAAAGGCAGAAAAATAAAGCAGAAACGCTTGTTATGTTATTTTCTTTATTCAAAATTTTCTCAGTATTTCCTCATTTTATTTTGGGCCCTAGTTACTCCCCTGTAAGGCTACTGCAAGTGTATTGCAGAGAGATATTTCACTTTGTCAAAATAAGAGCATAACCTCAGAGAGGGCATTGTTTTAAGATACACCAGAGTTCACATTTGGGAAGCTAATACAGGGTCCTACTAGGGAAGCCATATGTGAATCCTATTATGATGCATGTAAGGACACAGATCTACTAGAGGTGAACCAGCATGCCTTGGTCCTACTTTAGCTCTCATCCAGCCTAACAATCCCAGTGTTACAGGGGTGATTCAATGGAAAACACACTGAAATACCATCCCTTCCTTTCTCCTACAAATGATACCTTTTTTTTTTCATCATATCCTTTAGTCAGGTCAGTGTGACCTAGCTTTACATGAATGAAAAAACTCTGCTGTGTCAAGTGTTTTTACTAGTCAGGCATTTTTACTAGTCAGGCTAGTAAAAGGCAGATCTCCAGCTTAGGATAATGCAACTACTAAGTTTTCTGAGTGGATCTGGTCTTCCGTATTTGATAAATAAAACAAGTCTTACAGACTTACAGTCTTACAGAGAAGAAAGCTAAACAGAAATTTGCTCATGAAAGATTTCAAATATCCTTGGAGACTGGTTGCGATTAGGCAACTCAGGAGCTCACGTGTGTGTCTGTGTTTATAGCAGGCTACACCACAGTTCAAAACTCCTCTGCAAGTAGATCCTGTCACAACTGTGAACAAGGGCAAGAATGAATATTCTAAACACTTTTAATAAAGCTGCTGTTTCTCTCCTTGTTTCAAACTTTGTCTTTTAACTTGGGAGTGTCCCATTCCTCTCAGTTTCTAATTTGCCCATGGCTGCTACAGTTGGTCAGCCTCCCTAGTCTAGATTACCTCTACTCCTGCAAGACCTCTCAAGAAACCCTTTTTTCTACTGCCTAGTGTGTTTGTATTAAACAATGTAATGAGGCATATTGTAGTAAACAATTTGACCAGAATAACAGAGTAATTGGGGATGGAGTTAGGAGAAAATCTTGCTTTAGAGCTCCTACATTTTAAACAGACATAGTTTTTATCTTTTTTTCTGTCTTTTTTTTAATGGCTCGTTGAATCTCCAGAGCTTTCCTCCCTTCATCTGATCAGCTGGGTAATTTAATTTAGTAGTGAAGAAAAAAACATCCAATTGGGTGCTGCTTTGTTTACTTGATTGCATTTTTCAATGCAAAATGAAACTAACTCACTGAAGAGCTCTGGAAGAGAGTGTAGGGCAGGAAGAATGCGGAACTTTAAAAGCTGTTGTTATTTTTTTCATTCTTCCACTTCAGATATTAAGTAGCTCTCAGTTGTATTTGTCAAGATAAAATAAACCTGACAAGAAGGCAGGGTGAGAGAAATACAGCTGTACATATGTGAAGAAGACAAAGTCATCAAAAAGAGAATTCAGAATTGACAAAAAAGTGATCATGGAATAAAAAGAGACTTCTTCCCTTATATTATAAGCTAAAAAGAAAAATAAAAACCACCTCACAAATGCATTGCACTTTACAAGTTACTGTTTAATAAAACTGTTTCAAGACATTCAAGAGTGAATGATTCTACAAAATCTTTTGTGTTGCCAATAGTAACTGATTTCAGGATTTGAACCTCAGGTCTTTATGAACTCTGCAATAATGAAAAAAAATGTGGGAAGGTCTAAAATCAAAGGTCAAATACAACTCTCAAAATATATTTTTTTGAACTATCAGATAACGAAAGTTGACCATCTAGTAAAATAAGGGTAAGGTCATGCCCATTACAGCACAAAAGGTATAGGCAGAGACAGCAGATCAGTGTACAGGCAACAGCCTCTGTATGTCAGTTTGATTTGGTGCCCAAGTCAGGGACAGGTCTTTGTGACCAGCTGATGTCAGAGGGTGAGGAGCAGTGAAGATGGACCACCAAATTTAGCCTCCTTCTTAAACCGTAAAATCAGCCAACCCATCCTGCCAAGCTCTGAGCCAAGAGGCTTTCAGGAAGAAGGGTTGAAGCCTCTGCACCTATAAGGAGCCTGGCAGCTAAAGTGAGGCAGGTTAACTCCCTATAGAAGTATAAAGTTTAATAGAAATATACTTGGTCATGCAAGTGAGGTATGAAGCGAGCAAGAGTGTTAACCAACCTGTGTTGTAGCAAAGGCTGCTTAAACTAAACCCTAGAGCACAGAGCTTCTTAGATGGAAGAGGATGGCAAAGAGGAAATGATGTGACAAATGACTGGCACCACAAACGTGTAGGAAAGGATGTTTTTCCTTTGCTTGCTTACCATGCACAAAACTTTTTCACTGCTCTTATGCAAGGAAAGTTTTTGTTTACCTCCTAAATTCCCTAGCTCTGTGTCTACTCTTCCAAGATCAAGCAGCTGGAAGTGACTTTGTCCCATCTTGCAAAATGAGCTCAGAAATCCAGGCAGTAACATTGATTTCTGGAAAGAATGTCAGGCCCAATTTTCCATCTGTCTTGAAAATTCCTTTGGCAAAAAATGGCCAGAAATGGACAAGACATACAAAGGGACCATCACAACATAATTACCTGGTTCTTTTGTGCTGTTGGCAACAGCCAGAGACTGAAATCTGACTTTCCTGAAATTTTGGTCTGATTCAAGACATCCATCCTTGTATATTTATATGACAGCTCAAGTCTCAAGTTAAAATGACACTTTAAGCCTAGGAATATTCCCAGTAACTTCAGAGAGATCTGTACTACTGCATTAATATTGTGCTTTTTCATTTCTGTGGTTGAGTCAGGCAGTCAGTGGTTCCAGCTGTAGAGATATTGTGTATGGGAATATGGAATTTAAAAACACTATTCCTTGAAAACTGGAAAAAGAAATTCCTGGGAGAAATACAGAGAAATGGTCCTAATGGTTGGGGATTTGGTTAGGAAAGCTAAATCCCTGACAGAAGTAAATCTGGCCAAGGACATCAAGGGTAACAAAAAAATGTTTGTTTATGCATCTATATGCATTATCAACAAAAGACAGAGTAGGGAAAATGTGGGTCCTGTCTGGAAGACTATGGGAGATCCGTTTTCCCAGGACATGGAGAAGGCTGAGGTACTCAATGACTTTTTTTTTCAGTCTTCACCAGCAACTGCTCCAGTCACACTGCCCAAGTCACAGAAGGTAAAAGAGGAATTGGGAGAATGAAGAACTGCCCACTCTAGGAGACAGGGCTCAAGAACATCTAAGGAACCCGAAGGTGCACAGGTCCATAGGTCCCGAGGGAAATAGCCAACAAAATGCTATTAAGATCCTATCCTCTGACAAATGGCTAAGCCACTATCCATCATATTTGAGAAGTTGCGGCAGTCTAGTGAGGTTCACGCTCTCTGGTAAATACTACCTGTTACATCCCTGAGTCATGTACAACATCTTATTGAACATTGTTTCTCATTTCACATGGATGCTGCAATGTCCTTAGTTAGATCCATCAGGTTATGAGAAATTAAATACTTGAAAAGAAATGCAGTAGGTTCCAATGCTCAATTCTTAACCTCTCATGAAATTCATTTATATTCCAGATGAAGAATTCTCCATTTATCATGAGAACTAATAGGCTTATAAATTCATTAATTTTGGATAAGCTTCTTTTTTCCCTAGCAAGTTAATAAACACAGTTTTCAGTTAGATTTCTGTCTTTCTTTAAGCAGATAGGAAAGAGCTGGTTCCATTACATTTTGTCTCAATTTAATCCCTCACTGTTACAAGAAGTGGAAAATGCAATTAAATGCACTTCTGAAACCTTTCCCTAGAGTGCTGTTTACAATATTGCCTGCATTAAGCAGTCCATGTGAGATGATATATCTCCGCTCTTCCATATTCATGATAGCCTTAAGAAACTTCAAAAAATATATATATTTATTTTTAGTTAAAGAACATACACTCCACAAACAACAAAATCAATCCAAACTAAATAAAAACAGCCCCCTCACCTTTTAGTAGAAAAAGATGTTTATGAAGAAATGATAATGTCAGACATGGATTCCTGGCAGATTTATAAGCAGACCATTGTCAAATGTGCCTTAATTTTTGTTCTCATGCTGTTTTCTCACTTCCACAAACCAAGACGTCTCTAAACTTCCAGATTTCTTCAGTTAACTCCATAGAAATTTCATATGCATGTAATTTTTCCTGTTTATCCATTCTAAGCAACAAAAAGAAAGCTGATAGCTTTGACAATAGATATGCCCTAAAAATGTTATCTCCTAATGCAAACTGTGCCTAGATAAGCACGGTGGGATATATCTGTATCCCCCTGTATCTGTAGGCTTCTACATCCAAGGTCATCATCTAAGCTCTTTTCTTAGTTATTGGGGGCAAATAACCAGGGGTTTTTAATGATTGACCCATCTGACTTGTTCAAGACTTGTATCCTAGGGTGGGATGAGTTACAACTTTGTGTTGAACAGTTACCTTCCTAAACTGTCCAGTGTTTGCAATGGTGTGGTTAACCCCCCAAAATCACTAGCTTTTTTTAAAATCTTCTAATTGAAAACTGTCAGAAAACACAGAATTGGAATTCTAATAAGTTACATATAAGTTTATCAAATAACTTTTGAAGCACAGAGGAAGTGAGAATGGTCACAGCAATAAAAGATTACATGCAAGTAAAAAGGTTAAAAAAGAAAAAAATCACTCAATACAAAAGCATCACAAATGGTCTAATACATTGCTGTAAAGTTTCTAGAAGAATATTCAACCAAGGCTCTTAAAAAAGGAAAATCCTAGGGTTTGTTTTTTTCTAGGATAAGAAGTGCTCTTACAGACTGGCAAGCAATCTATAAATAGGATACAAAGGACAAGAATGCACATTCAATATCCAGAACAATGGCATGCATAAGCAGCTTTACTCCAAACCTGGCCTAGCATTTCTATAACCTGAAATAATCTTAAATATCCTGGGGAAAAAAAAAACAGGGTGTAAAAGTTGCAGATGACAAAGAATAATTTCAAAACTTGGTTATAAAATTTAAAGTGAGAAGTCAAAGAAGATTTCATAATATGTGCTGAAGTAGGTAGCAAAATAACACCTGAAACTCAGCATCAGTGAGCAGAAAGTGCCTCACGTGGAAAAGTATGGCTATAAAAACATCTGTGTAATGGCAAGCTCTAAATTTGATATTACTTACTCAGAAAAGCATAACATTGTCACAGTATATCACTCCCAAAAATATCAACCTGGTAGCCAGGAGAAGAGGCAAAATGATAGAACATAAAGAATTATGAAGGAAGGAGTTGGAAACAAAGTAGAAGTTTTACTGTCATTTTGCTATTGTATAAATCTATTTTAAGTCTCTATCTATGAATACTGCATGAAATTCTTGTTGCTGTCTCTCAGATTTAGAGAGAAATTGGAAAGGGTACAAATAATGAAGACAACACATTGACAGAGGTTAGGAAGATTACTTATCTTCTGGTTAGAAAAAACCAATACAGTCGTAGCGTAGATACCAGTTAAATCACACATGACAAGGAAAAACTACTAAGAAATGACTATTTACTGTCCCTCACCACGCAAAACTGAAGAGAAGCACCTACTGATATCATTGTGCAGATATCACAAAAGAGAAATGACCTTTCAGAGGGGACAATTAAGCTGGAGAAGAGAGTGGAAGCTGTAGTGCAAGAGCTTACCAAATGAGATTGAGTATATTGGAAGAGGACCCAAAACAATGGTCAAAATTGAATTTTTGTCCTAGTTTCTGGTTTTACCTGGAAAGTATAAAGATACATAAAGGAAAAGTATTTGTTCTTTTCCTAGACATTTTTCCCAAATATCTACTACTGGCCATCTCTGGAGACAAGATGCTGAGTTTTCCAGACTCAGGACCCAGTTGGTATAATTCTTGTGTTCTTAAAAAGAAATATTTAGAAAGTGATGTCTAACATCACTAGTTAGACAGTTTAGAACTGGTGTCTTATTTAACAATTATCTTCTCAATCTCCTCATCCAAATGAAATGTCTACCTCATTCTGGTTGCCTGGCTAGGGATAATTCACTCCCAAAAAAGAATTATTATAACATATGACTTAAAAATTTTCAACAAGATTTCTTTATTCTAGTCTCTAAGTTGTTATGGCTGATATGTTTCTTTGACAGCTGAAAGTGGAATGAGAAAAAAGTAGAAAATTTAAAATTGTTGGTGTTTTGCAGAGCAGGGTTCTAGTTTTGGTGACAAAATTTGAAAGTTGAATATTTTAACAGTACAGAGACAGCTTACTTTTCTGAAGGTGCATTTGTAAGGCATAACCAAAGCATGCAAATCAGTGTGTTGCAGTCCCTCCAACATAAATTGAAATTAAATAATATGCATTTTTACATTTAAATTAGTTCAGGTTGTAATCATGTGAGATCTTGCACTGGCTTCCAGGAAGAGAGGTAGTAGTCATACCTTCCTTTTTTTTTTTCTTTGTTTTTTTTTTTTAAACTACAGTATGGGTATATGCTTTCCTGGTCACCCAGATATTTATTACCTCCGCTTATTTAGCCTTGATCCCTGTTTGGGTTAGGTTGCCAAGCAACTTGTATAGTCTACCTGATAGACTTTTATAGATTCAGGGTCACAGAGAGATATTTAATCCCTGACTCTTTCAAGAACTTGATAAAAGCTATTAAATTTATTTCTGAAGTCTTTCATATCCTTTTGGAAGAATATGGAAGATTTTTTAAACAGTCTGAGAAAGTGAAGCTTCTGATCTAGTAGCAGGTAAATATGAAATAAAGGAAAAATCATGCTGTACATATTTTTTCCCTGAAGGGACCCATATGCACAAAATTTCTGCCTTGGAATAGCTGTGTAAAGTGCATTTTTGCTCTCTTTTCTGGCATATCATGTCCTTTGATCCATGAAATGTAACAGAGAATTAAGAAGACTGTTCAATAGGAGGGTTTCTGTGAACCCTTGAGTGTGTTCTCAGGTTTTTCTGCTTTTCAGGCCAGACTTCCTATATTTTGAGTCTGTTCTGTTGTTAAGAGAGAAAAAGAAAGAATTTCCTGATGAGAATAAATTGAAACTAATTTTGTCTTCTCTTAAATTTCAAATGTCTTTCTGTGTCATAAATTGTTGTAATATTTTGAAAGAGATTGGAACACAAGCATTCACAATAGAAAGTTAGTACTGTACCATAAATAGGATGGGGAATGGTACCTGAAAAACACTCCCACAAGGAAAGGAAAGTGTACAATTTTAAGCTATTGCACGCATAAGATCGGTAGGAGATTTTCCAGAAAAATAATTTTGGGTGGGTTGAAAATGAAAGCACAGCAGGGTCATCTATCCTCCTGGCACTTGAGAAATACCTTGCAATATACAGTTCAATTCCCTTCCAATTGTTCAGCTGTCTATATCATTAACCCCGCAGCCAAGAAAGTAAACAGGCCAGCAGTTCTAAGACTGCCATTCAGTGCCACAAGGAATTCAGACTCATGTTCCTACAATTATCTCCACTGCTAACGATTTGGAAGAGGAGTGTATTTACACGTTTGGGTTGCTAATACTTGAAGGCAGAAGGATTGGTGGTCTTTCTATTGCTAAATTGAAATAGACTCAGTTTTCAATAAATTTTTGCATGTATATTTGATGGGTTTGATTTTAGTCTTAATTTTTAGCAGACTAAAAGCAGGAGGTTGTGTTTTGTATCTTTCTTTGGCTTTTTGGTTTCTCTGTTTTTATCACAAAGTAAAACAGAGTGTGTTGAATGCTGTGCAGAAGGACGAGGCTTGTAAAAGAGCTTTTCTGCAGGAAACTTTGTTTGAATAAGAATTAATTGACTCAATCAGTCAACATTTTGGCAAGTGAAAAAAAAAAAGACTAAATAATACCTCATCATTCCTATATAATAAGAGACCAGAGAGACTTATTTGTTAGGGATCAAGAGATCCTGGATGCAGATATTTACTCTGCAGTTTGCAGCAGTCTATTGTATAAGAAATTGTACACCAATTGTCTCACATCCTATTTTGGAATTATTCCTACAAATAAGGTTAAATATGTTCTAGGGATGTTTGTCAGATCTTCACTTTGTCACTAGGTACAATTTATTCTAGCAGTTGTTAATGAATGAATTCTTTGTATGGCTAATGGGGAATCAGGAAAGATTAGGGAAGAGGAAAGAAACAAAACAAACACCACCTTGCTTTCTTGCTATGTAAACACACATCTTTCTTGGTGTGTGGATGTTTCCTCTTCCCTCTGCCTGCACTAACCTGCAACCTGACTGCTGAGGCAGTTTCTTGAAGCATGAAAGTGTCAGGCTTGTGACCATCTCTTTCCCCATTCCCACGGGACTACTGTAACCTCTTGGTACTTAAACTGAGGATAAATCAACCTTTTCTGGTGATGTTTTAAAAAAAGCTGTGGCAACTACAAACAGATTCTGTGAAGAACTCATTCTCACAGGCCGTACAGCAGTCGTTCCCAGAAAAGCCTCACAGGGTGCTCAGGCAGAACGGTATCTTGTTTCTTAATTCCTGTCTTAGGCAGGCGTTACAAATGCAGTCACAGAGGTAGTGTCATACAGCTTCTCTAAGTATTTTAATGTAAAATGTCAGGTACCTCCTTAGTAGTCAAGGGCTGAGACAGATTGTGCAGAATCTTCAGTGTGGATTTTAGTGTAGCTGTTCTTTGACTGAGTCAGAGTTTAAAGTTTAGATTCACTGCAACTAGTGTTGGCTGGCTAGATTGTTGACATTTTTAGTTTCCACAGTCAGCGGTGAAAGGCAAGGAAGCCACTCCAGGAAAGCAATTAATTTAGCTGTAAATTAAGCTGGATTAATTGTTTTCTGGAATTTCACTCCACCAGCTAGAGAGAAAGCCAATACCTCTCAGGTTGGAGTCCTTGATTTTGGAAGACTGAAATCTAGAGAGATTAAACTAGAAAATGAGGGTCTTCAGATTGGATTTGAGCCAGTGAAATGTATATTTTATCCTATATTTTGTTAAGTATATAACATTTATAAGATAAAGAAAGCAGTCACCATCTCAAAACGCTGTGGTTTGGAGGGCTTCTTGCAGTCTGAGGTCATTCTAGTGTGTGAACATTTACTGACAAGCAGAAGTTTAAAACCACAGATATAGGCACAAATGAAAATTTCCATTGTATTTTCAGTCTAACTAGAAGAAAAGACATTTTCATAATCTATCTAGAATTCAGTTCTTTTGACATTTTTATTTCTGTTTTGCAGGTGTGTCAAGCCCTAAGCTTTTCTCGTGAGCATTTTGCATAGTTATTGAATGTAATTTCTGACTGTGGAGACATTTGCCAATGTGAAGGCTTTCTTAAAAGTGGACTTTTCCACTCAGTTAATGGGGAAATGGGAGTTGTGGTTTTGAGTGATATTTGTTATGGTACACCTCAAGGTCCTACTTCAGTGTGTGCTAAAGTTCCTTTCCTACCAAATCACTTCTCTGTCACAGACAGGTCACATGGATGTTGCTGGAGAGAAGAATGTTCACAAAATATTTCATCCCAAAAGGCAAAACACATTGCACAAAGGGCTTTGCATGCACACCTGTGAATTTGGGAGTTCAGATGCAGCTGTTAAATATCACAATATTATATTTAATGAGGGAAATTTCCATCTTCCAATTTTAAGTACCTGTATAACTTCCACATTTCATATCTCTTTCTTTTTATTTTGATTTTCTTAAAGATATCTCCTTTCTATTTCACCATCTTCCTTTCTTTGCTCTTTGCACAGATCATCCTTTATATTTCTTTCTCTTGTGCTTTCGGTTTTCATCTGACTCAAGCATTTTTACAAACTGCTGCCCTCCACAGAGGCTGCTAAATGGATAGTATTATTGCCAGGTGGCAGAAAATTGAGAAATGATGTGAAATGCACAGAATCCATTATTTTATACTGCCCGTGATTTTCCAGTGATCTTGACTACAGCTTCAACTAACAAAAATGCAGTGATTACACTTGCTGCTTTTTTACAGAAGAAAGATTTCTGGGGCTCTGTAACATGCTCTCTAGAATAAACTATCACTCACTTTTAAAAATGGAAGTAATTCCCTGTCTGCATAATATATGTGGGCATTCTGAGTATATAATTTTAGCATAGATCTGTTAATTTTCACTGTCATTCTGAATTGCCCAGTGTGGATTGCAAGACATGAGAACTGACTTCCTATCTGCGTCACTCTGAAGTGAGTAGTTATTGCAAGTGACTGTTCCATATTCATATTCTTGATAGTGAAATTGTCTAACAGTGTAGCACAACTCACACAGTAAATCAAATTTTGGGTGAGGAAAGAAGAAAAGAGCTCTTCTCAAAAAAAAATCCTCAAAATGTATGAGAATGAAAATATAAATATTCCACATTTGGGAGTAGTACCTAAGTTTTGGGTGAGTTCATGAAATCTAATTTTGTCTCTCACATTGAACCTCATTCAGTCGGTGAAAGTTTGTAAGGAGGATGCAATTTCACAGTTGATTTAAGTCAGCTTAGGAGAAGTAGTCTCACCTTCCTGCCCTTGGTTATGTCTTCCTACCTCTTTTCTTATACTATTGCTAGCAGTCATGAGACTACACTGTTAGCTGAATGGGGATCTGATCCAGTGGCAAATTTCACACACACACACAAAGAAGTGGACAGATAGGTTTCATAGGGATAATTTTCAGCTGGATTGGTTGACTAATCTGGCTGACCATACTAATACTAGAGCTCACGCAAGAAAAAGATCAAGAATGATGAAGTAGAAGAAAACACCCTTTGAATGTCACATACACACACATGTATATGAGTTTTCAGTTCAATCACCTTATCTAAAAGAAAACGTCCATCAGCCTTCAGGTCCAAATGGAGTTACTCCTAGACCAGGTCCATTCCAAAACAGTGGGAAGCAACATGTTTCTATTTCACTATACTTCTTCATCTGCTGGTGAATATTCCAAGACTATTGCCTATCTACAAACTTTTTTTTTTACAAACATGCTGTAAGGTCTGTAATTTATTACAGCATTATTTTCTAGACACAGTAAGTTATATTAGTCATCTCATTCACCTGTGAAAGATCATTCAGAAGGTGAAAGACCTTAGAGATATGGCAAGCATTATTCTAACAAATGGAGATGAACAGCACAGTATAAATCATGTTTGTGGGCTGGATGAAATGTTCAGTGGTGAATCTAAACATCATTTATCAGAAGGGAAATTTTGTGAAACACCAAACTTCACTCCACAGGTAAACTTTTCAGACAGCCTTTTGTACCCAGTCTTATAACTGTCAGATCTGTTCTTGGCCAGAATGTCTTGGTGTTAATCAAATTTTCACATTATTTTTTTTGCCTCTTTCTGTGTATGTAATTGCAGTTTTATGTGCCTATGTCTAATATTTCTGGGCTTTTTTTCCTGTTTAGTGATTATTGTCATAAAAATAACAAAAGAAGATATTGCACTAGTATGACAAATGCAGAACTGGTCTCTCAGTGGCTTCCTGGCTTCTGGTCTTCGGGAAAGAGTGTTATATTGTAACAAAACTTATACACATAGGAACATCCTATATAAACAATGTAATATGTATATTAGATAAGATTTTGAATGTGAATGTGCACCCTCGTGGAAATGCAACTCCACTGAAATAAACAGCTAGTTCAGATATGCATTTAGGGACATACTTATTAACAAAAACACAATTGTCTAATCAAAATACTAAATGTCAGGAAAACTTACTTGTGGCAGTTATATTGGTCCACATCCTATTGTCCCTATCCTCTATGTATGTTTGTGGATGTTTCTGACATGATGTGACTCCATGCCATTTCAGTCATCATCTGGAGAATAATGCCCAATTTCACCTTAACATGTTATAAATTAAAAACTATAAATGTAAATTTTTCATAATCTTATCAATATACTTTAGGATGAAGTAAGAATTGAAAAAAATTGCAAGAAGGAAGTGTTTTTCTGATTTGATATGTTTCTTTTGGTGACAGGACTAGCTCAGATATTTTTGTTTCTTCATATTCTGTGTAGAAACAACTACATATATTTCACTTCTTTTAGGTACATTTAAATGCCATGGTATCTGAAAAGTCTTGATTGTAATGCACACTGTAAAATAATTTTCTTTTACTATGGAGACATCTAATTCTTTGATAGGAATTTTAAGACTGAAGTCTTTCTTTAAAATCCAAACTCTTGCTTTTAAATGTTTGTTGCAGGTTTGCAGGGCTGGTAACTTAGAGTTGCATGTTTTTCTTCCTGGGAAAAGACGACCTTCCCTATGGTGAAACAGGGTAAAAGGGTCTTCTCCATTTAAGTTGTGTGTTGAATGGATTGGTTGCCAAGCATGAGCTAGAGTCCTGTTAGGTATAAGTGTGATTCTCAAGTAGGTTTAAAATGATGTCAAAAGATGCAATTTTAAAGATGTGGTTTTTTCATGTCTTCTAGCAATAGTGTGATATTTTCCTCACACAAGACATTCTTTACGAATAACACAATTTATCTAAACTACAATATGTCACCCTTTTTAAGGGGTGATGAAGAAACTTTCTTTCTTAGCCTTGGTGGGATCTACAGATAAAAAGTTCAATATAAAGGGGACTGGGAAGAAAATCAAAAGGAACCATTCTGGAGAGAATTTTGTTTCTCACAAATGCATTTTAGAAGAGTATAAGCATTAGAACTAAAGGAGCCTGGTTTTCTATAGTTTCCTGGCTTCAGATTGCTTAAAGTTGATGCCCAAAAAGGTGCTAACCTTGTCCCATCTGTGGGACATTTATAAGGATTCTCTTCCATTTTCTAACATATATTTTCCAGGATGCAATATGTGTGCTCATGGCACTGTTTTTCCCTCAGCTGAGATACCTTCATTTTTTCATACCACTTTGTCAATTTGCAGACAGCTCGACAAAATGAGCTTGCTTGAGACTTCTGTCCCTTTGTTAAAGTGGACTGAAGAGAACTGATTTTAAAAGCTTTTGGGCCAAGGAGAAAGAAGCTCTCACACAAACACTTAAACATGGACATAAACCTCTTCTCCACAGCAAATCTGGCAAGAAATCTTATAATTATTAATATGTGAGTTTGTAAATCAGATCCACTGCAAAATCCTGTGACCCTAACATACATTAAGAGTGGAAGACAAATCCTTAAGGATGGCTCATATTTGCTGAACATTTAAAAATGCTATTTTTTCTTTTTTGAGTTACAAATTATTCCCAACTTTACTGTTTTTCTTTTCCCGGAATCACATACCTCAGAGGATGAACAGAGGCAGACTTGAAGTTCACATCTGTAATATCTGTATCTGCTGTTGAAACTTACTCATGTTTGTCATTAACTCTCTTCCAGTGCTGATGAGATCAAAGAGCCTTATTAGTTGGATTACCTTTCTGATGAACTTGTCAAGCTTATTATTGGCAAAGACTGACTGTGTGTTTTTGCTTTTCTTGCTTTTGCTACTTGCAGAAAGCTTAGCATCATTTTGAAAGCCCTAGTAATAGTACTTTGTTAAAGATTTCTGTGTAAGGATTTGCTCTTAAAAGTTATTATGTTGTCATTCAATCACATGCCTGTTATTTCATTTCATTTCATTTCATTTCATTTCATTTCATTTCATTTCATTTCAATTATTTCATTTCATTTCTTTAAAAAATATTATAACAGAAGCACATGTAGAATACATTCTGCATGTTCACAGTATGAGGTTGATACTTTTAAATCCTGAAGGCCTATTTCATGATCTGTGATATATATACTAGTAATTAACTTGATTCATCTGCTTTCAAAACAATCCTCCCTCAGATAGGAGAGCTTTCACTCTCCAACTCAGTAACACTAGAGTAAATTATTTCCTCACTGTTCTGTTGTGCTTCAAGCATCCTAAAGTCTGCCTCCATACAGAACGTGGATTCAATGAATGCCTTCTGTTTGAATGAGTTGAATCTTTTGTTCTTTTTTATCATTCACATACAGGCACAGAGGGGTCTCTCCCGATGAAGTAGGTTCTTCAGTGCAGAGGTTTAGTTGAGATAACCTATGCATTCAAGGCTGTGCCCTTTGGAGAAGTCCTTCAGACTGTTTAATGAAGCAAGAACTGGGAAAGTACTTTGTTCTTGCAGCTTCTTATCCATTCTTCAAAACCACAGTGTTTAGCAACACACTAATGAATCCAGTTTATTGCATGGAAATACAGTACTCTTCATCACAGATGCTTTAACAAATAGTATCAATTAACTGAATGTTACAGCAACACGTAAGTGTGAGAAAATGATTTCCAATTACAACATTGCACTTGTGCAGCTGTCTATTGGATGTTGATAAGTGTTTTGAGATAACCTTTAAAGGGAAATTCTACACAGGAAAAATAGTCTGTATTAGAATGGCAGCTGTTAAGTGAACGGATTTCTTCTGCTGTGCTGAAGTGCAAACAAAGCAATATAAATTAATGCAGACTGCTTTTCAGTTCCCAGACTGAATTCGACAAGGGTTATATGTACAAGGAATTTCTTTACACTTGTATACATACAAGCAGAAATTCATGTATGTATATATGAGGAAATTACTGATTCATCATAATTTCAGACTCCTATTTAATCTTTATACTTCTTTGAAGTCCCACTTTAAGGTCAGACTAACTTGAAGTAATAATGCATTTAAGTGCAAGGTTAAAGACTTGGAGATTGTTAGTCTTAAAGTGATATACTTGAAATACTTTTGAAAGAAAGCAGCTTTGGCATCTATAAAACAAAAGAAAGGCATTATAAATCCCTTTGAAAGTTCTAGTGTAAAGAGAAAGCATGTGGTTCTCCAGAAAGAATTTCTTTTTTCAGTGTCTGAGAAAGGTTGTGAAGAAAAACACTAGTCAAGAGAGAATATAGCAGTCATATTCTACCTTATAAACAGCATATTAAATTATCCTATACACAGTATATTAAGTAAATAGTATTACTATTTATTGTTTATTTAACTTCAGGAGTTCACTTTGACCATGTGGTTTTTTGGATGTGGTTAATTCAATATCAGTTCAATATCAGTGATACTACTATTTTATTCTCCATTTCAAAAAATCTGAAATATATTAAACATTTATTTCAACACTTGGCAATACTTTCTTTTGCGGATAGTTGTAAGCATTCATGTACCTATGCACGTGCGTGCAACTACGCATAAACATCAGGTTCTCTCAGCAGACTGAAGCAGCTTCTCCACCGTCTCTGGCAGTGGGTCACTTTGGCTATTATCCTGTTTTTCTCTTGTTCTTTCACGTCTTATCTACCACTGATATGCATGAAGATGGCTTTGAGGTGTTAATCAATAACTGTGAAATGATCAAATATATCTTGTGTGCCCAAAAGAAAATGACATACCTTAGTTACCAGGAAGGAAACATGCAGATTATGGTGGTCTATCTAAAACAGTATCTTCTCTCTGATAATCAGGAATCCGCAGAAAGTTTACAATATATTTATTTGAAGGGACACTACTTTTTTAAAATAACCACTAGTTAGATTATGCCTCAAATCTTATATAGAATTATCTGCTGTAATCCATATCCAAATGAAGGATCATATTTTCATTTTTGAGTATTAACAGGTGTTTGAATTAAATTTTGTCGTATAGCAGTGAGGTGAGTCCTGAATGTCGCTTATTAAAACTTAGTCAAAGAAAAAAAACCTTTTTTTTAACATTCTGCATTTTATTATAAAAATATGTAAACACATTTCTAAAGGAATACAAAAATTATATTTCAATGTTGAAAGATCAGTCTGAAGAAGACAAAAGTGCAGCACAACCCACTTTTTGGGTATCTTCTATTTAGATTTCTTCTTTGAGGACTAGCTATACAAGCATGCTCCAAAGAGCAGACAATGTACTAACTACCTAGAAAATCATTATAAAGAACTCAAATGCTGTTATCTTTCCCAACATTTCTTCTGAAACTTTATCAGTGTTATACAAAGACAGTAAGGCTATACAAACTAACGTTTTAAATACCTCAGTCTGCCTCATAAACCGTCTTAAGATTTGCCCATACCAAACAGTTTGTCACTTTAAGAAATGTCTGAAGTGGACATAGTCCTCTGTGCTTGGACGCAGATATTCTGCTTTAAAACTTTCCAGCCTAGGGAAGGATTTATTTGTTTTGTTTTGAGAGGCGGGAATCATTTCAGTTCAAAAAGCAAAATAACTTACATTTTTAAAGGACACCTTTATGTCAGTAGAATGTTATCTATTTTTCCAGGGGTAACTGTGTTTTCCCCTGCGCTGGATTGTTACAACCCCACATGTGCGAGCGCTTTCTATTTAGCTTAGGCCAGACAGATATTTATTGTTCAACACTCCCATGCAATTTTGGTACCTGCCTGACATACACTATTAGAGGACCATTAAAATTCTTTTGAAGTACTGTTTAAGAGCTTGTGATATGTTAACCTTCACCTTGTTGAATAATAATAATTAATTCCTACTCTTTGTTTCCCACTTCTTAGCTATCTTTCGATACGTGACTGGTTTTGGCTTCTCATCAAATGAGTACTTGATTTCTCAAAAAAATCTCAGGGGAAACTCATAATCTTTAGAAAGTTTATATCAGTTATTAATGCTGTATTTCACTTCAGTGTGTCTT
This sequence comes from Oriolus oriolus, assembly GCA_013400235.1. Lineage (NCBI taxonomy): Eukaryota > Metazoa > Chordata > Aves > Passeriformes > Corvidae > Oriolus > Oriolus oriolus. The sequence goes on along the minus strand of VXBT01006276.1, from coordinate 3,591 downwards.
AATAACAAATGTACAGAAACTTTTCGAGAAGGTGAAAAGTTGGTATTGTACTTTCACTAGCATGATGAACAAAGCGAAAATAAAACAAACCCAAAATCTATCAGGCATTACCTCAGCACCAGTAGAATATCCATGGGAGTTTCACTTTCTGCTCTTTCTAAAGTATAAATATACTCTTGTGAGTTCGAAGAGCATGGAGTAGATAAGGAGCTGTATTCTCATTTTCTCCTCTTCTTAGGTCTTTATGGAAAACTCCTGTCTCTGTATATGCGTTCTTGTCTCTCTTTAGAGACTGGCTTTAGGTGACTTTGTAAATATTCTTCAAACTGTAAATGAAGAGTGAATCCTCCCTGAGGAATACTGTTTCTTTCTTTATGATAGATGAACTGTAGACAATGACTGCATAAAGCTTACCATAATGTCATGGCAGAAAAGTTGGCCCATGAACCTGACCAGGTTTATGTTCTATATTCAAGCATCCCAGTGGCAAGGTTTTTAGTTGACTGAGTCACTGAAGGTCTGATCCATTGTCAGCGAGTCCAAATGGGATGGAGAGCCAGGACAGATGCTCCAGAGCTGTTTTGTTACTTTATCAGTCTCACATACAGAGTTGAGACACAAGAGATGTTACATGCTCACATCGTCACAGGCTTCCAGCAATCTCCTGGTTACAGAGCATTTGTAAAAGCTTTTTAGCCAATAGCATGTTTTTAAAAGTTACAGACAACTGTCTTAACCAATCTTTAACAGCACACATACTATTGCTATAAACAATATTTGCTTGTTTATACCTTATATAACAATGCACAGTATTCCATTATTAGGCTTAATCTTGTCTATCTTGCTTAGCATATTTTTTGCAGATCTAAAAGCTATCCCAGCCAAACCTAGAAACTCTAGCCATTGTTTTAATGTCCTTGCTTGTTGTTTAATTATATCTTCAAATTTTCACAGCCAAAGCTAATTCCTAAACTATTCTGCTTTATTTCTGAAACTTACTTTCATTTCTCACACTTAAGAGCCTTTCTACCTTTTTTCTGTGTTTCCCACAATCCATCTTGTTAAACCTTATATATCTAAAAGATGGATATTTTTTAAATAGTCATCCAGATTCTCTTTAAAATTTATGGGGGTAAAAAAAAAAGATATTTTGAAAGAATTATTCACTTCATTTAAAAGTAAATATTTCAAATACATTACACAAGTCATGCCCTAAAAATGCCTGTTCCTTTTCTTTGGCTGCAGTGCAGGCCTACAAGATTAGGTGCAGTGCTTTAAATAGTAGATCCCTCGAAATATAAGAAATTAAATTCACACTAGAAATCTTGAACAGTGAGGACTGGGCAAATCATGGGACAATTCTGAGAAAACAGATCTATTTATAAGCAAACAAATCTTATTTCAGTTAAAATCTTATTAAAGTTAATTTGTAGTCTGAAAAAAACATCAAAAAGTATTTAATGATGGAAGATGACATATGTATGTACTCAATTTCCTGTGTACAATATAAAGCAAAGTAAGAAAAAAAAGTAAATTTCCAATTGTCTGTTGTTCCATGATCTGCATTTGTTAAGTTATTGCTCTCTGCTTCAAATCTTTTCAGCTCTCATATTAAAAAATGCTCCTCTCAGTGAAAGTAAGCTTTATTTATCACACAGTAAATGCACATATTTAATTCTTAGTCTGAGACGTTCAATCATTGCCATATATTTTATGGAGATTGTTTCAGAGAAAAACACTGTGCACACAAACTGATAATAAACACTCTCTACACAGGAGGGCCAAGGGAAGTTTGTACACCTCTACATTCAATAATTCAGTTAATTTCGTATAGTCACTTGCTGTAACTCAGATTGGAGTTTTTCAACTTCCTTTTTTTTCTGATAATTGCTAAATTTATGCTTTGGTTTTGTTTTAATATTTTTCTTATATCATATTTTATGACCATCAGGTTCCAGCGCACCTTTCAACACTATCAACTAGATAGTGAGTTGCACAAAATGGCAGACTATCAGAAATGTTACCATGCCCTGTTGATATTTCTTTGAGTGATTTAGAGCACAAACTTCACTAAAAGTCTGTAGTCATGTCACTGAGTCATAGCTTGAGTGTTCTTCTATCACTCTCGGTAACATCAATATGTAAAATCATTAAAATCTGTCTTTTTGTTAGTTATTTTATTTTCTTTTATTTTCTGAGCCTTTATCAAGCTGCAAAATATTTCAGTTAGGTAAGTGTGTTGAAATATGGTTCAGGTTGTCAGTCATATCACCTCTGTCTGCAAATCTGAGTCACACAGTCCAGGTTGGGAATCAAAGCTTCTTCTTTTGCCTGTGGAGACAGATATTACTTCGCAACCTATATTCAGCCCAACTATCTTAGGCACTATGATTGGATGTGGGAAATCTTTCACCTGAAAGTGACTCTCTCCCTCTCTTGATGACAGAGTCTAGATGGATAACTCAGACTTAAGGAAATAACACTGATGGTCCTCACTCCATGAAATAATTTAAACTGTGCTTTAAACAAAAGGTATCTTGTTTTTGACTTTCTCACATCTTTCCCCCCCCCCAGTTATCCTTTATTGTTTCAAACTGACAAATTCTTTACAACCAGATATAAACCTATCTTCCCGATAACTATGCAATTCCACTCCACTTAATTAAGCTATATTAATCAATATTAAGCATTACAGAAGCATTACACAAATTATAAAACGCATATTTGAAAAAGAATATTTTTGGACAAAACTATGCATTACATACTATGCATTAATGAGATTTTAACTAGCATTATATTCTATTTTACTTAATTTTTTAGGCAATATAATTGTCATCATCATTTTCATCATCGTTTTCCTCAGTTGAAGATAAATGTTTAATAACACAGAGCAAAGTTAAATTGTACTAAGGAACAGTTAACATAAATTTTCAGTGGCCACCTTAGAAATACAGCACTCAAAAATCTAATAGCGTTATATCATTTAAGAAAAGGTATTTGAGTTTTTTATTTCTTATGACATTTCACAATACTGGTGTTAAGTGATTTCTCCTAAAATACATGTTTTGACAAAAGTAGTTAAATTGTGGACATTTTGAGTTATTCTGATACTTGAAACTAAAAATTGTCTGCCTTATTATTTCTCATCCATCAATTGTTTCATTTGCAGTGACCTTAAAGTTACTCCGGCGTAGTCACCTTGAAGGTGAATTCTAAAACTTTGATTAGCAGCCTGTGGGTTTTTTTTTTTCTCTCTGCTACACTTTTGGCAAGTAAACTAAAACAGAGACATTACTCTTTCAGATGTTGTTATAAGAACATGGTGGGGATTTTACTCTTTATTGAAAGGTAACATCACTGATGGGTAGAAATGAAACAAACTAGGAAAAGTGGATGCTAAATTTCTTTATAAAACAACATTCAGATCCATTTTCAAGAAAAAAAATTGTACTAGCAAAGTCTGAGTAGTATGTTTAACTTTCTTCAAGTCACATTGCAAGTTAATTGTCTATTTTTTGTCAGTTTCTGATTTGTCTGTCAAAATATCATTCAGATGTCAAGCCTTTAATTATTACCTGGCGTCATAAAAAA
>VXBT01006275.1:17978-36850 GCA_013400235.1 Oriolus oriolus | reverse complement strand
CCACTCCCACTCCCCTCTCCCTTCTCTTCCTTCTTTCTTTTCTGTTGTACTGCTGTTCCTTTTTTATAAGACATCCTTTGTAACATGCAATTCAATTAATTCCATTGAAGTGGGAATGATTATTACCAGGGTGGGGAATATCTCAGTATCTGTTGTATCTGTGTGTGAGTATATACGTTGTATATATCTGCTATATCTGAGTTCACATCTCTTAAATGTGAACTGCAAAAACATCCCCCAAGGGAAACTGAGAGAGGTGCTTAAAAATTTGGTCCTGAGTGTCAATCTTCTAACACTTCCCCTTGGAAAAGAGTAGAGTCAGTCATGGTGCAGTTCAGAAATCAAAGTGACAGTGGAAAGAACTGAATATTAAATATGGTCCATTTCCTGAGAGTCACTTAAAAATTTGAACATTGAAAGTGTTTTTGGAACACTGCTATTGATGAACGTAACTCTGAGCAATCAGGTAAATTCTTTTTCTCTAAGGAAGAAAACAGAAGTGGTGAAATTAGTAATTGGAGTAGGAAATGTCATATAAGCACTTACTATAATCCAGAATATTTTACTGAAGAGTGATACTAAAAAAGTAGGTAGATGTGGCTCCCTGACTATGAGATTTAGCACTTGTTTCTTTTCAGTCGATAGTTTCTGGAGTGATTAAATCTTACCTTTGGCGGCACTATGGGATGTAAACCTGCATCTGTTACAAAAAGTAAAATCTGACACTTTTTTCCCATTCAGCATCTCCTTTTTCTACAGGCTGACGCAGGGAAAACAGAGGTGCCAGAAACATATTGTGTATTCGTCTCTTGGCAATCATTATTTGTGTGCATTTGGTCCTTGTTTTACAGTGGGCAATATTCATCTTTTCAAGTGGTATTTGCAGCTGCCACATTTCTTCCCTCTCTCTTCCCGCTAAGCCTGCAGAATTCTCCACCGGCCCTGCTCCGAACCCACTGACTGAGCTCGCGCAAGTTCCCCTTCCCTTGCACTACAGACAGCACTCAGTGCCCATCCCAGGCACAGGAATTTGCTCTCACACTCTTTCGTTAGTGCTGCATTAAAGGTTTGCGGTCTGATGGTGTTGCCATGCGTGATTTGTGCGGTGCATCTGTGTGACACGAGGTGACAAATGACAGTGGCTCGTGGCTGAACCTCCTCCTCCTCCTCCTGCGCAGGGTTTACTTGCTTTGCCATTAATGGCAGGAGGTGCTGGGGTGAAATTAGTGGCTGAAATTCAGTGGCAGTGGCTGCTGCAGCCCATGTGCTTTCCCTGAAATGTTTTGTGATGGGCTGGTCCTTCATATGAGCAGCTTGAGACTTGCTTGGTAGCTGGGTACTTCTTTTCACACTTCCTCATTTTAATCCTACTTCTGCCTCCTGTTTATGACCTTCCTGATGTCTGCCAGACATTTGATAGCAATCCAGGCAGAAAATGCAGTTGTTGGATGCATAATTTTCTAGTTCTACAGGTTTGCCACTCAGATTTAGGTTTCTTAATGATTTCAGCAACATTTTTCATAGACAGGTCAATCTTTGTTTTGGCATGAGGCCCCCGTGTGTCATGGCAGACCAGTGGCCCATGTCAGTGTCAGATTTTCATTTTAAAAAGCAGTACACTGCAGGCAAATTGTATTTATGTGGAATTTCACTGTGGCCAGCCTCTGCAGTACTCCTGAAGTAGCTTAAAGATTTTCACTGGACTGCTCCTTGCCTTCTGTGGCATCAGTGGAGGTCAGACCCAGTGCCCACACTCACATACTGAAACTCTTTCTTGTACAGCCTGTTCACCAGAGAGACAGAGACTGCTGTCAGGAGGGTGGGGAAGCCCAGGCACAGGTTATTCCATGGCTGCCCCATCCCTGCAAATGTCCAAGGCCAGGCTGGATGGGGCTTGGAGCAACCTCAGGTAGTGGAAGGTGTCCCTGCCCATGGCACGGGGTGGGACTGGATGGGCTTTAAGGTCCCTTCCAACCCAAACCCTTCCACGATTCTGTGATTGGAATCTTTTGCAGGTTGCTGTGTATCTTCCAAAGTGTTTGCAATTTCTTAGGGACTGTCCTTGTACCTGTTGAGCACAGATTTTCTGAACCACACTTCAGAAAACAGATATTTAGAGCTATGCATGTGTTCATCTAGGACACCCTCATGCAGGAAACATTGTTCTGCATCTCATTCACTGGGCTGAGTAACAGCCCAGAGTCCTTTTGCCAGCAAACATTTCACAGGTAAGCCAGGGAGATGATGTGTTACACTAGGTCATACAGCTCTGTGTGGGTGTGACTGGGACTCCAGGGAACACCTCCTGGCATTTTTGTCTGACTTCCTGATCCAGAGACTAGTGGAAGTCAGGCTGGTCCTCTTGCAAATTAATTCAGCACTTATTTTCCAAGACTTGTGAATAAAGACTGCAAACACAAGAAATTGGTTCCTGGTATTTTATGCAGGCAGGGTTAGCCTCTGCTGTACTGCAGAAAAATGCCAGGGTGCTTGTGGTACCACATAGGCAGGTTGTGCTTTCTGTATTAAAGATTTAATACCATAAGATAATTATGATTCCCCAGTCCTGACCTCAGAGGTTTTATTTTAATGTGTCTAACCTCATAATCTCATGGTACCATGGTACCTGCTTGTGATGAAGAGTACTAAACACTATTTCTGATATTAATCATGCCCCTTTTTTTGCAGATAAAGGACTTTCCTTGTAAGTGGAAAGTGTACGTGTTGTTCCTGCTTTTACAACAGAAATTCAAAGCAAATTCATTATCCTGTGTCTTAAAATGTGTTGATATGTGTTTTGCACTCTATCCAAGAAAATGAATGCAGAGCTGTGTAATTAGTTGTATCAGAAGTGAAAATGAGTTCAGGCCTCATCTTCTCCTAATGGAGCCGGTGGCAAAACTGCGACTGATTTCAGGGGGAAAAAAATTACTGGCAAAAAGCAGGTTTAGAAAAATGCTGATCAGCTTGTTAGTGTTAGTGTGCCTAGTCAGACGCACTCAAAGGTGGCAGTTAGATGTAAAACTCTGCGGCTCCTAAATTGTCCTTTCAGATTGCCTGCCAAGAGCATTTTGTGCAGTTAATTTTCACTGATGGCTGAGGAAATAGAGTTTACTAGACAGCCTTTAAAATTACTGGAGTCTTATTTATGTAAGAGAGTATGGCTAGTTGAGATAAACATAAATTTAAACTTACAATTACATTTCCGTCCCTCTGAAATCCAGCTTGTGAGCTGTACGATTGTTATCATTGCCTCATATTACACACACTATAATGTTCATCTATGTACATGGAAGATCCACTCTCATTTTCTAATAAAATCCACAAGGAGGTGCAAAGAACTGGGGGAGACTGAGACAGAGGAAGAGGAGAGTGATTAGTTAATGGTCATGAATGACTGGACTTAATTTTCTGTGTATTGAATTCCTTTTAATATTCAAGAACGAGAAACTATATTTTTTTTCTGTGATAGCATAAATATTTTTTCCCTGCATATGTCACGTGTGTGGGCTACATGAATGTTCATTTTTATTACTCAGTTATATTGAATATATTGGGTTTTTTATGCAGGAGTGTGTAATGTTTAGTGGGCAGCTCTGTGATTTTATCAAACTGTGGAATATTAATCCCATGGTATGCCTTTATAGAAATTTAATGCTTCAATATTTTGTGCTTTTTGTTTAGTACACCACCAGATAAATTAAGAAGAAAGTTATAGGAATAGTAAAAATAAATGAAATATTTTTCAAGAGATCACATCAGTCACAGTGATAACAAAGTGAGGGAGATAAAATTATTGGCAAGCAGAATGAAGCAGAATCAATACAAAATACACAAATTCATAAACCGAGAGCACAGCACTTTGCCATAAACCGAGGAGGAAACCAGTATTTCATAAAATGTAAGGCTGTTACTCACAGAGTGCAAAAACCCTTTTTTCTTCCTCATTAAGGATAACGTATTTCTGCTCAAAAAGCTCCATTAAATGAATGAACCAATTTGCTGTGCAAGGAGCAATCTAGCAGGAGTATCAGCCTCCAAACGTGGTCTGTGACTGCTACACTCAGCAGCTATGGGGTGAATCTCTGCTGAGGCTCAGCCCTGTGAATGGAACAGATGGTGCTGGTCCAGGACATAAAGAACTGGGGATAAATGGGGATAATCAGTTTGTTGCTGATCAGCAGAGGGTTTGGGAGATAGATCAGAGAGATGTCACTCTCACCCTGGTGAAAGTGCACCAGGAATGAGTGATGAGGAGGGAGGAAAGCGTGTCCTGGGCAGGCCGGCAGTGCTGGGATAATGGTTGGGCTGGGGGATCTCAGGGGGCTTTTCCAGTCCCACTGGCTCTGTGGCTCCGTGCTGCTGTAATGAGCTGGTGGCACACCACAGGCTGTGCTGCTGGCTGCAGTGCACAGAAGAGCTGGCAGAAGGCAGCTTTTTGAGGCATGTTTCAACCCACTGCAGCTGACACAAGAAGTGCCTGCCTGGATGGAAAAAAATAATGACAGAAAAGTTTATTTGCTTCAGGGTCCTGCACATGAAAGCAATTCCCAGTGTAGTGCTTGGAAGGTGTGGAGCCCTTTGTTTCTCTGTTCACCAATTTTGTTTCTTTTCCTACTCCTCTATAACTTCTCCAGGGCTTTTCCAAGGAGTTCCCTGGGTACCATCTCTGTGTGGCATGGTCACAGCATCAGTGGGGATTTTGTAGCATGCAGTTTTCAAAAGCATTTTCTGTTGGCCTGATCTTGTCCTCACTGATACCTCAGAGAATTTCACCACTGGCTTTTAAGTAGGAAGGAGTCTGGCTGCTTAAATTCTGCCTGTTGTCCTCTCCTTTGAAATCATCACTGCCTCTATGGGTATGCAGATTTGCTCACGAAAACTATTTTAGCACCTTTATGAAGATCCACATTGGAGCGACATTCTGTGTTTTGCATAAAACTGAGTAATTTTCTTCTTCCATCTCTTTGCTAATAGCATTGAGGAAAAAAACCCCAACTTGTCCCTCAGCTCATAGCATTGCTAATTGCTCAGGAATCTTTTTTGCAGGTGTCCCCAAGCAGACATTTTGTAGGACAAGGCTGTGGCAAAAGGATGCCCTTTACTAGCAAAAATACTGCTTTCAGAAAAAGAGAATCCCTGTATTTATTTTAGAGCTTCTCTGAGACTTTAGGGTTGAAGGAGTTGAAATTTATTTGTTTTAAGGAAATCCAAAGCTCCTGTTCAAGAGACAAGTGTTGTTGACCCTTGGGGGTGGTATGGATTCTGGCTTCTCATACTTTTAATCTTCCTTAAGCCTGGAAATATGAGTAACGTTTATGAGAGCTCTGTAAGTGTCTGTGCTGTCCAAACCTGCCTGTTACACTTAGAACAGAAATCTATTTCTGTGAGTCTTGATTATTACAAAGATTTAAGGTTCCCGAAGAAAATTATATTTTCCTGAATTGGCAGTCAAATTAGACCAAGGAGATTATCCAAATTACTTCAGTGTCCTAATTTCAGGATACCTTTCTAGTGACTAAACTTGGAGTTTCAGAGCCTCTAGAATTACATTGTCTACAAAGGCCTTAGTTATAACTACTCAGTGCAAATATCTGTGGCCTGGATCTGTCTAATCAGACATCTTTCTTTCCATAATCTCCTGTATTGTTCCACGGGTTTCCTAAGCTCTTTTTGTCAGGGGCTGTATACAAGATTGATGAGTGAATCCACAAGTCTTTTATTACTACCTTCTATTATTGCTTAGTCAAATATATGTTTAAACTAGGGATACTTCTGAGAATTAAATTAATAGTGATTTAAGTGTAGGAAGGGATCATTAATTAGCAGTCTTCCAGGGATCCTCCGATCATCTCCTCCTCACTTCTTTTTTGCTTAAACACAGGTTGGGTATTTTACTAATTCAAAGATTTGCAGACCTGGAACACATTTACCTAGTCCTCCTGTACAATTAACCTCTGATATGCTTGTTCTAATTGCGCATTTAATATCTTTGCTATATGCAGAATTGTGTAACTCCTGTTCTTTCTCCAGGGAGGGAACCAGAAACACCAGAGAGACACTGATCAGAGTTAAAGTAGATATGAAATTTCAGAAGTCGTAAGAAAAAAAAATATCTCATTTTCTTACGCTAATAGGCTTTTACTGTTTTATGTCAATTTATTTTTAAAAATATTTAAACAATAAACAGAGAGAAAACTCACAAAACACCATTAGTCATGCAACTCTTCCAACTGGGTGACTAATAGTCTAATAATTTAATGTTTTACACTTGGATTAAGGAAAATACATAACAATGGTATATTAATTGAAGACACACAAACCCATTAAGAATCCTTACTTTTGAGCAGGCTGTATCCTAGAACAGAACTTCCATTTATAACAAACCCTAGGAAAAAATGTAACTACTGTATTCATTTTTTTTCTGTCACCTTCTAGGCCTCAGCAGAAGGATAGAGTTTTAAAGATTTCATGAAATAATAGAATGGTTTGGGTTGGAAGGGAATTTAAAAGATCACCTAGTTACAAGCCCCCTACTCTGGTTCAGGACACCTTCCACTATCCCAGGTTGCTCCAAGCCCCATCCATCCTGGCCTTGGACACTTCCAGGGATGGGGCAGCCACAGCTTCTCTGGACACCCTGTGTGTGCCAGGCCCTCCCCACTCTCAGAGTCAAGGATTTCACTGTCCAATGCTTTGCCCCAGTCCGGGTAGATGATGTCAGAAGCTCTTCCCTCATCCACCACTGCTGTAACCCATCACAGAAGGCCATCAAATTTGTCAGGCATGGTTTGCCCTCAGTGAAGCCATGTTGGCTGTCCCTGTGCCTTAGCATAGGTCCCAGCATTTGCTTCGTGATCTTGCTGGGCACTCAGGGGAGCCTGACTGGTCTGTAGCTCCCTGCACCTTCCTTATCCCTCTTTTTACAAGTGGGGGTTATCTTTTCCCTTTTCCAGTCAGTGAGAACTTCACTGGGCTGCCACAGCTTTTCAAACGTGATGGAGAGTGGCTTAGCCACTTCATCTGCCAGTTCCCTCAAGATCTCATCAGGTCCCATTGATTTGTGTACCTTCAGGTTCCACAGAGGTTCTGGAACCTGATCTTTTCCTGCAGTGGATGGTTCATTCCCCCAGGCCCTGCCTGTGCCTCCAGTGACTTGGGTGCTGTGGCTGGACACCTTTCTGGTGAAGACTGAGACCAAAAAAGGCATGGAGTACCTCAGCCTTCTCCGTGTCCTGGGTAACCAGCCATCCTTTCATCATCAACACATCTATAGAAGGTTTTCTTGTGGCCCTCGGCATCCCTGGCCATGTTTAATTTTATCAGGGTTTTAGGTTTCCTAACCTGATTCCTGTCTGCTCAGACAATCTGTGTTCCTCCCAGACTATCTGTCTCTGCTTCCACCCCCTGTAGGCTTCTTTTTCGTGTCCTGAATTTTTCCAGGAGCTCCTTGTTCATCCACACAGACCTCCTGGTGTTTTTGCCTGCCTTCCTCTTCGCTGGATGCACTGCTCCTGAGCTCAGAGAAGGTGATCCTGGAATATCAATCAGTTTACTGGGCTGCTCTTCCCTCCAGGGCTTTAACCCATGGGACTCTACCTAGCAGGTCCCTGAAGAGGCCAAAGTCTGCTCTCCTAAGCCCAGGGCACTGAGCTTGCCATGCACTCTCCTCTCTGCCCTAAGGACCTCAAACTGCAGCATTTCGTGGGCCCTTCAACCCAGGCTGCCTTTGAGCTTCACATTCTCCACCAGCCCCTCCTTGTTGCTCCGAGCAAGGTCCAGCACAGCAGCTCTCCTTGTTGGCTCCTTTATTCCTTGGAGGAAGGAAGACATCATCAGCGCCTTCCAGGAACTTCCTGGATTGCTTATTCCTGCTGTGTTGCCCCTCCAACAGATTTCAGGATAGTTGAAGCCCCCTGTGGCAACCGGGGCTTGGGAATGAGAGGCTGCTCTTAACCTGCGTGTGGAGGGAGTCATCCACTCACTCTTCCTGGTGGGATGGCCTGGGATAGAATCCAATAAAGTCACCTTTAATCCTGCTCAGCTCCCTTAAATCCATCAGCTCTCAGACAGCCCCTCATCCATCCCCAAGAGAACTCCCTTCACTCCAGCTGGTCATTGACATAGAGGGTGGCCCCCTCCTCATCTTCCCTGCTGTCCTAAAGAGCCTGTGTCCTTCCTTGCTACACTAAAATTTTTTCTTTTGATTTTTTTTTTTTTTTTTTCACTCTGCTACGGAGGCATTCTCGGGTTGTGAAGACAATTATTTTTCAGAAGAAGGAAGAATTATTTGAGGACAAAACTGGACTGTATACTGCATTGTCTTCCTTTTTGAGTTCTGAAGAAAATGAAAAGGAAATTGAAAGGAGACAGATAAAAATCCTTAAGAAATGAGTCAGAGAGAGCAAAGAGGGAAATGTAACTTTGGAGTGTGGGTGATGTGGGATCATCCTAGCATGTTTCTCTTAAAATGGAATGGCTCTGAGTTGCCTGACTCTGCCCTTTACAGCAAAACAGTCTCATCAATAATGTGATAATCCTCGTTGTGTTCATCCTATTGCTATTTTCAAGCACAATGCACATTTTTCAAACACAATCAGCTCTTCAAAGATATAATTGGGCAATTTTGTTGTGAATGGCATTCGATTTCAGAACCTTTGTGGCACTCACTGGAAGTGCTATGTCCACAATTTAGTAAATGAAGCTGTGCCCTAGCAACTGCTAACAATGCAGAGACATGCAAAGATGAGAGCAAACATGTACCTCTGTAAATCAATATTTTTTTAAGTAGCTGATAGCACTATGATTTTAAACTCTATTTCTAGTGGAGTCAAGATATGGTAAAGTAATTGTAAGGCCTGTGTCAAAAAGAAGGTACTTCAATTTCCTCCCATTTTACTTGATATATGACATCTCCTTCAATATCCTTTGATTATGGGATGACTGTTTCAGAAGATCAGCCTTGCAAAAAGGTACCCTTCAGTCACATCAATAGAAGCACAGCTGGCTGAATAGTTTTCAAATTACTTTTTCAGAGGAAAATACTTGAGTCATTAAAACACAAACTGGTTGAGCATAAAGGTCCTTTTCAATGAGATTACCATTACCAGAAAAAAAGTGTAAAAGTAAACATTTCAATTTAAAGAACAGCTTTGAGAATTTGCTTATGTGGACACTAAACATGATCTATAGTATGTACTATAGATGAAGTATAGCAAGTCTTCAGAATTATTGAAACAAAGAATTTGATTGACTCCCTTTTATTTGATTTGAATGAGATTTTTGCTTTTCAAGCCTTTTTTAAGGTTTAGAATTTAGACTTGATTCAAGCCAGTGAAAATGTCAAGAACTCTTGCAGAATGGTGAAAATGTTTTCATTCCCTTTTTTTAACAGTCTGTTCTGAATGCAAAGGAGAAACACTTTTCCATTCTTACTTTAACATCCTTCTGCTTGCTTGTACCACAGGCACTGTGCACATCCTCTAACCTTGAGGCACAGGGTGCTAACGGAACTTACTGCAACTTTGGTTTCTGATGAATCACTGCTTGACTGCCTGTGCTAATGAAGAGCCCCTATTAACTATTACTAGTTATACAGCCAGTTTGACAAGGTAGATACAAATATTGAAGTTGGTCTAATTGGCTCTGCCAAAACGCAGTGGTGCGTGTACCACTGCTCTGTTCATTGTGAGTAATGTCAGTATGCCACATGTTGGAAGATTTTGAGAATAACCTTCTTCTAGAATAACCATGAAGCTGCTTATGCTTCATTTTCTAACATTTCCTGTTGATACTCAGTGGTTTTTTTCATCAATACAGGTTCTTGTGTGCCTGTATTGAAACTTGGATGCAGTAGAACAAGGCTCTATGAAAAACAAGAGAAAGGACACCCTTTTATGTATGGGTAACCAGCCTGCTTTGGAGGCTCTGGATGACAAACTGTAAGAAAATCTGAAAGAAGGAGCTGGATTTTGGAGGTGCTTTCTAGGTCTGGCCTGAAGTCTGTCACAAGCAGTGAGGTGTCAGCAGCTGAGGTGCTGTGAGTGCACCCCTACAGCTGATCCCTGGTGGGGCTGTGAGGAGAACACAGCCTGCTCTGAACGTGGAAGCATCTGTGCTCTGAGGCTGGATGGCTCCCTGGGGCCTTGTCTTCTGGAATGGATTGACAGGAGCTCTTTTGCACAGAGACCTTCTATGTCAGTAAATAATTACCACAGTGATGGAGATACTGGGATAGAAGGTTTTTTTAAAAAAAATCTGCACCTGCAGCCCAGCTGTAAATTGTGAATAGGCCCAGTTAAGGTCACTCACTAATGATGAATTAATTGAGCATAGCTTCTCTAGAGGTGTCCAAAACCAAGGATCTCCATCTAGTGATGGCTGTGCTTTTTTTTGGCAGATCTTAAATCATAGAATCATAGAATGGTTTGGGTTAGAAGGGAACCCAAAGACCCATCTCGTTTCAATGCCCTGAAATGCAGGGACACCTTCCACTATCCCAGGTTGCTCCAAGCCCTGTCCAGCCTGCCCTTGGACACTTCCAGGGATGGGGCAGCCACAGCTTCTCTGGCCTCACCACCTTCACTGGGTAGAGTTTCTTCCCAAAATCTGGTCAAAACCCTGCCCCCTTTCAGTACAAAACAATTGCCTCTTGTCCTGACACTCCAGGCCCTTGTCAGAAGTTCACCTCCACCTCACTTGGACCCCCTTTAGGTCCTGGAAGGGGCTCTAAGGTCTCCCCAGAGCATTGTCTTCTCCAGGCTGAACAACCCCTACTCTGTCATTTTCTTCATAAAAGAGATGTGTTGCTGCCCTCTAATTATCTTTGTGGCAGTTCCTTGAAAGACAATTCTCTTTCTCTCCCTGAAATAGTTGGAACTAAGCCCAAGAGCCTGGAATTACCCTTAGCACTGAAATAACCTTAATGTCAATATGACATCTTTTTGCAAGTGAACCTGTGAGGTGCTTGTGTGCTTGTTTCCCGTGGAATTTTTAGCAATAGCATTTTCCTAGCCTGGCTTCTCACTGTGGATACTTTAAATTTTTGCAGTGTTTGAATGAAGCTGCTGGGTAATCAGAGTGGTTCTCCAACGGTGAAATAAAGGCAATGGAATAAAGGTGGTCCTCCATAAATGCTTGCAGGATGTTCAGAGTGTATCCTGGCTCCACACTGTGCCTGCAGGGACTGATTGCAAGAGGGACAGGAATGAGAAAATTTGCAGGTGAAATGCTAACTAACACAATAATATGTTATTATATCGATGTAATTCTGGGCCATGTCTAGCAGTAAGACATCCAAAGGACCCTCACTTCCACCACCACAGGGAAGGAGTGACCCAGCATTTTCTACCTTGATAGCTAAAAGGGGAGGCTGTCTGCTTTACTGGATGAGTGTTTCTCACAGCTGCAGGTTCCATTGTGACTGAAACAAAGATAAATAGTGAATATGAGGATGTAGGGGAGATTCAGGAATGAAGATGGCCTTGCCTACCTCTCCTCACCTTCCTTGGCAATGGTGTAATTGGTGGCGAGGACAGTTTTGAGCTGGCACTGGGAGGAAATACAAAGAATTAAAAAGAAAAAGAGCTTCAGAACTACTAAATCCACAAGCTG
Organism: Oriolus oriolus; assembly: GCA_013400235.1. Taxonomy (NCBI): domain Eukaryota; kingdom Metazoa; phylum Chordata; class Aves; order Passeriformes; family Corvidae; genus Oriolus; species Oriolus oriolus. The sequence continues at coordinate 25,237 of VXBT01006275.1, read as the reverse complement.
TGCTCCTTAGGATTTGTGACATGGGCTGTGGCTGGTTTGGACATAAAACCCCCAGTGTTCTCACACTGATGAAAGCCTAAGGACTGTAATTTTTGCATGCACTGAGTAATGCATTCTGCACAAAGCAGTCTCTTGGAAATCAAAAGGACCACCCTGTGAGAACAGATGCAGTTTTCAGTCCTGTTTGTGATTCCCTTGCACTGAACGCCACAGTGATGTCGCCAGGCAAGCAGTCTTGTCCCAGAAGAAGTGGATTCTCATTATGGTTTAATTCATAGAGCAATTATTGTTTCATGTGTGATATATAGCAAAAGATCTACAAAGTTAACTTCTAAAACGTGGGCAATGTTGAAGAAGCATTTTGAGCTGCTTTGCCTCAAAGCCATTATGTTCTATTTTCTTTCCTGCCTTTGGTTTCTCAGGTGCTCCATGATAATGGAAAGAAGAAGAATATTCAGCAGAGCTATTATTCTGGAAAGATGAAAGCAAGCCAACAAAAGAAGGAACCCTCTTCTGTATTCAGGACAGGTTAAAAAACTTCAATAAATTTCTCAAGCTAAAGCACATTTCCTTTGAAATGTTTCCACCAGGGGCAGGAACAAAACTCCTACCAGCTTCAGAGTCAGTTTTGGCTCCATAGCTGCCAATTCAGCTGGTAAGTGCAGAGAGGGAAGGGTAGGGTGGAGCATGAGAAAGGGGGTCGAGGACAGGGGCAGGAAATAATAAATGAAAGACAGGAAGTGTTTTAATGAGTTGTCATTTTGAACAGCATGATTCTGTGAGTCCCACACAGAGGTGTCTGCCTTTGTGGATATATAGGAAAGCATTTCAAAAGTCTTCTCTGTGTTATTTACAATGACTATGGAAAACACATGCCTAATCAAAATGAGTTTGAGACCATGACCTGAAATATTATGGACAAGACGAGAAGTTTCTTTCAAAATGCCTCTGAGAACTCTTATAAAAAATACTTTAGTGTGGCCATAAATACATGCATTCCTGAATTTCTAATGCAAAACACTAAGGTAATTGACTTTGTATTTAAACCATTTGAATATTGTTAATCAGCAGTGTTTTAGAACTTGTGAAGAAGAATTAGTGAGAAACTGCATCCTTCAGCTCGAGCAACTGCATTCTTATTTTTTGATTCCTCTCTTTCATTTTTATTTATTGTGGTCCCATGACATTCATTGTCATTCACATAAGTTTTACTCAAGGTGTTGTGCACTTGTGATATGTTTCAAAAAAAAAATCACAATATAAACCAGCCAGAGCTTTGAAAGTGTTTTGAAAGGTGACTCTAAGTCTTGAAAACATCAAGGTATTCAACTGTGAAACATGATGCATCTTTTAACACTTCTCAGTTATTAGATGTACTTGAAAAATTCAAGTAACATCTACTCAAAGTAAGTCTCTTTGAAGTAATTATTTTCATTTATTAATTGCAAAGACCTATAAAGTTGAAATATTTTTGAGAAACTGTCAAAAGAGCTTTGACTCAGAGCTCAAACTTAATTTGTATGCAACGCTGTAAAGCTCAGATCCATGTGTTTGGGCTAGCTAGATAGCTAAAGGCACCAAATCCAATTAAAATAAGATATTTTGTGGGACAGAAGCAGGCATAGTAATTTTTGAAATGAGATCACGTGCCTAAATTGCCAGAGAGTCTCTTGAGAAGTTGCATTGGAACTATAGCGCATTTTATGGAATAAAATAAACAAAGCACCAATATCACAAAAGTTGTGGTTTTAAATTCATATAACGAGTCCTGAGATGGTGCATTATGGCTAGGACAATTCAGAGTGTGCCTGATCCTGACTGCAGTCTTCCAGCTTGCTCTGTAGGCAGTATTTTATTGTTCCAGCTGGAACATGTTTTCATCAGTAGCAGACATTTTTCACACCATTCTAATGGAGTAATTAGCAGAAAGAAAGCCTGAGTAATTATGAAGTGATGCTCCCGCTACTACTGTTGTATATATTACTCCATGCTACTGCTGCTCAGCCCTGTTCTTTGATATGGAAGGTTCAAATCAGTTCTTAGGAACTTAGGGCTTAGTTCTTAGCCCTGACCCCTTAGAAAAGCATAAAATGTTTCAAGATGGGCTTCACACTCAAGTACAGTTTTCAGTCTCTCCAATTCTTGCTTGTGCTGAAAGAATTAGTAAGGAAAAAAAAATTTCAGTTTTCAATTACCTGTCATTATTTCAGCAAAATAATCTGTTCAATTCCATAAGAATGGTAGAACTTTCAATTCACTGTAGAGATGTTGAAATGAAAATAAGGCAAAAAAAATGCAGACTGTTATATTGAGAAATTTCAAAATATTTTGCATAAAACTGGGATTTAATTTGAAAAAGAATGCAATTTGTAATTCAGTATCATCTGCATTGCCTCAATTACTGTTTTGGTGTAGATGTATTTCAATTAGTGAAGTAGAACTTTCTTCCAAAACGTCCCAGCCCATCCTAGAACCCAACTTTCCTTTATGTGCAATGTATTTTGCATTTGCTTAAGATCATTCTTATTAACTTTGCAAATAATTGCACGTCCATTTTTCAGAGGCCCACTCCTTTTTCTATGGATTTCAGCTGTCTATTTTCTTGTTCAGCTCATCAGAACTGACCCCCTCTGCTAGGAGAAAGGAAATAGGTGTAAATATTTGCAGTTACTTTTATCTTTAGCTGATATATGCAGAAGGAATGAAATATGAGGAACACCAGTGATCCAATGCCAAGACTGTTTTGGCACTGCCAGTGATGTTCATCCTCATGTATCCATTGCATTTCCCTCATATTCTATTACTTGCCTCCAGATGATGCCATTCAAAAGGCATTTGCATGGTTGGCTGTTGCTCTGTTGGCTGGGTCTTCATTCCCAAGTCAAAGCTGCTCTTCCCTGCACTTTGTGGAGATCCTGTTGGCCCTGTGTCCCCTGTCCTGTCCTGCCCATCTGGATGAGTGTCCTCAAGTGTCCTTCAAATTTGCTGTCACCTTCAAAGCTGATGAACGTGGCCTCCCGTGTGTCCTGCAGGTCACTGAGAGATGTTAAATGACTTGTCCCACAATGAAACCACAGTAGGTCACTTCTTGCCAGGCTGTACTGTCCAAACTTGGACACAAGCAGATTGTGGCATAAAGTGTTGACCAGCCTTGGCCAAATCCAGTTCAGTCCACTGCTCCCCTGCAGTTGTTTTGTTGCAAAAGGAAAGCTGGGTCAGGCATACTCTACCTGTGATAAATCCATGCTGACTGTACCCACTCCCCTTCTACTCTTTCATATGCCCAGAAATGTGTTCCAAGAGGACTCTATTTGTGATTTTACTGAGAGTCAACACAAGGCTGACTGATTTATAGATCATTCTGTGTACTTTTTTGAAGGTGTGTTTGATTGGTGGCCCTTCTCCTGTCCTTGAGCTGAGTTCTGGCTTGAATGACACCAGCCCTACATGCCCAGGCAACTTTACTAAATTCCTCCTTTGCACTCTGTCCTTGCTCCCAGCCCTGCATGCTGCATTTTAATGCTGGAGTTCTGCCACAATGTCCTTTTAGCCAAGTCCTGACAGACTGGCTTCTCTGCCTTCACACCAGAGTGGGCTGCTCTTATGGACAATGCTCTTCTTTAATGCTTTTCCTGAGCTCCTTTGCCTTCCAGTGTCCTTTCAGGTCCCCACTCCACAAGCCCAACCCAGCCCACCTGAATTGCGGGGCATTGTGCTTTGCTAAAAGATTTTAATTTTCTCCTTTCATTAGTTCAACTTTGATGTGCATGTTCCTGTAGGATTCACTCTGCAGGTTCTTGCCTCTTGACTCCTAATGACTCCCCACCACCCCATTTACCCTCTCCTCAACTAGCAGCTCTTTCTGACCTTTGATCTTTCCTGCATTTCAGTGTGACATATTCCTGTTTGCTAGATTTAACTGTACTTGCACTTTCCCTCTGCCAGCTTCTCTAATGTCAAGGTTCACTGGTGTGTTTTATTATGAAAAAGTGATAACAGTTCTTTTTTATTCTGTTCTTATCTCAAATACACTTGTGTTTCTGTTTTTTAAAAAAGCATCTTCCTTGAAGTGATAACTCAAGTGAAGTACTTTCACAACAGTAATGTCTTATTTAGTATTTATTCTCTTTTTTTCTCTATTTCAACTTTTGAAGTGAAACTGGCTTTTTTGACTGGCAGTTATAAAGAAACATACTTTCCCTCAAAAAGAGGAAATTGGAAACTGAACATTTGTAAGGATTATGAAACTGGATAGGATTTTCACATTTTCTTCTAACCTGGATATTTGACAAAGTTTTTTCAGTCTCACCCAGTGTTTGCAATCGAAAGTGAAATAGCCTGTCAATTTATAGTTTGCAGGCAAGTTCACTCCCTAGTTCATATTTACTACAGCAAATTGAATTTATTTAGATGTGTGTGCTGGTTTTGGCTGGGGTAAAGTTAATTTCCCTCCCAGGTCTGGTGTGTGGCTGCGTTTTGGATTTGTGCTGAACTCAGGGTTGATGATACAGAGATGTTTTTGTTGTTGCTGAGCAGGGCTTGCACAGAGCCGAGGCCTTTTCTGCTCCTTGTGCTGAAGAGACCCAGCCAGGACAGGTGACCCCAGCGGACCCCAGGGATGTTCCAGACCAGGTGACCTCAGGCTCAGTGTATGAAGTGGGGCAAGAAGGAAGGGAATGACAGAGTTTGTCTTCTCACGTCACCGTTCTGTGTGATGGGACCCTGCTCTCCTGGAGATGGCTGAACGTCTGCCCAGTCATGGGAAGCAGGGAATTCATTCCTTGTTTTGGTTTACTTCTGTGTGTGGCTTTTCCTTTCTCTATTAAACTGTCTTTATCCCAACCCATGAATTTTCCAGCTTTTACTCTTCTGATTCTCTCCCTAATCCCACTGGTGGGGGAGTGAGTGAGCAGCTGTGAGGGGCCAGGCTGCTGGCTGAGATTAAACCACAACAATGCCTATGATGTCTGGCAAATGTTAAAAATTAACAAATACATGCTTTAACACAATATTCTAAAGGATCATGATGAAATATGTTTGTTTACAGCTTTCGAGAATCACGTATTTGAAAAACAACCCTGAATTTTGAAGATGCACTACACGAAAAAGTAGACTTTATTATGCACATAATGAAATAAGCACCACATGATCTCTCAGAATTCTACCTGATTCATTTAGAAAGCAAAAGGTGAGTGTTTTCCCTGTGTTCTGAATAATGCTTTTATTTCCCCTGTTTAATAGGAGGGATAAATGATGCTGCAATCAAGGCACCCAGCAAGGAGGAACTAGAGAAATGACATGACTAGAGATGTCTTTCTTGTGCAGTTGTAGGTGAGGGCGTATTCCTGTGGTCTGTGCAGACCAAAGCTTAAATGATCTTTGCAATTCTACCTGATAGTTCAGAGGAAAAAAATTAAATCCTTTTTTATTAAATTTTTTTGTTACTGTTTTTTTTTCCAGCTGAAACTATCAAGAACATTGCAATGGAATTCGGGAGATCTTCAGGACTAGCTGAAACTAAAACTTTTCTCTGAATAAAACTTTCTCTGAAATAATTTACCAACTCCTAATCTCATTAAAAATTTGTCATTTAAACCACACGGACTTGTGTGTTTTCCAGCAGGAATTCCCTTGTAGCTCATTACTGCAGTCAGAACAAGGAGGGAGAAGGAAAACAAGCTGGCACTTTTATTAGCAGTTTCCAAAGCTCCTGTCAGAGTTTGCCACAGAAGGCTGTTTAACAAGATGTATAGATGAGATGTAAAGTGCTTTTATAGATTCAAAGCTAAGAGACATGAAACAAAACAAGAAGATAGATGGCTGTTTTTTATCTTGGTTGGAGCTGAGAAGCAGCCACTGCTGAAGGCTGTGTCAGGTCTGACTTTTAATCCTGAATACATTAACACTTCCCCCACCCCAAAAACCCCAGGAATCAATAAGATGGGAACCTCTCCACATTCTTTATGTTGTTCATCACAAGACAGAGCCAAGACAAAGTTCCTAGTGTGGTCACTGGAAAACTCCATCACCAGAGTAATTCAGCACTGGTAAATTCAGTGCAACATAATATTCACTAAAATGAGACATCCAGTGATGGATGGTAGAATGAAATATAAGCTGTGGAGAGCACTGAAGGCCAGGTGGTCTGTGCTGAGAATAAATGCTGGATCTTCTGCCAGTGCTCCTGAAAAACATCCCTGCTCCTCACCTGTGTTTCTCCTCAGTGGAAGTGTCGTTCCTGGGTGGTGCCTGTGCTGGGTTGATGCGCAGTTCACTGGTCCTGGCGTTCTGCATGCTCAGTTCATACGCAAAACAAGCTGGTAATTGCATTCTGGCAGATGGAAATTATCAAATGTTCCCTTCACATCATGCCCTGCCCAGCTTTGCCAGGCTCAGCATTTTTTTCTGCTTGAGAAGGCACTCGAGGATACAGCAGTTAGATTTTAAATGGCTTGGAACTGCCTGCACATCATAAAAACAAACCCTTTAAATGTTGGACCAATGGCATTTTCTTTTGGCTGCTTCTACACAGGTTTATTTTGGTCCATACGTGTGGATACTCGTATGGATGTAATGTAGTGGATACTCTCATCTGCCACAGAGAACCACTCTCACACTCAGCTGAAAACTGAGAGCATAAACTGGACACCAGAGCTGTACAAAACTTTGGACAAAGTTGTGCCAAAGTACAGCAGAAGTTACTCAGAGAAATGTTGTTGTAATTACTCACTGAATGTATGTTTATTATATACAGACATAGGTATATTGGTAATAAATAATAACAGATAATTATATATAAGTGTCTAAGTTGTTCAAGTATATAAAAATCTAGATATGAATAATAATTTAAATGTGCATTTATGTCCCTAAATATGTCTAAATACAGAAATTTGTGTTCATACATAACTAAATATGTTTACATGCATACAGAAATATATGTATTTATATACACACATGTAAATATATAGTCCAATATCTAGATATCCATCTATTTGATACAAATATATAACATGTACACATATGGTTGTTCTTTTGCCATGAAAATGACATTATTTTTTCTACTCTCGTGATAAAAGGGAGTACTGTTCCCATGCTCCTTTGTGACTTCTTTTGGTCTTGTTTCTTTTATTCTTTTAATCCCCGAAAGATATTTAAAGAATACTTGAGCATGATTCTACTGTAAAATAGTTTCCAAATCCAAGATGGTATTTTGTTTATCACCAGGCCTGGGGAGACACTTTTTTTTTTTTTTACTTATA
>VXBT01006275.1:0-16588 GCA_013400235.1 Oriolus oriolus | reverse complement strand
AAAAAAAAAAAAAGAGGGTTTTGCAACAGAAAAAGTAAGAAATTTGTCTTATTTAGTAGTACTTTTGATAGTATTGATATATGCACTCTGGAGTGCATTCATTTAAATAGAATAACTTCCTTTACTTTTTCTTTCACAGATTTTGTAATAAAGTAATGTCTTTTGACCATAATATTTTTAAAGACCTTAGGAACATCATAAAAATGCTTTTCACTGTCTTATTTCTGAATATCCTCTGATCCTAGAATTTGCTTATTATTGGAGGCAGTGGTGAAACCTCAATTTGGTGATGGTCAATTTTAGGTTCAGGAGCCTTTGCAACACTTCTGGTTCCAACCCAATGGATAATCATCACTGCCTTTAATCTTTCCCTCATGTGCTTAATTGTTGGTTTTTTTTTTACTCTCTCCCCTGGATCATTTCAGTTCCTTAAACTGGATTTAAGGGCATTGGCAGCCACAAAACATGAAGTAAGATTAAATTATTTTGGGGTATTGTACATTATCCTGTGTTCCCCGACTATGATGAAATCAATAGCCTGAGAAAAAGACATATCAAGGCAAATTCTGTCTGCTGTACTTATGCAAGAGTTTGCCCTGTAACTTTTCCTCACAGCACTAAAAGGTGCCCTGAGCTGCAGCCCACGGGCAGTGTGGGGCAGTGTCAGGGCAGCCCCTAAGGTGTGGAGGGCTTAGAGATTATGTCACCATACCCTTAATATGCCTTTTCACATCCAACTGGCCCTATTGATCTGTGCAGAAAAGACAGGCTCCCCAGGAAATGAGACAATTCTGTCATATCCCTTGTCCTCATCTGCACCATTACTTGCTTTGACAGTTCACTGTATAGTTTCTTTTCCTGTGGGTGCATCGAGTTTCTGAGCCATGGAAGAAAGAACTGTGTGATCTCTCACAATCTTGTTTTCTTCTCTCAAGGTCAAGCTTGCCAGAAGGGTATGATGTCCTCCCAGCTCAGGTGAGACCCCACCTGCAGTGATGCCTCCAGCTCGGGGACCCAGCTCAGGAAGGACCTGGAGCTGCTAAAGAGGATCATGAAGATCATCAGAGAAATGGAACCATTCTGCTGTGAGGAAAGGCTGAGAGAGTTGGGACTCTTCAGCCTGGAGAAGAGAAGCTTCAAAGTGAATCTACTGGGGCCTGTCAGTACCTGTAGGGGCTACATGAAAGTTGGAGTGGGACTTTTGACAAGATCATGGAGTGACAGAATGTTGCAGTGTGTGGGTCCGCAATGGGAGCGGCTGGTGGGCCGCAGACCCTTGAGGCACATGCTGCCCCTTGGTGGGACAGTGCCAAGGTTTAAAAGCACCCTCAGGTGAGGGCGAGAAGAAGCATCTCCCCAGCAGACTTTGCGGTATTATGTTGATTTTCCCCAGTTCATTGGCCCGTTGGTCTTCCACCCCTTTTTCCCCATATAAGTTAATGTTCTAGAACGCTCTCCTCTCCTCAATACCCTACTGGTTCTGTGTTCCCCTGCTCCTCCCCTTGCCTTCCCTACTGGCTGTCATTATATCACCCCGCCTTCTCTCCACCCCCTGGCCCTCTCTGGATTGCACCCTTGTGCTGTGCCCACCCCTGGTCCCTCCCTGGATATAAGCCGGGACCCTGCTTTGTTCTGGGTCTTTTGTCCCTGGGCACCTTCATGCCTGGAGTAAGCTCCATCATGGATCTCTGTACAAGAGACCCCTTCCACCTCTTTGCCTCTGGCTGCACTTTGGAGCTGTCCAGCTGTGTGTGTGTGTGCGTGCTGTCACCGCACAAGGTGCGGGGCATTAGAGAGTGTGCGTGTGTGGCACTGCCCAGACACGCATCCCAGCAGGGGCGTTTTCGGGGAGGACGCAGCATTCCGCCACCTTACACTGCTCATCGTGTCAACAGAACAAGGGGCAGTGGCTTTACACTGAAATAGATTAGGGTTAGATGGGATATTAGGGAGGAATTCTTCGCTGTGAGGGTGCTGAGGCCCTGCCACAGGTTGCCCAGGGAAGCTGTGGCTGCCTCATCCCTGGAAGTGTCCAAGGCCAGGCTGGACAGGGCTCTGAGCAACCTGGGATAGTGGAAGCTGTCCCTGCCCATGATGGGAGAGGTTGGAATTAGATGATCTTTGGGATTCCTTCCAACCCAAGCCATTCTATAATTCTATGGTTTAAAACTACCCAGTGCAAATGCGGAGGCTAGGAAGGAAAATATCTTCCAGAGTGAAGCAGAGTGTACCCTCAGGAGTAGCTGGTCTGTTTTAGAACACAGAGTTGGACTCAGCAGTGCTGAGAGAAGAGTTTGGTTTTGTCTGATAGATGACCCTAAAGAACGCAGCGTCTGAGCATGGGCAAAATTGATGTCATGGAGACAAGGGAAACCACAGAGGAACGATTCTCTCCTCTTTCTGCAGGATACTTCACGTTACTCCTCCCTTAATCTTTTTTTCTGTGCAGAGGATGGGGGAAGGCACTCTGGTCCACGCAAAAGTTGGAAGCACTTCAATCCATTTGCTTTGTACAGCAAAAAAGCCGGTCCCTGAAATTGCTGGAGTGAACAAATGTTTTCAGTCTGCACTGGCTTTCAGAGGTACCACAACATCTGCTGCTGCTGAGCTGTGCTGCCTTCGGGTATGTGGCTACCTGGGATTCAGTGAAGGGTTCTGTGGAAGGGAATATTTCCTGGTGCTGCTGGTGTGCTGCCTGCAGGAAATCACAAGCAATAAAAGCTTCTGCGCTGTGTGCAAGGCTAAGAATTACAGTGGGGAACTCAAAGGATAGGGGTGTGGAAGGAAGGTTTTCTGAATATTGTAATTCTGTCAATCTTTACACTAGAGAGATTTAACTGACCCTTACTTAGCAAAAAGCCTTTTCTGATCAGAAATACATCCCTTTGATATGAAAGGTGATTTTGAGCAGGAATTCTAGGATAGTAAAATCTTAGTATTTATTTTACTTGCAAGTTTAATCCCATCTTTAATCCATAGGAAAAAAGTGTCTGTGTGCTTTTTGCCTGTGCCCTTTGCAGGACTGTGTTGTGCTTGAGTGTCTTGTTCAGCATTATTTCTCTGCACTAATTCAACTTGTAATATTCAGCTCTTTTGTATTTATGTAAGTGTATTAGGAAGAAGAAAAAAAAAAAATAAAAGCTACTTTCATCTTAAAGAAAATGATTTTTCCTTAATTTCCTCTACGGCTAATGGAGAAAAATAAGTCTCTCCAAGCAGTCATTCTGTAGTGGGCAATGGACAATGTGTTGTTTCCAGGGAGGAATTCTAGGTTCAGAAGAAAAATAGCACTTCTTTTTCAAAGATGAGTTGTTTGAAACCAGCTGCTCTGTTAAAAAGCCCTGTCTCACAACACAGAATCAAGTCAGTTTACTGAGATTTGTCATGATTCACCAGCCTGTCTGGACATTTACACCTAGGGATAGAAATGGTTCCATTTCTCTCCCTGCCTAGTATATTTCTTTAAAAATAATCTGCAGGAGACAGCAGGTCATTTGTGCATTCAGATTCAGATGTGTATTTTCAGAAGCAGGCAGAAGGATTTGTGACAATGTGCACAGAAAGAACATATTGGATACAGGCAGTGCCTATAGACAGCACTGCTGTTTTCTGCATTTTGAAATAAAATTAAAAATTAAAACACCTACTGAATGCCATATGCTAAGACAACAGGTTAAAGAAGCTGCACAAAAGCATAGTACAAGTACAGTGAGGTGCCTCAGAAGGTGTTGGTAATAAACAAAATTAATTCCTTTGAGGCCAGTTAGTATTTATTGAAAGAATTTATGAATAATGCATTATTCAACAACGTGTTGAAATATTTAGTTCCATTAATATGGATATAATTACTCAGTTTCACACTGGAAAAGTGAGCTTTTAAAGACTGACAGTTTGGAATATTTAGAAAAGGATTATCAGAGTCTGATGGAAAGCTTGGGGTGGGAGGGGGGAGAGATAGAGGACAGTGTAACTTCATAGTTTCTCATACCCATCCCTGTCATCTTTACTTTGAAGCAGAAACTGCAGTGAGATAAGAGGATGGAAAGGGTCTGAGGAATGCCTGTAACAGCACTGAGCATGCCAAGTTCTTCCAGCAGCACCCCACGGCCACCACCGCATCAGGGAGCCAGATGGCTCTGAACAGGTGAGCCAAAACCTGGAGTTCAGGCCATTCAAAACTTGGGCTCATTTTCCAAAGCCATGCAGCAACATGATCTGTTGCGGTCACCTTAAAAGAAAAGGTGTCTCTGTGTGTGTGTGGTGGTTGGTTATTTCCCAGTAGTATTTTAATCACGAGCAAATGAAAATGCTGCAGACACCAAGACGTGGCCAGTCATGATTCCCTTTAGTCCACAGGTTAACAAACAAACCAAGTCCAGGAGCTGCAATGCCCACACTCTCCCTGTTTGTTGAACGTATTTATTTCTAATAAAAGCAGCAGAACCTATTCAGAAATATGCCAGTATATAATATGCGTAAAACCAGTCGGGAAGTAATGAAATGAATCACTTGTGCATAAAATGGACATTATTCTTCTGCAACTTGCCTAATAGAGGAAAAAACAGTATAAGGAACACAATGCAAATTACTTGCTAAAAGTGTTTCCTGTGCTGATTGTTGCCAGGCTCTGGCAATAAATGTCAGGGTCTGGGCTTGATACTGAACGCTTGTGTCTTTCTTGCTATGTTTCTCTCTCATTTTCCTGCAGCTCTTTCCCTTCACTGCTTGAGTGGAGGTGATAGGGGAGTGAGGGGGCTGAATCAGGAATTGCAATTGCCATTAGCTGATGGAGAGGAGAGGGGAAGAGCAGGAGGTGGAGCCGTGCAGATGCACTGAAGAAGGAAGTTTTTTGCCTGCAGCAAAAAACTGAATTCTTGTGATGTGTGACTGGCCAGGATTTCTTTTTCCCTGATCCATACTCTGTGTATTGTTAGCCTGCCACCCCCAGAAATACTCCATCCCATCCAGCCCTGGGAATTGCACAGCATGGAGAGACATGTTACAGAGCAATTAGAGGTGACCTGACAATTTTAATACTGCATTCAACTGCTGCTCCTGGGTGCGGATTATTTATAGGGAGCACAAAGCAAATCCTCCTGTCCAGACTATCAGCTTGGAGGGACTGGTAAGAGCCACAGAAATGAAATCATGCAAATCCCAGATATTTTGATAGGTTTTATTTCCACTCCCCTGAAGGCAAAATTTCAACAACTTCCAGTAAAATGAAAAACGGTTTTTCTGGCCCGTTTTCTTATCCTTTGGACATGTCATCTCTGATGATCAAATTTGATCTATTCATTAAAATATAAACCCCACAAATAGCTCTCATTTTAGACATTGTAATTTTGAACTACAAAGGATTATCACTTAGAAAGTATTGGTATAGATAGTTAAACTTCTTTGAAATGGGAAATCTACTCATTCAAATGCTTTCCTGCAAAAAAATTTTGAAGTTCGCTGATTCCATATTTTTTAATAGAAAAAAATTTGAGGAGATGAACTCACAAGATCAGCTTGCTGAGTAGCATTAATTCACAGATAGGGACAGCAGAGACAGGGTCACTCCATTCTCCCATTTCAATCAGTGAGAACAAGGGCAGTGGTTTGCAGCTACATTTGCTTATTAATAATTTTAGGATGTCAGTTTAGTCTCTGCGTTTCCTGACAGCATTTGTGACATCAGCTTTCAAGATTGTGAGAGACGTGAATTGTAATAACCCATCTTTTTTTTTTTTTTTTTTAATGAATAAAGTTTATCTGAGGTATTTTCTGTATTCTTGCTGCTAAAGATGTAGGAGGACTTCTTGGTTGTCAGGTTCTCACCTATGTGATTTGCATACTTCAAATGTAGAATTTGCTCATTATTGCAATATGATGATTCTTGCATTTTACTTCTGAAAAACCCTGTTTAATTTTGGTGAGAAATGGGCCATAAAATAGAGATAATCGAGATTCAGTGCTTAAATGCAGCTAATTTAAGGTTGCCGTGGAGGAATTTTGACTAATTCCCGCTGTAGTTTGTGCACAACCTGGTGAGTAATGCAAAATGAAAGTGGCTAGAGAATGACTGTACCCTAATAAAAGCTCTGTTTGCATGCCCTGCCGGTTCTCTGCCTGCCTGGTCATGGTAGAGAGCTGCTCCCATGGTAATGAATTGGTTGCATCCCATCACACACCTCAGCAGTGTTTTGAGTGCTCATGCTTCTGTTGATGTGTAACCTGTCCTAGTTAGAGATGAAGGGCTGGCCTCAGCAGAATTATAATCACCTGCAAGAAATCAAAGCAATGGGTAGCTTTGCTGAACCCTTAAACTTGCTCACGTTGTGGTTTTATTGTCATTAAAAGTTACTTCTTTCCTGTGTCACCTCAGCAGCAGAGTGTGTGGTAAAAGATTTTTGTAAACTAATCTCTGGCATTTCCAGTATCAGATTCCTTGCTCACAGTACAGAAGCTTCAGCACAGACTGTTGGAGCCATTTCGATGCAGATTTCTGGGCAGGTGTTCCATCTATCAATACAAAAGAATCCGGAGACATGAAAGTTGATTTGAAATCCAGTATTTCTCATTTCCTCTAGATATCAGAGGAGTTTGGATCCAGGGCTAAAATTTTCATTGTAAATGCAGAAACCATTTTGTGACCCTCTGGGGTCATACTGTCTTCTAAGACTACATCTGCACCAGCAGTCTTTCATGTATTAACTGTGGCCAAGTATTATCTAGGAGTTCAAACATTCCGGATGATTAATGGCTTTATGGATTTTGGCTATACTAATATTTGTATTCCATGTATTTTCTGCCTTTACAGCAGGAACAATTTGTGAGTGTGGGAAGCTACCAGATGAGCTAGAGGAGTTCAAAATTCTGGGCTGTGTCAGCCCCTGGCACAGCTCGGCTCTCGGTAATGGCTGTGTTACAGCAATTTAGAAATGATCCATACTACACAAAACCAACTTCATTTTATTTAGTGCTGTATGTACAGTTGTAGCATGGATGGACTGCCAGAACCGTGTCTATGGCACAAGAAGCAATGGAGATTGTACGAAATTAATGTGAAGTCCCCATTCCTAAGGGTTCGCCATTCCAAAGGCCAGTAGGATAAGAGGGAGCTTGTTAGAGAGCAGGTATGTGTGTGAGGTGGCAGGTTTGTAAAGCAATGGGATGTTTCATCATGGCCAGTCAGCAAAATATTGTTAATTATACTGAGTAACACATCATTTGCATTTCCCAACGTTGTATCCCTTTTGCATGTTCAAATGAGTAAAATAATCTGGACCTGATGCACTGATAATTTTTGAAAAATTGGTGTGAGTGCAGTAAAAGTTCAGTGCACGCCAGGGCACTGATTATCCACTGGCTGTGTTTGCTCCTGGGCAGCACTCAGCAGTAGCACATTCAGGATGGATGCCAAGGTGTTCTCTCCCTTCTGCACTCCGGCAGTGAAAAAATTGCCTTACTGAAAGGAAACACTTTAAATGCTGGCACTGAGCTCTCTAGAAGAGCCTGTGAAAAGAAATCTAGCAGGACTCACGTAGAAAAGACAGGTGGGACTGTGTCACGTGAAAAGGGGACATTTCCTCGACCCTTGGTGTCAGATTTGTCTGTCATCACCCCAGGAAATCCGAGACCCTTGTGCCCCCCCCATCTGTCAGTGTCCCATTACAGGGACCCTTCACTGAACAGCCCTGCTGGATCGGAGGGTTTTTCAGGGATTTTTTCAGGGACACACCCCAACAGCACCAGGGAGACCCCTCAGTGGGTCTCCCCACTTTATCCGAGTCTGTTCCCCACTGCCGGCCACTGCCAGCGCCTGGAAGGACTCCCACGGACAGCTCATGGAATAACACTCTCCATTAATATAAAGTTGTGACAGGCTGAGGTTCGAGGAGCATCACTGACAGTATCTGACTGCAAAAACGTCTTCAAAGCAATGCACAGACAAGCTCTAAACCCCAGTAAAAGTACTCAGCACACACACAGTTCTCACCCACAGGTGTCCCTACAGGGGAGAAGGCAGGTTCAGCCTGTTGGCTGATCCTAGAAGTTGCAATGGGATCTTCCGTAACTTTTCCCCATTCTTGATTTATTTTTATGCTGTACATTCATATTTAGGTGGCGTTTGAGTGGCTCGGGTCATCCATACAGCTGTTGCTGATGGTGTAGATTTCTCTCCCCTGGCTCTCAGACACAGCCAGTGAACACAGAGCAGGTGCCCAGTGCAGGGTGGTCGGACCCTGGGGAGGGTAACGCTGGGATGGAGGGGCGTGTTAATACCACAGGTTATAATGAGCCCAGTTCATCCAGGGAGAGCGATTCCACGCCGGCTGCTGCTCAGCAGCAGGACATCTCCTCCTCTCTCTCCTGGCTGAGAGCTGCTACGGGGTTTATCAGCTGCAAAGAGCCATCGAGTTTCCCTCCCTGCGAGGATTCCAGCAGAGCCTGGCCACCCACCCTCTGTTCCATCCCCCTCAGCAGGTGCTGTGGATGCAGATTTTGGGTGTGGGAATCCCTGTGGGATGTGACTGGAGCCTTCTAGCCACATTCCATCCAGGGACAGCAGCTGCATTTTACCCTGTAATTTCTGTACTGTTATAACTTCTGTTAGGATATAACTCCTCAGTTTCCTCAGGTTTTACCCTCAGCCTTGTTTCCACAGTCAAAGCTCTCAGCATCGGCCCAGATCTTTATGCACTTAAACTGATAATAAAACTCCTTTTAACTTGGAGAAGGATCTGCAGGCTGAGGCAATGGCGTGTATTTATGTAGTGCTTTCTTTGCAGCCATGGCAGAGGGCTGGAGGTGTCAGGAAGGGGAACGATCCAGTTCCCTGGTGGTTGTCAATCTGCCTTCCCTCTGGTGGGACCTTTCCTCATGTTGCCAACTGAGGGGGACATCCAGGTGAGAGTCCTGACTCTGAGCAGGGGGAGGGAGCTCCAGCCCCAGTTCACTGGCAGAAATGGGATCTGGGTAACTGAGGGGCAGAGTAGAGGCTGATGTAGCTGAAAGAGGCCATCAGAGATAGGGGGCTTAAGAGGGAGGGAGAGGCTGAACGCCCTTCCCATCAGTTTTCATTGCTGTTTCAGTTTTGCCATTCCTCTTGACACTGTTTTGCCTTCTTATACCTGTACCTTCATTTTATTTTATTTTTCCCCATACTACTTGTGGGAATAAAAACAGTTAAGTATAAATTACAACGGTTTTTATTTTCTAGCAGCCGAAGCACTGGGGAGCAACATGCAGGGACCAACTGGGCTGTAAAGCAACACAGCACAAGCACAGTCTCTGCTCATGACAATTTACAGCATAAACAGGCAGAGCTGGTGCTCCATGATAGAGCTTGTAGAACCACAGAGACCTAAATTATCCTTCCCCAAATTAGAAAAACTCCCACACTGCAAAACTGAAATCATTAGCATCACCTAGTACAACCAGTTGGATAATGAGCAGTACACAGTGCAGCACTTCCAAGTGAAGAAAAACACCTGAATTTCTGTGGATAATACATTTCAACACTTAATAGCTTTCTTGCATGGAGTCAGAGCTTTTCTTCAATTCTAAATGTTTTTTAGAAATCCATTTCAGTTTTTCAGCTCCTGAGTGCTGATGTATATTTTTCTGCTTGCACAGGAAGTCAGTGGCTGCAGATGGGACTTTGCCATGGGAGACAGTGCTCCATTTATCATTCATCTTTCCTGGAGAAGAATGGAGGTTATAGCTACAGTGCAATCTAGAGAGCAATGGCAAGTTATTTAAGAATTAAAGAGTCTTGCCCTGTTTCAGGTCTGCCCCAGCACTTACTTTAGGAACACCAGAAGACAGACAGAAGGCTCACAAATTAAATCATTTGGCACCATATTCCTAAGACCAAACTTGCCTGTGGTGACTTCAGTGCAGGGTTTCACCAATCCTGAGATGATGAGCACCTGTCCTGCCCCACAGGACATCACTGAGAATTCTGTGCTCACAATTTGAAAGTGGCCTCACTACACATTAACTTGAAAGGATTTAAGCCTCAGGAAGCCTCGTGATCATCCAGAGGCCTTCTGACTGTTTTGTTTCCATTGTTCCTTTTAGTTCACTGGTTAAAAACCAGTGTACTTAAAATGTTAGTTTCATGATTAGACCTTGCCTTTACTCAATAACACAGCACAGGGCAGTTGTTGGCATAAACTGGTCAGGTAGAAGAAGGGCTTGCAGCTACAACCTGCCTCACTTGCCTCACATATTTCTTCCTTGAACTCTGTGAAGTCCAAATCATTCTGTACTGTAACATGGCAACTTCCAGCCACATAAAAGGCCACCCTTTAAGGGCTGAACCCCCATTTTGGCAAAACCAGTGAATCCTGCGTTATGTAATAATTACAATCTTCAGTCTGTTCGTACATGGACAGGTAGAAGTTAGATATTCCACCCAAGACAGCAATTTAAAATGCCTTTGTTGTAATCAAGAGAGAATCATGCATCTCTAAAAGCAATCTCATGCTAACAGAGAGCAGGAAGAACTGGTCCCTGGAAGAACCTCTCTGTCCTCTGATTCAGGGAGCTTACAGAAAACCACAGAGGAGATTGTATGGGGCACTACAGAAAGGCAGCACAGCCACCTGGGTTTACAGAGGGAAAGTCCTTTTCAACTGATGGGATCTCATTCTAAGATAGAGTCACCAACCCAGTGGATGGAGGGAATGTGGTGGATATATTTTTCCATATGTAATGAGGCTTTTGATACTATGTCTCGCAGCATCCTTCTGGACAAGTAGCCCAGCTGTGGGATGAATGGGTTCAGGGTGTTCTGGGTGCAGAACCAGCTGGACTTGGATTTGTAGTGAATGGGGCTATGCCTGGCTGGTGAGAGGTCACCAGTGATGTGACCAGAGGGCTCAGTCCTAGGTCTGGCTCTGTTCGATAGTTTCACCAATGATCCGGATGCCAGAGTTGAATGCCCCATGCCAAGGCTGATGCTCATCCCAATCTGGGAGGTGCTGTTGACTCTCTGGAGAGACAGGAAGCCTTGCAGATGAATCCAGTGAAATTGGAGCACTGGGAACAAAATGGGTGTGGAGGAGTGTTATGAATGGAGGATGTAGGTTTACATCAGCTCCTGCCTTTTGCCCAGGCCTCTGGCAGCAGGCACTCGCGTTATTGGGGTTGCCAGCACCCCAGAATCCACTCTGAACTACAAGTTCTTTAATAATGGCTGATTCGGTCTATTATGGAATGGATTATTTATTTATATTTTTAAAATATATATAATATTTATATATCATCCATATATATATATGGGTTATTTATTTATTATATATATGTATATATTTATATGTACAAAACTCACAGACGTAAGACTTAAGACAGACTCTTACTACACAGGGATAAAACAAAAAGGGGAATATTAGTAAATACACGCGGAGTTAAAGGTACCATTAAAATTACAGCTAGCTAAGAAATAGTATAACTTAGGATTCAATGTTTCTTACCATCCGATTCTTGATGGAGTACACATCGAAAATCCTCTCTCTCAATCCCTGGGGAAGTGACCTGGAGTTGCACTTTGCTCCAGGGAGAAATCTCCTCGCACATTCCCAAGGGGTGTGTAGGAGACTTCTGCCTCTGTGATAATTGTGTGGGCTTTTATAGACATAAGAACCGTGTCCTTTGGTCAAGAATGTCTTTCATCTCTTTCTACATTTGCTTTCCAGACTAAGATGTAGATTCTTAGCTGGGGCCTTGAGCCCTTTGGCGCCAGAGATACCTCATGCTGGGCTTGTGACCCACCCAAGTTATCTCTTGCATATGCACCGACTGTCTGTGGCAGAGAGAGAGGGGGTGGACATGTCCTGCCACAAGGAGGGCAGCTGGGGACAGGGAACGCCTGTCCTTGGAGGGGCAGCTGAGCTCTCTGGGTTGTCTGATTGGGAGAAAAAGAGACTGAGGGGCCACTGCTGTCTGCATCGTCCTGAGGAGGGGCTGTGGAGAGGGAGGTGCTGATCTCCTCTCACAGAATCACAGAAGGGACCTTCAGTGGTCTCCCTGGGATCCAGTGACAGGGCAGGAGTGAGTGATTCAAAGCTGCACCAGGAGAGGTTCAGACTTAACACAAGGAAGCATTTCTTCAGGGACAGAGTGGCCAAACACTGCAACAGGTTTCCTCAAGTGGTGGTCTGTGGATACTAAAAAGGCTGCTGGGCAGAGGATTTTTTCAATCTCCTTCATTTCTGTGGGAAATTTTGCTTTGCTATGCAAGCTATGTAAACAATAAGATAGGGTTTTGTAAACAATCTCACAAGTGTTGTTTTTCACTTATGTTTGGTATAGTAAAAGATAATAAAGCATTCATTCTCTTGCTGGACTGGCTTGCTGCAGCATCTCTGAATCCCCTTAAGCATGCTACAGTGGTCAATGCCCCAAGCCTATCGCTCCTTCAGAGGCATTTGGAGATTGTCCTTAATAACCTGTTTTCACTGCTGTTCCGCCCTGAAGGAGTCAGGCAGTTGCATCAGATGGTGTTTGTAGGCCCATTTTAAATGAAAGTCTTCATCTATTCTATTCTACTGAGTGAAGTGCCTTCAGTGTTGGAAAACTCATCTTAGGGACACCTAATGCCAGCAATGGTTTTGTCTGTCCAGTGCAGATTCAATTTAGGTGAAGACAGCCATGCTCTGAATTTTTGCCTGGTGAAGAATTAGTGGATTTAGACATTAGAATTAGTGGGATTAGGAAAGAGAGTAGAGGAAGAACTAGGAAAGTGAGGTAGGAGCTGTTGTAGATTAACGGTAAAAATTCAGTTATCATCAGTCACTTTGGACAAGTCACTCCTGGAACCAATGGAAAATCTCCATGAAAATCTCTGTGAGGACTTTGTCATTATGATCATTAGCAAATGCTTCCTCATGGTATACCTAAAACTCATCTCCTGAAGTTTATGTCCTGCCCTTTTCGCCACAGAAGTGGCAAAGAAATCCCTCTCTTCCTTTCAGCTACCCTTTGCATATTTGCAAGTAATTCTGTTGGCTGTGTTCCACCTCTAGGATCCCTAAGCTGTTTGAATAAACCAGGCCCTTTCAATGTAAAGGGTCTGGGGAGAAAAAGAAAAGTCTTATCTGCTTGAGTAAAACTGATGACTGTCATTGTTTCAAGGGGATCTGTTTCCTATACCTCTTTAACTTTGTGGAGGATGCTGTCCTTGGGTAAGGCAAGCAGAGAGGAAACATGGCAGATGTCTTGAATTTTCTGAGATCCTGCTAATTGAGGGCATAGATCCTACAGTCAAGCACTTAAATCAACAAGAGAATATCTACATTTAGCTGTATAAGGCAGTGAGAAACATGAGCTTACCTTTCCGATTTTTGTCTTAGAGAGCTTTCAGAGGCCTTGCTGAGAAAATCTTTCTGCTCATTTTGCATGTCTCCTGTATTTTCCCACTAGAGACAGAATTTAGTACCAAACCTTCCTTTCCTTGATATCTGTGCCAGAGGAGTGCCCAACATTTGGTTCTTTGTCTGTGTCCCCTTCATTCTTGTGCATTTTAAGATACTTCCTTCCCCCAGTCTCAGCTCCAGGCCACTGCACAGACACACACCCCCTCCATTGCTTTGGACAGTTTGATATATAAAGCATTTAATCCAATTTCTGATTCTTTCCCTTGTCTCTGATGGACTGGAAATGGTAAATGTTCTGACATTAATTATGTTGTTTAATATTTCATATTCTGTGCTCAGGGAAGTCTACTCTTACGTGTGATTTTTCAGCTTTTCTAGCTCATCCCCTGTGCACAGGTCACTTTAATCCTAGGATCAGCGCACTTCTCCGTCACTTTTTTAAGGGTGATTACAGATACACACTAAGGAAGGAAATGTTTTCTCAACCATTTTTATAAATGCAAACATCTAGCATATTTTTATAGAACTCTTGCCTTAAACACAGGAAATTAACAGAAGCTGGTACCTTTAGTCCGGATTTGCATCTGTGTAAAAGAGAAAAATTTACCTCTAGATGTCAAAAGGAGAACAAGAAAACACTTTTTGTTCGGCATTCAAGAGGATGAATTGAGGTAAAGCAACTGAGGTGAAGCAATTGAGGCAAAGCTGTGCCAGGAAAATAGCAGTTGATGTGGCAGCATTTTTATAAATACTTCCCTTAGTTGGAGTCTGCTGAACCTTACAAACGTGGGATCTTGTTCTGTCAGCAGTAAGTGTCCCACCATCACAGACTGCAGCACTTCACAGCAGTGTGAGACTTATCCCCAGCACTGCTTGGGTATGAAGTCCTAACAGTAATAAAATCGTTTCAATAAAATGATAAACCCAGCAGAGACAGAGAACATTCCCCTTTAATGCAACTCCCCTTTGTAAGGCTGCAGGAACCGGACAACCATTTGGCTTTTCTGAGAAATGCAGCATATGTATCCGTGGCGGAACATCCACCTAGATAAAGTGGGATTTTGTCAAAATTATGTACCCTGCTTCCCACTTGGACTTCCATGGAGATGAAGGCTTTTCCGTGTGAGTCTCTCCTGGAGTTATTCATCACAGTGAGCTTCAAACAGCTGTGATGAATGCACACCTTGAGATGACCTGGAACATCTAAACTTTCTGCACTTTCTCATTGTCTGCCATGACTTCACGGGTTTTGTTGACTGACCTTCTGTTGGTTGGATATAGGGATGTCAGCCATGGTATTATGCTGCAAAATTGGATGTTTCCAAAGTTATTTCAGCCTTTTGGGGACCATCATCTGAGCAGGAGCTTCCTCACACCTCTATCCCTGAAACGCCTCAACCTTCTCTCTAGGGCGGTAAAGCTTGCAAAAGATGCAATTTTTTAACAGATGGTAATGTATGGACAGCATAGACTTCATCCATCACCACTTCCAGAGTCACCCCTACTCTTTAGAATGCTTTACTTGTTTTTTGGAGCAGCCTGTTGTCTGAGAGAATGTCAGCGCGGTGGGAGGAGTGTTAGAAAAAGCTGTCAAGCTGTCCTTCACTAAAGAGAGGTTTGGATTGAGCAAGGCTGAGGAGAGCTGGTGTTTCCAGCTCTGCCAGGAGCTATGGGAGCATCTCTATACAAACTGAGACTGAAGGCCTCTTTTTTATTAGTAATTTCTCCATTTATCAAGCTCAAGTATCAAGAGATACTTTCTTGAGCATGGTGTAAATAAAAATAAGAAGGACTGCCAAATGGCACTACACCAAAAGAATTACAATGTCCTTCAGTTTTATAAATTATCATTTATTTGCTGGAAAGGTTACACACCATTCCCCAAATCATGTCTGAGATATCATCCATCAACTTCTACCTGCCACTATCATTTAGACATTATGGCCCANGCAGAAATAAATACTTATTTTCTTTAATTTAATTTCTGGCATGTGGGGTACAATGCAATCAGACAGCCACGAACCATACAAGAGGAGAAGCAAATCCTTAGCAAATGAGCCAGGCAAAAATTTCTGCCTTTTTATTCCTAAGCACCCAAAGTGTTTCCAGAGAGAGAGGGTGATCTTTGGGGGTTCCAAAGCTGCATATGTCTGTCCCAGGAATCAGCCTAAAAGTCATATTTTACTTTGCCTTTACTCTGTGCCAGAAAGGGAATGGCAAAACCCGACATGATGGGTGATTTCAGGGGCCCAGTTCAGCCTGGTACCATAGGTTTGTAAATTCGAGTGTATGGGCACTTTCGTCGGTTCCAGTGGATTTATTCACATGCTGTGCACTGTGCACGTCCCTAAATGAATGCCCTGAAGAGATGAAACCACGATTTGCAGGTTTTCAGCCTGAGATTTACAAAACTGCTGAACAACACACAAATCTGAGCATGACTCTGGACTGCATGACTGCTAAGTGAATATGTCTCAGGAAACAGAGTTTAAGTATGCAGTGCAGAGCAGGGTGCACATAGATAAACCCCTCGTCCTGTAGCAGTGGCTACTGTATTTTAAACCTTCTCTGATCTCTGGATTCTGGTACAATTTAGAAATTAACAACAGAATTTGAATCTGGCCTTTCTGTTTGATATTTTTATCAGAGTGAGAAACTTAGCATTGTCTACTCTCTCTTCTTACCCTGTGGTTGTGATGAAAGGGAAGAATATTCACATTATTTGCATTTGAAAAGATGCAAGAAATTGGCAAAGAATTGGAGTTATTCTGTCTCACAAAAGATAGGATAAGGGTCATCATCAAACCCACACAGAGCAAATCTGTGTTCATTAACAGATTTTCCAAAACAGTTATTAGTACTTGTTCAGCGTTCTTGGTTCTTCCTTTAGAGAAAGCAGGTTGTTGAAAGGTCTGGAGTGAGTATTTAAACATTAGAATTTTTAAACATTAGAACTATACAAGATTCCCAGAAATCCAGTGGAGAGAGTGACAACTTTGCATTAATGCTGATTAGCAGCTGAATTCTTCACAGAGGCGTACTGAGGAAACTCTAAGATGAAATTAATTAAAATGGAAATTGCAGACACAACTAGATTACAAAAGACAATGAGCTAGAAACTCAGCTGGTACAAATCACTACAGCATCATTGAATTCAAAACCTAGCTCTCTGCTTGCTGGAGGATGTCCATGACCTGATTCCAAAGTGTCTCACAGAA